>VXBW01006803.1:403396-500007 GCA_013400375.1 Thinocorus orbignyianus
AGGCGGAGCAGAGAGGCTGAGGTGGGGGCCAGGGTCTCACAGGCCCTCTGTAACCCAGCCACTGACTGAGGCTGCAGAGTGTGGCTTCAGTTATTATTATTTATTTTTTTAATAAGGTTTGCGAGTAAATCTCTGTTTATTCAGGTTACTTTAATACAGAACTTCCTTTATCCCACTGCAGGGCTTACTCACCTTCAGGTGGATGCTTTTTAAAGCCTTACTCATTTCAGTCTTCTTACCCTGTTTCCTGAACAGTATGTTCCTGAGGTATGTGGTGGTCAGCGAGAGAAGCTGGCTGCTTTCAAGGGGACACTGAAGAAGTTCTGATCAGTTTCTGGGGGGGGAAATATACAGCAGCATTTGCAGGACTGCATCAGTACTGCTTTTGCTGTGCCTGTTTCTGAGTTGGTGGACGTCAGCCAGATAGGTTTTAATGGTTGTGTCGTCATTGTCATCCTACTTGGGATGATGTTGCAGGTTAGGTGCTTGTGAAATATTAGTATAAATGTGTAACTCTTAAAGCTGGTGTTTTAGAAATCTGGACGTGTTCACAGAGGAAAAATTGAGAGGGTGATCTTTGGAAGATACTAATGACTTAAGGAAAATGTGTTTAGGGTAGTAGTAGTTGATGTGCTTTTAATTTAAGTGTGCTAACAGCATTGTTGCTATGCAGCTTGAACTAGCCCCTGAGAAAAACGTAAGGGCCTTGGTTTCTAGCTGCCTTCAGAGCCCAGGCTGATTTCCCCAAGCTATTGCACAGCAAATACAGAATTCCATGTAAACCAAGAGAAAATTCTAGGTGGATACCTTTATACCAAAGTTAGAAAAGCTAGACTCATACCCTATATAACCAGCTGATATTCTGGGAACAAAGGAGTCTTTATCTGAAAGTGCTGTCTAAGGGCTTCAAGATCCTTTGCTTTACGTAGAAAAAAAGAAACCTTAACTTATATAGTTTTGGGGGGAGATCCATGCTGAATTTTCTCACTGTAAAGACTGGATCTGGTGAGCACATTTTTCACTATTCCTGTTTGTTTAGTCTGTGCATTGAAGGGCCCAATACAGAATATTTGCAGTAAATAATACTATAACATAGCCTTTAAGCTGCCTAAAGCTTGCCAGAAATATGTCCACAATTCTTAAAATAATAAAATTAGGAAATTTTAAAATTACAATAGCTTGATGTTATTTATCCTGACGATAGCAAACTACATATGAGTGTTATATACCAGTATGTAAAAAACTGTTGTATTACAAAATATACAAACTCCACTGTTTTGGATGCAAAATTTAAGCATTACTCAATGGTTGTCTAAGTTGCAAGCAAAGGGGTTTTTGTGAATATTTATACATTTATGGGCAGTTAAACTATGGTGTCAGTGCTACTGAGAATGAAAATGTATGGAGTGAGATTGAGAGTGGAGGTATAGCTAAATACTGTGAGTCACAGAAAAAGATGTGGGGTTTTCCTGTGATTTATGTACTAAAAGGATTATTAAACATTGTTTCTTTTAAAAAAGCCAAACGTTTTCATGGATGGTGATGCTAAATTTGTTATTCAGAAGTTCTAAGTCCTTTTCTGAAGGCAGAGCAAGTGGCTCACATTATCTAAATTATTCTTGATTTGATTCTTTGAGCTACACCTGAACATGGAGAGCAGGCCTTGCAGTTTCCTTGCAGATGCAGTTCCAGCATAAATACCTAGAGGAAGAGGCGGGCACACTTGGAGAAAGCACGTAGGAAGTTTGTTCTCTGTTGTCTTCTAGTATTAGTACTCAACTTTGGGCTGAAATAGAGTGGTGGAACCAGAAATTTTTAAAAGAGAGCAGCTGGATGGCAATTAATTTTTTCTGTGTTTGAGGTGTGTATTGGAAATGCCAAATTTCACTTTCTACAGTGAAAAAGTGTGTTTATCCTTGCTGTGGATAAGGATCTACGGGTCCCTGGACAAGGATGCTATAGATTTTCCCTGTTCGTAAGACCAATTACATTTTTCATATATTTGGTGCTTTCTGTTTCCTTGGTGTTTCTGGGAAATCACTAAATGTGTATTTTAGATTTTATCTTACTCTCTGGTTTATGGATAAGAGATGAAGGATTTTTAAGTTCAATTTGGGGTCTCTTGTCTATGTTGAAAAAGCATTTAAATTCTCACACTTGAGCAAAAGAATTGTTTTTACTCTTCTTGCTTTATCATTTCTAGTTGTATTATAAGACCTACATGATAACTTAAGAAGTGGAATATTGTGTATTTAGGAAAGATTCTTGTAACTTAATCTTTCTATTATTTGAATTAAATAGATGAACCTAACAACAATTCCTTTGACAGATGTCATCTCCAAAGCGTGATTTAAATAAACCTTTTTTACATTTGTATGTGAGGGAAAAGCTTTAAAATGTTAAGTTAGATGATGCACTGCATCTTTAACAAAGATGAGGCTGCTAAATTAGTCTAGGTGGTAACTTGCTTGGCTAAGTATGAGTTAAGGGTACTGTACTATGCTTGTATTAAAATTCTACAGTGTGTAAGCAGTACATTAAATCAGACTATACTGCAGATTCTAGTCTAGGCAAGACACCAGTTGCTCAACTTTATCTCTTTTTCTTGTTCTGTCGCTTCATTAATCTGTTGTTGTTGATTTTATGGGCTGAAATTTCTAAAGCCACAAAACATTGTGAACAAAAGCATGAGGCTGCAGCATGATGGAGAAACTGATAAATAGGTGGAGGGAGAGTAGTATCCCAGTTCTGGTAAATGGAAGAAGGCTTTGATGAAAGGTTAGGTGGTATTATTTCAGAATATTTACTAAAATGGTGCAGTGGGTAGCCAAATCCTTACCTGTTCTCTGTTTATAAGTAGCTATCTTATGAGAGGAAGATTCTGTCTGGCATTTAACACTGAATAGAAATGTTGAAAAATCTTATGGTCATTTAAAGATTGTTTTTGAGAAGTGGTTGTAGTTCATAAAATGCGTTAAACGATGTGTGACTTGTTTTCATATTTTAATAGAGCATTGGAATTACACTTTAAAGAAATTATATTATCCTAACATTGAAGGATTCAATGTTTAATTGACCATCCTGTTTCTTTTATGCTGTGGAAATGTGAGGTGTTTTCTGACCATCTGTAAGTCAGAATGAAGCCATTACTCTGGTACTGAAGGTAACACATTGGGAAACCTAGCTTCCTCCTAGCCTGAAGAGAGTTGCTGATATCTCTACCACAAAATGTTCTTCTTTTATGAATATTGAGAGGCAGGGGTTTATCTGCATGGGAGGTAAACCCAGATAGAGCTGGAAAAAATTTAAACTCAACTGCAGTTAGGAATATGAGCGTCTGCGTGAGCAGATATCTGAAGTAGCAGTTAAAATTTGTAACTTGCTTGAATCCAAAATAGCATTCAAGCAGGAACAGTAAGTTAATGGCCAAATTTGAAGTATTTCATTTCCAAGAAGGAAGTAGCTATTTGTTTTGGAGTCTGCTCTATGTTTTTATGATTTACAGAGAAAAGGAGAAGGGAAAGGTAATGGTAGTCTGCCATACTGTGTCCTTTCTTAGATGTTTAGAGTTATAGTGAGTAGCTCTGGTGTTTGCTTTTATCATTGCCTGTAGTGGCCTTGTGGTTTGTGTCAGTTCATAATAAGATGCCAAGTGCTGCCCCTGAAACTTTCTTGCTATTTTGAAATGTCATAAGCGTTTAATCATCAGGCTCAGAAAAACTTCATTACTTTAGTTTGTTTATATTTGGGCAGTCTTGAGTGCTGGAAGTTGAAGATGGAAACTTATAGTAGTAATTGTGCTTTAGTGTTACTAGAAGGACCTGTTTGAAATTGTGGATGCTTGTTTTTTGTCCCATTTGTTATGTAGAACCAATGCAGAATCAATTTAAGAATGAAATGTATTCTGTTATGGCTCCTGAATCAGCAGCAGGGTTGTTTTTTGGTTGTTTTTTTTTTTTTAAACAGTGTCTGTTTTCTGCTAGTATTTATGCTTAACATTAGATTTGTAAAAACAGTCTCATTGAAGTCAGTTGAAGTTTAGTGGGTGCAGTGGGGCTGTTTGTGTGAATAAAGCTAGAGTGTGCCTAATTGATTAAAAAGTGTAAAGGTGAGAATTTTTAAAATGACATTATGATATTGGTACCAGTCTGTGTTTAGCCTCCCAGAAGGCTTGTTTATGATGAACTGGTGGTGATGTGTCAGTGTGTTGGAGTGAAGGGTACTATGCAAAGGGATCTTAGTAGGCTGGAGAAATTAATGGGCTGACAGGAACCTTTTGAAGTTCAGCAGAGGTAGGTACTAAGTCCTGCATCTGGGAGGAAATAAGGCAATACATCAGTGCATACAGACCGAGCACTGGAGACTGACTGGAAAGTTGGTTAGTAGGAAAAGACCAGCGTGACCGAGTGGAGAGCAAGATGTGATTCAGCTCTTGTGGCAAAGCAGCCCAACCACATACTGGGTTGTGTTAGAAGGAATGTAGTCAGTGGGTTGCAAGAAGTGATCCCTCATTTCTGTTCTGTGCTATGAGACCGTCTGGTGTACCGTGTCCAGTTTTGGCTTTCCATTGTAGGATGTTGATAGACTCAAGTGAGCCCAGCAGAACACTGTCAAGGTGGCTAGGGACCTGGGACACGTGATGTAGAAGGAGTGGATGAGAGAACTGATGTTGCTGAGAGAACTCTTCAAAGGGACATCTTCCTGTCATCCACAAATACCTAATGAGGGGCTCTGGAGGAGAACCAGACTTGTCTTACAAGTCCACAGGAATAGGATGAGGCAACAGACATAAGCTAGAACATGGGAAGTTCTGATTAGGTACTGGGGGGAAAAAAATTACTCTGATAGTAGTCAAACATTTAAACAGCTTAACCAGCAAGACTCTAGAATCTCTACCCTTGGAGAGTAACCTGCTGTCTTTGGACTCACTTTTGAGCAGGAGGTAGGACTAGAGGCTGCCCAGGTAGCCTCTTCCTACATGATTCTGTATTTCTAGTATATGTTTGGTTTTTAATTACTGTGTTTTTTCTGTTTATGACAGAAAACAAACAGACAGGGGCTCCATCTCTATTGCCCCACCTGGTAAAAATTTCCCCTGTAAACAAATTGAAGAACTTAATTTAAAGTAGAACTTTTTAGTTCAGAAGTTTCCACTATTGTAAGACAATAACAATAACTGTAAGACAGTCCTCTCCAAATTAGAGACGGTGGTTTTTCTGGTAGATGCAAAGCGGTCAGGGTTTTTAGATTGAACAAGTTCTGGGTTGGAACCCTGAAGATCAAGCAGATATGAGATCCATAATGCTTTTTTAAGCAACATTTCTCTGAAATGTGAACATCATTTTAACCTCAACCTTATGGTTTGTGAGATCCTTTATATGTTGCCAAAAAGAATTGTCTACTGTGTATTTCAAGCCATGCCTATGATTTTAGGCATGGCAAGGTTTAGACCTGTTTTCTGTAGTTATGTAAAGAGGATACTGAAATGCCATTACTGTGCATCTTCAGTTTTCTTAATTCTCTTTCTGGTGTGTTAGGTTACATCTTCCAGTCTAGTACTGACAAATCATGCAGGATGGATCTGTAGATCTTTGCCTTCAGAGGAGTTTGTAAGTTGCTTTTTAGGTAACTGAAGGATACTTGGCTCAAACCAAAATGCAATTACTAGGATAGTTTAAGAAAACTACTTACTCTTCTGACTTTAAGGTGATCTTCCCAAATTACTCATTTACTTGTAGTTTTACAGCTGTTTGAACTATTTAGCTGTTTTTCAAGTTCTATGAATATAATACTTAGCACTTGTCAGAACAGTATTATGTCCATACTAATAAGCACTAGTATGAATATTACTTAAATCTGTGATTCAAAATAATTAGCATAAAATGTTAATGATCATTTCACCAGACCTGTGAGTTGGCCAAGTATTAGTAGTGGGGGTATTTGTGCAGGACAGGCAAGATCTACCACTTGTTCCTGTGTTAAACTAATGGGTTTTTTTAATGTTAATATGTATCCAGTTGACTCCAAATTTCTAGTGAATGGTCTACCTATCAGTTGGCAGAATCCTGAAGATTTTAGGAGTTAAGTGGAAAACAGGAAAAAAAATCCAAACAACTCTGTTGGGAGTCAGGCCCATTTGGTTGTCTTTGGTAATCTCTTAAAAACCCGAGGAAAGAGAACAGTTGCTGGTTGCAAGACTGGGTTAGTCAGTTAGGATTAAGGATCAGGCTGCAGCTACCAGCTGGTACCCTCCAACCACAACTCTTCGTGGAACCTGAGGGATCACAGGAATTAGTCAGTCCTTTAACCTTCCCACTCATTCTCTGTGCTTGTTTCCAGGAGTTTGGCTTTAATAGGAGAGAAGTGTTCGAGTCCTAAGGTTAGTCCACTTTGCTCAGTATGGAATTCAAATAAAGTTAACATTTCATCATAGTAAATTTTGTAACTATAAACTGCAGGAAAGGGCTGGTTAACAGCCCAGTCTTCAGTTGCCTGATGGTCTTTCAGTTGTGTTGAACTAGTGCAAGTACTTAGTGTAGTTCTGAAATTATTTAAATGGTTTCTGGTATGTTTTCATACTTCTAGTAAGAATTGTTTTCATTAGTATACTTCATCACTTTTACACTAATAATTGCTGCTGGTATTAAATTGAGAAAATGGTTTTGGTTGAACTTTATCATTAGTATGCAGACTACCTTTTTGTCTCTGACAAACTAGGTAAAACTTTGCTGCAATTTAGATAAGGAAAATAAGCGATTTAGTTCTTTTACGGCAAAGAGTGTAAATTTTGAGAAATAGTTTTCTATAAGGCACTCAAGGGATGTAGTCCATTTTTGTACTCCTGACTTATCTAGCGTTTTCCTTTCAGATTGTATCAGTGTTAATACTTGTAATATTTGAATTAGGTATTTCTTAAAACGGTATCTGCATATTAAATAAAGTACCTCTGTGAGCAGCAAAAATGACCTTGTTTGAGGACCAGATCCCTATCTGTTATTTTGATATGTCGCAACAGAATTGTGTTAAGGCCATGGATTGCTCCTCTCTAGTCTTCAGAGTGTTCTCACAGGAGAGCAATACTGTGAATGTCCCTGGCTATAGAAGTTTTAGTCAAGACTTACACTTTAGTTGACACCATAAAGCTCAAGTTGGTTGTACAGTATAACTCAAATTTGGCTATGCTGATGTTTAAGAGGGCTGAGCTCGTACTGTGTGTCATTCTCCTGTTGGAATGTTAATAGGGGTTATCCTGTCTACCTTTGTCTGTTGTCACAAGACACATAGGAAACTAATTTGTGTTCGTTATTTCATCATTTCTATTCATTATTAGCCAGTAAGATCAACAGTTCATTGGGAAAGGAATGACTAATGATTGTATAAGTCTAATTATTTTGAAAATCGGGGTTTAAGGTGATGTGCCTTCAGATTCTAAAATACATTTTGTGCAGTGTTTAATGAAGGGGAGAAAAAAACCCCAAACCCACAAATGCATTAGTACATATTTTCCTTTTAGTTTAGTTCAAGCCAAATATATATAACTCTTTATTTTTAGCTGAAAGTGAACTGTGAGAAAGTCTTTTTAAGTTTTTGCTATATTAGGATGTGTTCAAGTACAGGAGGCTACTGTGAAATAAGTTAGCATATACAAATGGGACTCATGGTAGCTGTATTGTATTTGCTGCCTTTCTGGAAACTCTTAAAGCCTTCACGGTGTTTAGGTAAGCCCTTCCACTTTGGAATAAGGGTGTCCATATGGGAAGCTGGTACAGAATAACTGTTCTGAGCTATTTCTACATGTCTTCAAACTGTGGGACTGTGACTGAATTAGCATACTTGATTTAAAATGAGCTGAATCCTGCAATTCCTTTATATATAGAACTACTAGCAACCAAACTAGGGTAGGTAGACTTACAGAATTGATTGCAGAATCTGCCTCAAATGGGCTTGTATGTTCATAGAAGGAAGTACAGCTCAAACTGGTTGTTAAAACATACTTTACTTGCAAGGTTTTTCAGTTGTTTTGCATCAAAGGCAGAATTATGCATAAAAAGATAAAGAAAATGCATCCAGCGTTCCTGCAAAATGGCTTATTCATTTAGGCTTTCTTGAGCTGCACTGTCTAAAACAGGAATCCCTTGCATGCTGCCAGTTCTGATGGTTTAGTATCCCAGTGGCACTCAGGTTTGGACAGTTTCTGCCCACAATTAATGCTCCTAAGTACTGTAAATATCTTGCATAGTTAAACTTAGACATAACTTATGAGTGTTTAGGAGCCCTTACACCTATCAGTACGCTGTTATGTACACAGCTTTCATGGCATAGCCTTACCAGTTTGACCATGCTATCCTTTAGCCAGACAGGCAATGATTGTATAACTGCACTTAGGGCTGATGCCAGCAGGGCTGTGTCACTTACACCTCTGCGTGCCCGTGACTGACGCAACGATTTTGTCAGAAATAGTTTAGACAGCTGAAGTTTCAAAATTCTTTTTAAGTTGTCCTAAGGCAGTGCCAAGAAGCAGTGTCACGTTCTTTCTGCAGCTTGGTCTCCTTTTCCCACTTTTGAGTTCTTTCTCTTACTTGCAGTGTTTGTAGTGAATCAAATTGAGGGAGTTGAGTTAAAATGAAAGAACATTCTTACTAAGATAATTTTCATTTGCCCTGCGGTTGTATGAACAACTTGCTCCCTCCACTGCATTGGTCTTCCCAGGACCAGGTGGAAAGTAGGACCTCAGCAGCTGTTAGACTGGCTCAAGTTGGCATGGAAGTACAGTTGTCTTTTACGTTTTTTGGTAGAATAATGTTTTAGCAGCTGAATGTCAGCAAGAATAGGTTTTTAGATACCTTAAGTGTAAATAGTGTTAGTAAAACCTGGAGATGCTCTAGGTCTAACTTTTACAGAATGAAAACAGTTTTAATATTTGAGGTGTCTTGGGCAAGAAAGAATTTAATCTCATTATTCTTGTATGTAAACACTTAATAAAGAATTTTAAGGCTGGCACAGGTCTAATGTCTTGTTAAGACAGTTTATTAAATAAACTTACCATGATGCATTTAATAAGTAAAGCTATGAAAACCACAAAAGTTCTAGTCCGAGTCTATTACCAATACTGTAGAATTCACATGGTATTCATGTTTGTAGCTCCTTAGATATATTAAGAGACAAGTTACATATTAGTAACATAGCATATTGAGCAGTAAATGAAAAAAAAATATTTAGGGTGTAAAAATAAACTCAGATTTTTACTACATCAGACAATTCTAGAAAATACATGTAAATACAGTAAGGTTAAATAGAATCTGAAACGTGGAAGAACTTAGAGTAAAATTGATAATAGGGTCAAAGAACACGAGAGTGTTTTAAGAAAATGCATTTCTTTCTATTGACCTTTCCTTGTCCAGGAAAGCTGCTCTTTAACGTACTTTAGACGGACTTGTTTCCTCTCTTCTGCTTGCCCTGCCCCAGATGTTTGATTGTCTCACAGATGAGTGTTTCTCTGTGCTTTGAAGGTTAGCAAGAGCTTGCGCTCTCTCTGGGAATGCAAATGTGAGCTGCTGAGCTCAATGGATAGTACAGTGTGTATACGTCATAGCCGTCACTGTGGTAATGATGGGGTGTTTCTGCTTCTCTTCTTAATAATGACAAGCTTCAGTTTTTTAGGGCTCTGGAGATGCACTAGATTCTGACTTTTAAACTGGAGTGAGTCTGAAGGAATACCTCCAAAGTATTAAACCACTCCCTCTTCCTTTGGTAGCTCTTTGTGACTAGGGAAAACGAAAATCAGTTATTATACGGACCTCAGTATTTTTGAGGTTGAATTTGCCATTTGGCTGCAGGACAATGTCCTGCACTTTGCATCCTATTAGAGTGATAGATCCTGCCTTTTTGCTGTTTTCCCATTTCTTGCGAAAGAGTGACCTAAGTGGATGCAATATATTTATCCTGAGGTACTCTGTGGTCGCGAAGGTTTAAGAAGGTAGAGTGTTGCTTTGACAAGAAGTAGGGCCTGGGGGTGGCTGGTGGTTGACTTCTTTGACATCAACCAAAAAGGTGAGCTTCTGTTAGAATCTACCTGTTAGAATCCTCCCTTTCTGACACACTAGTGAAGTGGAGAGAGCAGAGTCATTTGGACTAAGTTGAGAGAGTTAATGGTGTTGTAGCAAAAGGGTGTAAGAAAATAATATAGTGATTATGGCAAAACAGAATTTGAGTACTTATCCACAAATTTACAAGGAGTTGGTAAATAGGATAAGAATGAACTTGGGTTTGTTTTTGAAGTTATTAATTTAAATAATTGTTCAGTAGATTAAACTGCTACTTGGAAGGTTGGAATTTTTTGCGAAGCGCTAATGTTGACTCGGAGTACTCTCAGCCTTTTGCAAAAATAGGTTTATATGGATTTCCTTATGATAGTCAATCAGATGATCTTTTTCTATAACTCTCCTGGGGTATGTTCATGCCAGATTTTGGTCCAGAGTAGGACTGTTGTGCAAGAATATAAAATGGGGGAAAGAGAAAGAAGAGTTTTCTGAGATACTAATAAATTCATGGCACCATAGATTAATTTTGCTGGCATGGCTTCAGACTAGGGTGAAGTATTTCTAACTTAATTTGGCTTATTAAATATCAATCCTTATAGCATCAGTATAAAATGTTGGATGTTCAAAACTATCTAATCTTTTAATACAGCTATGACTTACAAATGTAAAGTAACTAAATTTTGGTTGGATTTTAGGTAGGTTAAAAAGTTTTTATTGCCAGTTTACCTCTTAGGGGAATCAAACAATAATTTAAAAGTTCTCTCTGAAAAGAAAAATATTTACTCTGTTGGTGTGATTGAAAAATAATTAGTGGTGGAAAACATTTTGTTCTAAATGCACGCCCTCTCTCGCAAGCTGGTGGACTTTGGCCCTCATTGAGAAAACCCTTGAGAAATTTTTCTGCTTTATTCCCTAATCTTTGCTGAAATCTGGGCATGTACGTTCTTTAGCATTTTTGTCACTTACTAGAACTTTTCCTTAATGTGTAAATTGCTAGTATTAAAGTACTAAATAGTTAGAGTTTTAATACTTAGCTGCCTTTATTGTGACTAGACTTGTTTACATATTGTTCATCATTTATATGTGTGTCTTTGCAGGTTAGGGTTTTTCTGTTGGTTTTTCTTTGTTTTTCTTAAATATACATTTGTTTCTAGAGTTTTCTGTTAGTTATCTTCTGGGGAAAAAAAATTAATATACAATAGTAGTGCTTTATCTGATACAGAGTATGTTATCATTAAGATGGGGGAAAATCATGTTACAGAACCTATAAAAATCACAGACTGCTGATAGTGAATTGCTGTAACAGAATAGCGGGATTTTTGTGTTTGGTTTTTTTTTTCTTCTTTTTTTACACACAGAGTTATTCAGAAGTAACCACTGGGTTTTTAATTCCAAATCTAGTTCTGTTTAAACCATGATGTTCTTTTGTTTGGTTTTTTTTGTTGTGTTTCTTTTTGTTTGGTTTAATAAATTCTTATATATATATTTTTTTTTACATTATTTTAGGCCTTTTAAGAAAGTAAATAATATTAAAAAAAAAGTTACTAAATAATTTATCTTTCTTTTTAATTCTGGCCACAACATTTTAAAACATTGTATGGATGCATAGTGGAAAACTTGGCCTGTTATATTTCTTTAATTTTATTATGCAGGGATCAAAGGCCTGATGTTAAGATAATGTAATTGGGGGAGCAAGTAAAGGTGGTTGGTTCTAGAATAACCTCACTCAAAATTTATGGTTATTGTATGCCATTGTCATCTAGTATTAAGGTTATAATGTGTTTGTAGCCATGGCTGATGTGGAACTGTGAGTTATTTTTGAGAGTGTTGGAGGTTTTTTCCTTCCCCCCAAGACGTTTCAATACAGAGATCAAAAACTGCTGGCAATATAAATTAAAAAATTATGAAAAAACCAAAAAAACCACCAAAAACAAACAAAAAACAAAAAAACCCCAACCAAACAAAAAAAAACCAAACAAACCAAAACCCGACCAAGGCCCCCAAAACATTCTTGCATTTTTGGTTAAACCTACCAGTATCCATCCATATATTACCAGCTCCTACATCACTTTAGGTTAACTTTTTTTTTTTTCAGATAGCCTCCTTATCAAAATAGCTGTAGAATTTGGAATGTTTTTGGAGAGTCATGTAATTAACCAGGCTGTAGTGAATGAAAAGAACATCAGAGCTTGTTGTCTGCTGAGAGTAATCTTACGAGGTCCAGAACTGTTCTCTGAAAGAGTTTGAGTAGTATTGGAGAAGACTTGTGTGATAAAGTCTTTGTAGTGGCAGAACTTACTCTTCAAAGTTTCTACTGATGTGGATTATGTGTTCTATACAAGGAAGACAGACATAAAACAAGACAGTGTAATTCTGGATTATTTTTTTTAAGAGGAGGTAGGCAAAGACAAGTAAGGATATTATAGATCGGTAGCTACTGTGATAAATGTGATTGAGTATCCGATCTTCAGGAGATGCTCACAGAATGACTTTTTATGAAGAATTGATTCCTTTGGGTTTCTTCTTGGAGACAAGGGGTTTGTAATGGATGAAAAGGCCTGATATGAATCTTCTTCATCTCTTCTACATCTTGCTTTTAGTTGAATCTCCATACTTGGGTTTAATCTTCAAAAGGCAGAATAAAATTGGGTAAGCATGACTATAACAATGCATAAGGAATCTCAGAAGTTGGGGTGGTCTAAAAGATGACAGATCTTTTGACTAGAGTCCTTGCTTGAAGCAAGGAATGTGTTTAAAAAGAAAGAAAAAGACTATGCACAATCCAATTAGAATATGAAGAAAAAAAGATGAGGAAATGATATCATGCATTGTGTAGTATGTTGCATTAACACTTCTTTCTCCTCTTCTGTTGGTCTTGATCAAAATAATTTTCAGGTGTGGTGGGGGGTAGTTCTGCTGGTGTAGTGTTTGACTTGGGGATTCCTAGAAAAGGATTTTGGTGTTGGTGGAGTGTTCTCATGTTGGTGAGAAATGCTGGTGTGCCAGAAGTTAATTTCTTTGAGATTATGGAAATAAATGCTTCTAGTGATGACATGACCCAGATATTTCAGGAATTGCTAGCCCAGTGACTTAGTCACCAAATTGTTACTGAATCAACAGGAGGTGATGTTATTTTAGACTTGGTATGGAAGCATAACAAGGTCTTAGTAGACAGAACTGCTTCTGGAAAATTAACTTGTGTTGTGAGATCACAAGTTGATTCATAAATTCTGTGCTAAGATCACTGTTGTCAGAGGCACTCTTGTGGAAGACTCTACTATTGGTAATATTTTAGAGACAGTTCAGATGATTACTCTGGAGACCAGGGATTTATTCTGTTAGAACTGCTAAAATTAAGTGGTTTTATCCTATGCGATCCTCGTTAAGGGAAAATACTGTAGGAAAACACTCCAGATTTAATTGTATGAATAATCAATGAAGTTTGATATTAGTTATTACTCTAGGGATGTAGGAAAAAGCAAGAATTGGCAAGGTCAAGCTGGGTTACACCTTGAAAAGTCTATCAGAACAGCATGAGAAAGGTTCTTCGGCTATGTGAATAAAAGCCCACATTTGTTAAATGGAGGGCATGGTAGAATTTAAGCATGAACTCAAGATTAATTTAATCTTTACACTTGAACAGTGTGATGCCATTTTTCCTCAAGATTCTGTACAAAGGAAATAAGGGTATGGAGATAGCTACAGCTGTAGTAATAAAAACAGTCATCAAAAACAAGGAGACCCGCATCACTGACTTGAGAGAAACTGAGCTTAGGAATAGGATGGATGGATGTTTGGCTTCTTCCAAAGTTGTGGAGTTGGGAGGGACTTTGTGGAAAACAAGTGTGGTACTAGTTAAAATGGTATATGAAGGTGAATATCCAGGCTGCTACAACAATGTGCAGAGCAATGAAGAAAAGTAAAATGCCAAGTAGAAAATTAAGCAGGTTGCAACATGGATTGACTGTAGATTTCACCATTGGAATTCATCCCTTTTGCTACTGATTCGGTCCTCAAGATGTAAGGTTATGGGTTTGCTTGCAAAGAACAAGAATTCCTGCTGTTGACTTGGAGCTTACTAGGTGAAGTTGACAGGAGCTTACTGTTGGCAGAGGGAGAGCAGGAGAATTGGAATAGACCTTAGAATGATTGCATTACCAGAGCAGGTAGTTTTAGTGACTTGTTAACTGTATTGGTTATTTAAACCAATGTGCTGCTTGATGAACTGGGAGGTAAAGCCCAGGGGCAGTCCTGCTGAAAGCACAGTGCAGTCACTGCAAAGGACAAAAATTTTCATGGGAAGCCTTGCTGGGACTCTCACTTGATCTGAGCCTCGTGTCATACTGCTGCCAAAGGTGGCAAATTTGATCTTAGGTTGTGCTGGTTGTGATGTATTTTCGGTGAGTGCAATGGAGTGTTCATGGCACTGATTCTGAGACTTCATCTAACTTCATTTATGCAGGGCTAGTCAGGTGATCATGGGACATAAAGTGGAGAAAATGTTAAAAAATCAGTATGACGAGATTAAAATTCTAGTTTGTTTAGAGCAAAATTAAGGCTGAAAAGGGTGATAGTTATATATACCATATATTTTGTGAGGGAAATAGATATGAACAAATGTTGACGCTGGGAAACAATTCTGTCATGAGAGGGGCATAATAGATTAAACTACAATTTAGATGAAGTTATAGAAAACTTTTAACAGTTGTGGGGTTGTAGAATGAGCTGCTAGTTGGAGTAGTGAGAGCAAGAAAACTTAAAAGGGAGGGTTGGGAAGCTTCCAAGGTAAGTGTGTTGCTTGTGCTTGGGTTTGGATTCAGAGAGGGAGTTTCCTTGCAGGAAAGAAAACATTTCAAATATGTTTAAAAAATAATTTCACTTGGCTCTATTAATAATTTCCTTTGATGTCTTAGGTCATGAAAGACAACTTAAGATCTGATGCTGAGCTTAAAACAAAAAGCTAGTTTATAGATGTAAATCAGTAAAACAGAACCATTACTAAATACTGGCTTTTGATTTTGGAGGTGTCTGATGCATTTTTAATTTGTGGTGTGGGGGAATCTTTGTATTTTGAAGTGCAGGACTTGGTCTCAACTATGCATTTGCACATGCTGCCTCATTTGTGTGGGCTAAAGGTTATTGACCTAAATTTTAAGGACAAATGTGTGTAACTCTTCAATGTAAAAAGCTCCCAGATTACCATTGGATTAATTTAGTGAAACTTCTAATTAGTCTTTTACATGGTGAAACTTTTATTTAAACTTTGATTTTTTTGCTTATATCTGTAAACACCTCTGATCAGGCGAGCACCCTCTTTGGTGGGGAGACTGAATCTATAGAACCTTTACAGGAAGGAAGCAGAGATAATTTCCCAGTGATTTTTCAGTCAATTCTTTGTCCTTAATGGTTCATTCATGTAGTTGGTAGGTCCAGGAACCAGTTGGTGGCAACCATAGCTTTATCTGTCAGAACTTTCCTCTCCCACCTGTCGGCAACCAGGTTTACTCTGAGGGAGGAGTGCAACTGCTCAGGGGTTTTTGGTGTAGAACTAGCTGGAACAATTTTGAAGGATCTGGAAAGATGATACAAGTCCTCAAAATAAATGGGATTCAGGAAGCCTGTGTTTCAGTCAGTGAGCATGGTATACAGAAGTAGCAGAATAGACAAACCAGTAATTATACTTCATGGTATGTCTTTCTAAAAGGAGATTCTGCTTTGAATCTCCCAAAAAAAGTTGCTGGCTGGAGGATTTGTATGAATTTCACTAGTGCTGCTCTCTGGACTTGGAAAGCAAATTCAATGGAATGAGTAGCTCTGGCTAAACATTTCTGAGAATCAGTTTCTGGAGAACATATGTTTTTTTTCAGTATCAAAATGCAGTGTTTTTATTTTGTAGGCAAGTTGATACGGGGTGTGAAAATGTTGAGGAGGTGACAGTGAAATTCAAGTGCATAAATAAATCGTGCCTTACACCTAAATATTAAAGATAAACATGATCTTAAACAGGACTACAATATTCTGTTTAGATCATCATATTGTGTAAAGATAGTGAGTGCTCCATTTGGGGAAGTCTTCCTGTATTCCAGTGAAAGTGACAATCATGTCTATTATTAATTAACTTACTCTAAGCAAGAAAAAGCCCCAATGTGTAACTTGGTCAAACTTGTTTTATAGTTTAAGATATGTAGACTTAATAGCAGAGTTGAAAGATCATGGTCTTTTTAAAATGTAATCAACTTAAAAATATAACTTTAGATATTATATTGCTGGGATGGTTTGCTTATTTTAGTAATAGTATAAACATTATTGAAACTTCAATGCTTAAAAATTAGTCTATTTTTAATGAAGTATAATTCCAACTGGAAGATAGCTATTCGCTTTAGGTTACTATATTTTTGAATTTTTATTTATATATTTTCCCAAACTACTACTCTAAAAATTTGAAATACCGTATTTTGGGGAAGATCTGTATGTGAAATGCTTACTTATGACTCTTTGTTTCTCTGTTTATTTTTAAGACGAGCAAAAATCAAATTAAAGTAGATCTTGTAGATGAGAATTTTACAGAATTAAGAGGAGAAATAGCAGGACCTCCGGACACACCATATGAAGGCAAGTAATGTTTTTGTGTATGCAATCTTTGTACACTTCAAATCCTGTGTCTTGAGATGCTTTGTTTGTAAAATTAATTTAAGCATAAAAATTTAGAGCTACATGTTTTACAAGTCTGATTTTTTTTTAAAAGATATAAATTTTAATCTTGAGAAATATTTCAGTTCAACTTCTGTGTTGCCTGAAGACAAATTTTTTTTCTACGGTAGGACAGACTATTCCATGTCAAAGTTTAATTTACAGATATTAACTGCATTGTAATTTGAATAATGATGACTTTATGATGTTTACAGTCTTGATAGTTTAAGATCCATAGCCTTGAAGCATCAAGGAACATCTTCAGAATCTAATGTAACTGTACACGTATTTCTGTGGTCTATTGTGCTGGTCACTCAAAAACATGTTGCATTTTTCTATTTCAAGGAGAGATGCCCTTGCAAGTCAAATGTGGGATTGATTTTGTGCATCCAGGGGTCCCAATACTTAGTTTATACTGGAGCAGGGGACTTCACAGTAGAAATTAATGTCTATTACGCTGTTCAAAAATCACACCTTATTGACTTTCTTGTTAAAGATGGTGTCAGTAATCATGCACCTCTTCAATCTGGAAAAAGCAAGATAACTTACTACACACAGAAGCTAATATAGCATACTTCATCAGATACCAAATTACTCAGTAGTGCTGGTAGTTGTAAGCTTTCTGTTTGTGTATAATGTATATGGAGCTGGCAGACACACCTCCTGTTATGGTTCCTTGATGATAAATGAGGATTTTATTTATTTAAATATTTTGTTACTTTTAAATGGTGCTTTATTAAAGTTTTCCATGCCAGGTATCTACTTTAATTTGAATTTGAACTTCCAGTAAACAAAAATGTCTCAAGGAGTGTTACAGGCAAATAAATTGTCATGTTAGAAATTAAACCTATTTTCCAAGTTTTCAATTCCTCTAGTTGCTCCATGGGTTGGAGCTACGAGTGGAACTTGAGTTTTATCCAGAGACCAGACATGTGGTGTTTGTTATTGTTTTGAAAAATAAATACTTATCAAGTGGGGAAAATATTTGAAAATTATTGTGTAGGTATAGACCTATATGCACTTGAAAACCTTAGTGGCTACTGATGAAAGTCTGGTTGCTGCAAAGGAGGTCATCTCATGTGATTGCTTCTCCTGGCTAGGAGCTTCTGGTGCAGCAGCATTGGACTGGGAGAATCTCCCCGTTGCCCACCCACCTCCCTGCTGGGGCCCAGGGCAGATAAAGGATGAGGAAACAGCCTAGAAGAGGTTGACGTTGGAGAATATTGGGCAGGAGTGGAAGGTGTCAGAATCTGAGAAAGGAAATGAGCCTGGAAGGGAGAGAGTAGAAAAGTGGGAGCACCTGTGATGGTAGGGGTGTTCTGTTCCAGAACTTGAGTCCCAGAGGTCTTCTGCTGGCTAGCAAATGATGATTTCGCCTGTCCCTTCCTCCATGCCTCATTATATATACTTCTCAGTCACTAGTGTTTAGTTGATAGAAGATGATATCTGGAAAGAAGATAATTTCTTGCAGTTATAATGTGTGTCTTCAATTTAAAAGAACTACACTCTGGACTTAAAATACGTAGTTGTGCTGGTGACCTATTTGGAAATGGACCGTTCTGTTTAGTCTAATGATTTTTTTGCAAATATAGTTGGTCTTACAAAACAAAGTCTTCCATACCAATGTTAAGATGTTGCAAGATTAAGTAATTGCATGGGAGGAAATATCTGAATGGTATAGGGAGAGTGTTATTTTTAGGAAGGTTTGATGTTTGTTTCTGTTTTTTCCATTCAAACAGAATTAATCTTCGGGTGAGTTGGTTTGTCATGGCTTTTTTTTATTTTTCCCCTCCTCCAGACCAGCGTTACCTCGCCAATTTTTTTTTTCCCCTTCAGGCCAGCATTATGAAATGGACCTTTTTTTGGAGAATGCGTTGAAAGTTATTTGAAATGAAAGATGTATTCATGTGTCACAAAAGTTAAAAACTGTAGCAGTTCATGAAGAGGGTAAAAAAAGATTTGAATGCCTGTCTGCAGAATGGGCTCCTGTGTGTTGTTGGATAATTCAGTTGGACCAAAATTTCAAAAGCTGAGCACTGTGTATTCACGTATTCAGCATAATTCTGCTAATGAAAATCCATAATATATGTTTAGTGTGGAATTTGTTGATGTGAAATGCATGTGTACTTATGTACCTATGAGTACATTTTAATGAAGAGGATATAGTAAATACCCTTTTGGGAGGGCTAAAACTATTATGTGTTCTGATTATGGCAGGGATCTCATAGAAAAGTAGTTTGGTCGTGTGCTTACTTTAATCTAGAAGGCATATGTACCAAGAAGCAAAAGGAAAGTTACCAACAGCCCAATTTCTGGCATTGCCTTATACTTAAGTAACTAACTTTGGAACATGAGTATTTCTGTAACACAGTTTTATGCATTTATTGTTTTAGGTAATTAGGAAGGGCTGGCCAGTGTGTGTAGTCTACATTTTATGAGTAATGCAGTAATGCTTGCTGCATAATTACTGACTGACCTCCTGTCAGCTATAGTCTGAACAATGGCACAGCAAGAAGTGCTTTATGAAGAAAAGCTAATTAATGCAGTAGTTCAGGTCAGACAATTCCATGATACAGGAGGGAATTCTAGGACCATTGAGAAGTGAAAGAACAGCAGTATTTATTGTTGACTACAGCTGGTGAGGTACCTGAAAACAAACTGCTGCTGCAAAATTCTTTTATAGGTGCTGTTGGGATGTTGTTTTCAGTATGGCTGAGAGGAAGAATGCCATCTATTGATGACAAATTTTACAGCTTTTATTTTTCTGTCAGTAGCGTGAACTCATATTGATCAGTTAGCAGAATATGGCAAGACATAACTCCAGTTGAAGCACACTTGCATCCCATGTTAAAATGTGTATGTTTGGGGAGAGGACCTTTGAAAGTCTAGATGAATGGCTACTTGGTCTTACTTGATTCAAGAGCTGGATGGTGGGGGTTTTTGTTTATTGTTTTGGTTATTTTTTTTTAAACCTGGTCTAACTGTGGTGTTCATTTCAAATGAAGTTTGCATGTGAGCCACATTAACTGTAAAGTTTATAATAGGGTTTTTCTTCAAGGAACATAGTTGAATCTTGTTCTAACTCTATTGTGAGATCTATGATCCAGTAAGAGTACAGAAGGAATATTCTGCCATTACTGTTCAGTTCAGTCTCAAGTATCAAACAGTTATGAAAAAGCCATACATATGCATACTCCTTTAAAAAATATCCACAGAAATACTAACATGCAGAAGTTAGTATGTTAGTCACTTGTAATTTAAATGTAGTATTAAGGAAATTAATATCCAGGTTTGTGCAGTTTAAGGTTTTACACCTGTATTTTTAACTGTAAACTTCAGTGCATGACAACAAGACTGTACAAATAATGTTACCAACTCATTAGTCCCTACAGTTTTGAGGTGGAAAAAAAGGGTGGATGAATAGCTTGTTATGCAGAGGCCTGTATTAGCCTGTCTTTTAGAGGCAAGTTTTAATGGTAAGCAAATGGTATGGTTATACCCAAGGACAAGATGATTAGAGGGATGGAGCACCTCTCCTATGAGGACAGGCTGANTGCCTTACGGAATGGTGTGAGAGTAAAATCATACAGGGACTGACGAATTTTTGCAGTCCAGGAACAATGCAATTGTTCTGTTTCTTAGGAAAAAATGCTGCTGAATTATGCTTCAGACAAAAGGAAAAGAAAACTTAAGTAAGGTCTGTTGTTGATGTATGTGTCTTCAAAAATAGTTTGCCTGTGCTGTCCTGTAAGCAGAGAAGCAATCAGCTTAGACATTAACTATTATAATTGTGAATTCATTAGCTTTTCTTCTATTGTACTTTCTGTTAAATCTTCTCAAGGTACTGTAGTATTAAGTGAGAAAAACCAGCTGTGGATAATAGTGTAAAATACCAAACAGTTTCAGGTATAGTGTGTTAGACTGAATTACGTTTTAAAAGTGAGAGGTGTTACTAGCTGCTAACTGCTTTGTGGCACAGATAAAAAGGTGCCATAGACTATGCTGTTCAGAATGTTCCTTTGAGTCTTTTCCTTGCCTGTGAATCTTACTGTCTCTATTGAAAGAGTCTGGGAGATGGTTTTGTAAAGAGTGATTTGCAACAGAATAAATCACTCCTGAAATTCCAAAGAAAATAGACTGCAGATACTTCAGGTTTAATTCAAGGAAATTTATAAGTTACTAAAAATACTGAGGGAAGGAAAAGGTTTCTTTCTGAAGGAGTAGCAGTAGGGTGAGAAAATAGTTGCAAGTCAGGAGAAATACTTTCAGTTTCTGTAAAAACTAAACATTTAAATTGGTGTATAAGTTTTTTGTTATACTCTGTTCATACTGTCACTGAACTGCTACCTGGCAAATGATCTTCAGTGGGCAGGCAGAGATGGTTTGAGATTTCTCCAGAAGACATAAGTATTGAAAATAAACTTGAATGTTAACAAAACTATAATTGAAACAGACATAGGTAATAATGATACTGTAAAAGGGAGAGAAAAATGAGAAATATTCAGAAAAGGGCAGTAGAAGGTGGCTCTGTCCATCAAGCTCAAACTGTCCTTTGTTGCATGCTGTAACCCTGCAAACTGTATTAATAGTACTAGTGGGTCAAAGCATTTGCAGAATTGGAATTGGCAACGAACTACTTCAGACAGTAATGTAAAACAGTGGAAATAACATTGGAATCTCCTTTTTTATTTTCCCTCCAAAGTGTGAGAGCTGTTCTTAAATGACTTAGTCAAACATTCTTCAGTTCCAGAAAGTTTAAAATGAAACAAAGTTAATTTCAGTTGTGTCATTTGGAGAAAATTTATTGGCTGAGGTATCAGAAAAGAGTCAAAACGATGTAATATCCTATGGTCAGCCTGAATGTTCCTGTGGCCTATTGTTTCATCTGCTGGAGGTACTTTTGGTTTATATTTGGGGATACTTTAGTAAAACAGAGCATGGAAATGACAACACTAGAAACCAGAAACTGTAGGAGAATGTGCACATTAAACGGGTTTTTGACTTGCATAAGCAAATATGACTTTATTAGATTGACTTCATACGCATTTATAAAATAAGTAAAGTTTAGAAGTTTCCTCTAGCTGATACTTCTGAGTAAATTTGAGTTCCTTGAAGACCTGTCCATTTTGAAACAAACATTTACTGTAATGGAAGATTAAGCTCAAGTAATGCTCTTTTAATTTCTAACTTGTTCTTGTCTCTTGCAGGTGGAAGGTATCAACTAGAGATAAAAATTCCAGAAACATATCCATTTAATCCTCCTAAGGTATTGTAAACACTTTTTTGGATAAAATAATTTGGCTAACAAGTTGGTTTTGATTATTCTCATTTATCTGCTTAGGTGTGTAGTCTCTTTGTAGTACCCGTCTTACTTTCTTCTGATTTTCCTCTAGACAGGCACTGGAGCTGTCATCTTTAGGTAGGAATAATGCGGTCTGTATGCAGTTAGAGTTAAATACTCTGGTTGTTCCTTGAAGTACAGACTAGCAGATTCTGTGCAGGAGATTGTGCTGTATTATTAATTCTCATATAATTCCTTTTTCACAAGATAAATACAGTTTTCAGATACTGTCTACATCAAGTAAAACTATGACTATCATCCCATCCCCCTCACTTGAAGATGATCACTTTGAACTTTACTGTATCTTTCTAGATACAGCATATTCCTGTGCCCTGATTTAGTCCCTTCTTCAGGGGCTTCTGATGAATCAGCAGACTCCTTCCTGAGTTTTCTGACTCAGCTTCTTGATTAGTTTTCTGTCTGAAAGATGTCTTTGAACTAAGAATGTGTCCTAGATCCTGGTTATTTTCACCCTGGTATGTAATATTGGGGAGAAACTGGAGAAGTGGCGGAAAAGAGAGGTGCCAGTAGCTCTTGCCTCCTTGGTTCATGTCCTTTGAATGAATTCCTTGAGGCTGGAATGAAAGACACAGGAAGTCTTAATGAAAAGGTCTGTTGGTTTTGGTTCTTTCATCTGCATGTGTTCTGTTGGGAGCTAAAATAAGGAGAGCTGAAACAGGTCATGGACATTGAAAGATGGGTCTGTGGACCATGGTTTAATTGCTGCTTTAGGGCTTGGTGGTTTCCATTTCCAAAGCTTATGGACGTCTGTTAGAAGCTCAGTGCACTGTAGCATAGTACTGCTTATTCTGGAGTCTGCAGTCTTGAATTGGAGGCCTTTTTGCTTGTGTCTAGCCCTGTCTTTCAGCTGGAAGATTTCTTTATCTTGTTCAGTATGTGCTTTGACAGCCATTGTTAGCCTTCATTCGCTGTGAGAAATTACCTAGTATTTACATGGCTTTTTAAATTCTCAAAGTGATTTAGAGAGTTGAGCTAGTTAATAAGTGGCTCAGCTGACATATCTCTTATTTTCTGTCCTGGAAAGCAGAACTGTTATGGTCTTACCTATTTATACACCATGATTGCACTGATTTTTATTATTGCCCTATATATACAGCTTATTGTTGTAGTGCAGAGAACACATTATTTGTCAGGCACTGATTTTTTTGGAGATCAGGAGCAAAGAAACATCTGTGTTGTATGTAAAAAACCTTGTCAGAAGTTTGGGGTGAGGAGGTTGAGATGAGAAATGGAGAGAGAGGTCAAAGTCAGTAGAAGGCAGTTAAAGTGCAACCTGAGATGAGGTGCTGGAAGAAGAAACTTTAGAGATACTTCTATGTTACTTTCAGTGGACAGCTTTTGGTTTTGAGACTTCTTAAAAGAAAATACTGCTTCTAAATTTCTTGCTGTCTTAAAAAGAAAAAAAAAGAAATCAAACTAGTTTTATTCATGTTTTGTAACCATGAATACACTAATTTAGTGTAAATTATGGATGTAATCAATGAATGAATGCTGGAACTAGATCCTTTCAACAGCAAAGAAAAGTAACTAGTTAAGTAATCTTATCTCTCAGAAGAGGTTTGTGCATATGGGTAATGAGACTGGATGGTTGTAGAAGTAGTAGCATCCACCAAAGAAATATTTATAATACTTCTGTAGCTACCAAAAATGTAACTGAACAGTGAGATCCCATGCCTACATTAAAAGTTCAGGGACTTGTTTTACTTCAAGAGTGGACTTTCTAGCATTTACAACGTTGGAAGTTTTTTTCTTTGTGTTTGACCATTTGCTTGTGTGGAAACTGGTACTGCTGGAGAATATTTCTAAATGGCTTTACGTGATGCAGGGTTACACACACATGACAGTGTATAGGAAAGCACTTAGAAATGAGTTTAGTAGTCTCTTTTTTTTGAGTAAAGTGAGGCTCTGTCTAACAAATGGCCTTGCAGACTTGAAGCCTTCTGAAATAAATGGTATCATGTATCTTAGTTCTGTGTTTTAGATCGATAATTCCTAAATTAGTATTTCTTTATTGTTAGAAACGGTACCTATAAAAGGCTTACTTAATATGTTGCATTTAATAACCATTTCTCTTTTTAAAATTGTCTTGTTTTATAGGTGCGGTTTATCACCAAAATATGGCATCCTAATATTAGCTCAGTCACCGGGGCCATTTGTTTGGATATTCTAAAAGATCAATGGTAAGATTCCATATGGATTTAAATGTGCAAAATTAAATATACCAGTGTCTTGGGTAGGAGGCAACAGCTCATGTTGCTTTTTTGCTTTGTATTTGTGATTTGAGATGTCCTTAAAGCTTATAAGATTTCAGTATAGTGTTTTGAGTTGAAAAGATGCAAATGAAATGATTGGGTGCTGATGTTAGAAAGTACCGAGTAGATATTACATGTATAGAGAGCTTTTGCAAAAAATTTTGCACTGATGTTAGGGTGAATGTTTCATTGTTGTTGATGTTTTGGGTGGTTTTGTTGGCACTAATTTCTTTATTTAGATCTTTTCCATTAATAAATGCTGCCTATTGCTTCCTGAATTTTGTCCTTTCAGGCTCCTGAGGTGTAAGCGGAAAAAAACCAAATGCTTATCTTAATTCTCATTCTTGACTTCTACTTCCAAATAAAAATTAGTTCTGATAGAGCTAAAGCAATGTACAAAGTGAGTCTGGGAGTATAAAAGATAACAGGTCAGCAAGAGGAAAGGGAAAAGAGACTGACAGCACTGATTCTGACTCGCAGCTATCACTGATAATATTTATAATTTGCACACCTGTAAACCATTTGCCTTTCATTTATTGGTAGGTGGCAGGCTTTTGATTACTTAATGTTACTGAAACAGTTTTAATAACAAAAATCTGTGGAATAGACTCGTAAGCGTCCAAACTAACAGTTGGACCCATTGTTCATTTGTTTTTCCAAGTGGTACATTTCATGTGGTTTGAACACCATAGGGACCAACTGCATGATAGATCTTATATCTAGCATGAATGGAATTCATTTTGGTTATTTTCTTCCACGTCTGCCCTCGAACACTGTATAGGGCTGTAATTCCCCAGCAGGATAGTATCGATGTCTAATCTGTACAAGCTTCAAGTGCTTGTGAATTCAACAGCTTCATCAAAACTACTGTTGACCAAGCAGACATCAGTTGGATTTGAAAGAGTAACCCAGAGCAGAAAACTTGAGTTGAGATCTAGCAGGTTTCGCATCCAGTGTACTAATCTTTTATAGACTGAGAAAACTATGCAAATTACGTGGCACAGGAAAGTGTAAATTAATGAAGTGAAACAATAATAATCATGAGCTGTTGCCTTTTTTATTTATGGAATGCGTGTTTTTTCTTACAGCCGCAGGGCACTTGATGTTTTTTCAGGCAGAAGAATCTTTTAACATATGTGCCATGTATCAGTAAAGCTGGTGCCAGCACCTAGCTAGTTATTCGTACCACCCTACAATTCACTGTAGTTTAATGACTCTCAAACAGTGTAGGTACAGTTTCCTGAGAGATTGTACTCTAAACCAGATGAGTGAATGGAGTTGTGGTAGATAACACTTTGTTTCTGAGTATATCTCTAAAACTTCTTAAGCTATATGCTTAGTGAATATTGTTTAAATAACTTGTTTATTGTTCTTCAGTATATGCTGGCTTAGCTAGTTAAACTGAGAGAATCCTACATGGCCATGTTTAAGTTTTCTCTGTGTAGGTTGAACAATGGTTTGAGTAAAATTATAGCTTCATTAGAAAGCAAACAAAAAAATCCAAGCAACACTCACCCAACCTTGATAATTTAATATTGAATGGATTTCACCAGGTATTCAAAGGTAAATGGGACAAATGCAATTCTGAAATACTCTAATGGCTGTGTTCTAGAAAATATATTTAGTTCTGCGGTCTCTGTCAAATCTTTTAGCAACGAGTTCTGTTTCTCAAGTGCCACTTCATTGACTTGTAATGCTATTAACTGAATAATACTGCTTTTGTTGCTGTGTTTAAACATGAATCTCAAATTCCAACGCATGTCTGTGTTTTTCAGTGAGAGCTGAAGGTCAGAATTTGGGCCTTTGGGACTTAGTAGCATTTCTTAAATAGTTAATAAACTGAAATACTTGTTTATATATGATGAATACAAATACAAAGATTTGAATGTGTGTGTTCAGTTAAAAAAAGTGTCTTCCTTACTCACCCATCTGATGATAATGGTTTTCTATTCTAATGAGCATAGATGAGATATTGTTCTGCATATTGGCAGGCGGTTTTATCAGTTTGCAATGTTTTTAAATTTTTTTTTTAAATGAGCATAATGAAATTCCTTCTCCACGGTATATGCTTGATGTTGAAATTCTTTGCAGCTGTGGATTGTCATCATGTTTAGATTTGTAAATACCTGTTACACTAGTTTGTTTGCAGAACAGCTACTGTTTGCTGTTAGGATTAAAACAGGGATATGGTTTTGTAGAAGGAATACTGTTTACGCTGATCTGATATGACTTTTGTTATGTGGTTTCACTTACTGTAGCCTGTATTTATCTTCCAGGCTAGTGTTATGTCTCAGAATTGTATTCTTAAATATAAAATGTATCTAATACTGTTCATTGAAACCTGAGAACTAAATTACTTTAAAGCTGTTCTGTGTAAATCCCTTGAGCAGTGATTATCAAGCAAATGTGTTGTGGCTGTGTGTATGGCTACAAACACTATTGGCTGTTGTGGTTTTGACAGTTGAAATAAAAATGAGTAATAAGAACACTTTTTTCATAGTGGCTGTATTGGAGGATTCACGCCTCAGTTCTAGTTGAGATGCAGAGATCATTATTCTACGAGATAATACAATTTTAGTAGATACCCAGGAAGATGATTACTACGAGCTGGCTGTTCCTTATATATCTAAAACTGCTGGGTTTTGTTCAGGGTGTTTGAGGAGCACTAAGCCTTTTTAAAGCTTTGAGAAAAATGCGGAGAATATTAACATTGTTTGAGGGAACTCTTCAGCAAGCAGACTCTTTCCCCTCCCCTGCACTATGTCAAAGCTACTCTATTATTCTCTTTTAATTTATTTTTTTCCATTCCACTAATGGGTGCCCAGTCTTGTATTCTCCTCTAAGTAAGTGACTATACGAGGGGCTTCCACTGAAAGGCCTTATTCATTTCTTTCCTCTTTCCAGATTCCCTAAGTCCTTACTACAAGTTCCCAGAGCTTTCTCTCTTGCATTAACAGCCTAGTTATTTCAGAAATGGAATTAATATTGCATATTATTTAAAAGAAAAAAAAGTGTTACTAGAAACCATGTTTGGTTGCTGGAGCAGAGCAGCAATCTGCTGGTCACTGCTGTTCTGTTGTTGTGCTGGGTTAGAGGAATGGATAGAACATAAGTAAAAACTTCCTAAATGGAAAATTACTTAGTCTTTAAAAATGAAGAAGAAAAACTGGCAGTGTTTCATAATCCTCATAGGACTCTTTCAGCTCATCGAAAGGTAAAAGATTTCTTACCTCAGGCATTCTGGGCACAGCTGGCCTGCTGTGCTTTTTAATATTATCACTGCAGTCACCCAAACCAGGGGTGCTCTTTTTTTTTTCCTTTTTAATGGAAATGCCCCAAGATATTACACACACACAGAAATAAATTGCAAGTAAATAAAATGTCTATCAGCTTGCTTTCTTCTGATTCACTCCATGATTCCCTTGCTGTTTAACAAATGCAGTGCCAGTGGAAAGCCTGGGTTTTGGCTAGGATGTTCAAAGTGAATTCAGACTTTTAGATTGAAGTTCTCAAAGGGACAGCGCTTCCCTGTAGCGAGCTCTCTGCACCTCTCTGGTAGGTGTCTTTCCTCCCATTTTATCATGTCAAATTTGCAAGCCTGCAGAGTGGCTACGCAGCATTTTGGGGTGGGGATGGGAGGCAAGGGTTTAGGACTTAAGGAGAAAACAAGTGGCGGTAATGTCATGTGCAAGGTGAATCGGATGCTGGGATATAGGAAGTTTTACCTACAAAACTCATGATATAAGCAGGCTGCTTTTTAGGTATGATTGGTCAGGCTTCCATTGGAGGAGTGTACCTGCTTTGTGTTGCATTCCTAAAAAGATGGGAACCATAGGAAAAAAAGTCTAGAGTGAAGTAATGATGATGGTCTAAGCAAATACGACCTACAATGACAGACTGGAAAGCCATGTTAGCAGGCAGGATGTCAAGCACAGTGAAGCTATGAAATAGATTTTTTCCAAGAAACTTGTGAGGCTTCAGTTAAGAACAGATTATACGGAAGTCTGTCAGGAGCGATATAAAATCTTGCCTTTGGCAAGGAAAAGAGGAAAAAAAAACCCTAAACCCCAAGCATGTGGCTGGCTTGAGTTACCAGAAGGAATTGCTTGAACTCCATGAGAGTGTGCATAAATCCACACCTAGGAATAAGCTTTAAATATAAGAAGAGTTGGAAATCTCTTTTATGCAGGATTCTGTTCTGGAAAAGTAAACCCTTGAGGAGCAGTGGAAAATACAGAAGACGTGTGTCTTTCCACTGGAAGTTAATTTTACAGAAAATACAATTATTTTCAATTTTTTTTAAACACATTCTTCACTAGCTTGTGGGGATGTTGTGTTGGGGGCATGTGTTGAGTTTTTTAGTTTTGTGCCACTATCAGCATAGATTTTTCTTCAGAGCTTCTGATGAGAATAGTTTTTGCTCTTTGCTGATGAGGAACAGCTCCTGCCTTAGTAGTGTCTGTAACTGCAGTTGTGGGCAGTCATCTTCATTCACTTCATTCTCCTAAAAGAAGGTAATGGGAAGGAAGAAGAGCTTTTTAAGATACTTGGGGAATGAGAATCTATTTTTATCTGTCCCTCCAGTTTCTTCTGGGAATTTTAACTTATGTCTGAAAAGCTAAGCTACACAAAAGTAACAAAAGTTTTTCTGTTTCTTTGATCAGGAATGTTAATTGGTGTCCTGAAGGTAGAAAATGTTCCATGAGTATCCAACATTTACATGAAATAAGTCAGCTTTTCTTTACCATTAATCACAAAATTTAACTTCCTTTTTTAAAAAAATACAAACAGCAGCTGAAGCTGTAACAGGTTTTCTTTTATGATTTAAGGATACCTCTTTAAACGTTGTGTCCGGTGAAGACTTCGTCTTATTATGCATGAGATGTGAAAGCCGTTTTGAGACATGAGACTTGAAAATAAGTTGTAAATTACATTTTAAAATCTTTTAACATATGTAGTTAAACTAGTCTTGTCTATAAACTTACTGTTTTAGAGTTTGAGTTCTCTGAGCATATAGCAGTCTGTTTATCCAAATGGATATTTATTTTTATTACTCATTTTGAAATTGGAATGTGAGAACAGACGTTCAAGTCCCATCATGCTTTATGTAAAGATCTACAACCATAACGCATGAGCAGGGGCTGAAAAGGCCAAGCAGTCCTGAAAGCCAGAGTTGGCTGGAGTCAGCACAGAAGTTGTTCTAGGTGTCCGTGGCACCTTTGGTCCTTAGCAGTGCTTCCTGCTTCCCAGGGTATATTTTCTACTCCCAGAAGGTACAGTGTAAGTGGAAATAAATTGCATGTAAATGTGACAAAAGTGGCCATGAACCATTTCATGTCATCTTCTTTATTTTAAATAATGGCAGTATTTTCAGATGCCTCTAAAGTAGAAGGATTTCTATAAAGCAAAGTGCAGAACAGTTCTTATTTGGTGAAAGTAGCCACGGTATCAGTTACAGTTGATAAATATTTTATGTTAATTCTAGCTTTAAAATGGTACTAAATAGGGTAAAAAAATTGCTTAACTGGGAGAAAAGACTTTAGATTTTACAGCATGTGTGGTGGATGTGGTAGCTCCAGAAATTCACTGCATAAAAATCAAAATGGTTAAATCCATTCAGACATAGTGAAGCCTGAAAGGCTTACCATTCTGTGACACCTGAATGCTGGGAAGTAAACATGTTGCATTACATCTATTTAATATTTGCAGATACCACTGTGAATTATGCCATCAGTGCATACATTAAGTGATTAATTTCAAGACAATATTACCTAGGAGAGGTCACAAATAGGAATGTTATAAGAGTAAAATAAAATAGGTATACGTAAAGCAAAAATATTTCTGTGTTCTTTCACTTAGGTTTTGTGTGTGATTTAGGTGTGGAAAAAACAAGATGCTTTGTACTCTTGAGTTTGTGTTGTCTGGGCTCTTGTCATGCAACCGAGGATACGTTTCAGTAACTAGATGTTCTTTATCTGATTAAACATAATCTTGCTAGTTAATCCCCAGCTTTGTTTGTAATTTAAACAAACATTTGGCTTGGAAGAAGCATTCAGCTTGGAACCTGAAGTACTTACATTTAACTGGAAGAGAATCTGAAATTGTGGAAGAAAAATGCACGTTCTGTAATAGCCAAACTTCTTGATTATTATAGTAGTAATTTGTCATGTAAAACTTTATTTTAAAATGTCATATTAAAACTGATACAATGTGAAAGATATCTACTGTATAAAATTCCTTATCTGCTACAAGTGTTCTAAATACAGGTCACTGTGTATATGCTATTTGGCTGTGCAGAGTGCCAGCAGAGGGAGCAAACATGGGCAGCCAGATCAGTACCTAGACCTTACACATGGTGCTGTTAGTGGTGGTAAGGAAGGATTACACAAACTGCAAATTGGGTCTTTCTTGGGGTTTTTTTCCAGATGAAATGAATTCTTTTTACTGGACGTGATCAAATGTGTAGGTCAGGGACTGTGTTTTCCAAAAGCTTAAGAAACCGTTGTTAATAATAAAGTCCAGATTTAAAACCTTATTTGAATATATATTGAAAGGTATTCTAATACCTATAATATCTTAGACTTACAATCTGTCCACATAGTTTTATATCGTCTGTGTTACTAGTACAGCAGCAAAGGTGAGTGCGGGTGGGGGAGTCTGTAAAATCACTTTCAAATTTTTAATTTTAGGGCAGCAGCAATGACCCTAAGAACAGTGTTGTTATCACTGCAAGCGTTGTTGGCAGCTGCAGAACCAGATGATCCACAAGATGCAGTAGTGGCAAACCAGGTAAGAGACTATGTTGGCTGTGGGTTTGTAACCTTTGTGAATTCAAATTAGGTCCCAAACCTTAGGGGAGATAAAAAAAAAATTAAAGAACTTCCTGGAAAATTGCTTTGTAGTGAGTGTGAGTTGCTGTGGTGTTTTGTGCTCTCTATGCTTTGAATTCCAGAGTAAGTAGCAGTGCAGTGTCAGGAGGTTTATTTTATTAGTTTTGTTAGTTTTGTCCCTTATTTAGCTTGTCAGTAATGTCAGGAGATAATAGCGTAGTGTAAATGAATTCCATTATAACTTGCCTTCTAAAATCTAAGGCTTTTAGTGTAAGAAAAGCAATTTATTGGTTTAAAATTACTTTTAACTTAATGGTGTTAATTCGATTTGACTTGGTATGTAGCTCCTCTTCCAGATTAATGTGAATATTGTTGAGCATTGTATTTGTTTAATGTAAAAATGTTTTCAATAGTGACTTTAGATGAATTACTGTTGGGTTTAATCCTGAGGAGCAGTTTATCCGAATGAAGCATCCTATGTATTTTACCATTACAGATGCTTGGGATAACTGTTATAGTCAGTGTTTGAATTGGTATCAGCAGAATTCTATGATCAAAAGGGTTTGTTACTTTTCAGACAGTAGCCATCACTTATAAAAAGTAATAACAAAAAAAAAAATCAATTATGCCATACCAGGACTGACATGGTTCTACTCTGGTTTCTACTCATCGTTTTCACTCTGGGAAGTGAGGGAGAAGGCCCAGTTTCCTCACTGACTGGTAGTAAGGGTTGATTTCAGTAACAGAAGAACAAAGCAAGTAGAAGGTTCTTCCAACACAGATTTCATCTGTATCTCCTGTAAGTCAGGACCCTCCAGGATAGGGTGATAAAGTGTGTGCTTCTTCCCTATAAAATAGATTAGCAGTTAATCAAACCTGTCAGGATTTGGAGGGAAACCTGGAGATTGGAGATAGCCCGTTGCACCACTGGGTTGTGGGGTTGCTGTTTGCTACAGCTGGACTCAGTAGTAGGTACCAAAGGCTTGTGTGTCAGACTCTGCTGTACTCCAAGGCTGCGCTGAGCAAATGTCCCTGAACAGCTCTGTCAGACCCAATCACTCTGTGCAGGGAGAATTGTTGCGAGGGCCAGCAAGGCCACCAGGCGTGTCCCTGTGTTGGTTTTCCTTGCCGGATGCACACCCTGGCTGTCACACGCTCTCTTTCTTAAACAAAACCACTTTTTCCTTTTTTACAAAGAACAAGAATGGTGTTTCCCATTCTGACCCTGATGGTAGAATTTAGTGTGGAAATCATAACAGGCTTGTAGAAGGATTTAAGCTGGAAAGAGTTTTTTTTTTTCTCAGGCAGAAAACCATCCTAGATTATGAAGAGTGATTTTTCAGGCTGCCTCGCAGGTGCCTGTGGGGATTTGTCCAGTGGGACTGTGGTATAGCTGATGTGGGGAGGATTCAGTTTCTCCTGTTCCCTGCAAATACCCTCATGAAAACTATGCTGGGGTTTGGCCCTGAGTTACAAGCATGTATATGTAAGTAGAAAGCCATTGAAACTCCATTCAAATATGAGAAGAAGACTTGTTTAAGGTGAGAGTGATGCAGCCCTGGAACAGGCTGCCTAGGGGCCTTGTGGAGTCCCCTTCTTTGGAGATTTTCAAGACCTGCCTGGATGTCATCCTGAGTAAGTGCTCTGGGCAATCCTGCTTTAGCAGGGGAGTTGGACTAGATCTCCAGAGGTCCCTTCCCATTCTGATGATTCCGTGATTCATTGATTCCATAAGGTCTTTGAGGGATGTAGTGGTAAACACCCAGTTCCTTCATGTGTTTTATTTGGTGGTGGGGTCTTTTTTCAGTTTTTGTTGGTTTGGATTTTTTTCCAAAACAGAAATTCACAAGGAATTATTTATCTTCCACACTCATTTTTCATTACGTCAGTTTACTAAACTGTGTTGGACTACTAAGCTGTCCAGCTAAATGGCACTGTCCTACTGGAGCTGAATCCCAGGAAGAGCAGAGGGAGAACTCCTGTTGGAGTAATGGCAGTATTTTCAGACACCTGCCACCTTCTAGACATCGGCTGTCTGGTGTCAGAACTAGTTCAGCTGGTTGCTTTATTTTTTTCAGTACAGCAACATTAACTGCCTTGGGCTCCTGATAAAGAGACAGCAGTAAAAAGTGCCTTTAGGCTTTTCTCGATTCAGTGAGAATCTAGATTATTTACGGGTACCTAAGTAAAGGAATTTTATTTATAGAGCACTCAAAGGTAGTTCTGAATAAAATGTAGCTATGCGTTTGTGAGTAATCCTTTGCACTTCATCTAGTTGCTTTCTAGGCTTGGCAGTGTTCTCAAAAATATGTATTTTTTTAAAAAAAAAGGGAGAAGCTTTCTTAAGAGCAGAAGAATAATAGTACTTCAGGATTCCACTGATGCTTAACTTAATCCTTCCTCTTTTCTAGTTGTTACAACCAAAGACATTTATTACAGACCACTATTTATAACACAGTGAGTTATTTCCAACAAAGATTGTCTCCCATGTTCTAATGCCATCAATAATCAGATAGTAAATACACAGATCACCTCAAGTGGAGAAGAATTAGTGGAAGGCATACAGAGCATGCAGTGCAGTCTAGTTTGCTTCTGTTACTGTAGGAGAGAGAAAATGCAGTGTCCAGCTGTAAAAAAAGTACTGTATTCACTTTGCCAGTGTTTTCTAGATATAATGAATGGTTTAACGTACAAATAAAATGCTCAGACTGTTAATCAGCCATGTTTCTGTCCTTAAATGCATCTAAATATTTGAATGATGTATTTCCTAATATCTTTTTTTTATCATTTATTGCTAGAATTTAGTGTATATGTAAAGATGGGAGCACCTACTTATTTTTTAAAGGATAATGATTAAGGGGAAGTAATTATTTTTTTTAAATAGACAAAAGTTAAACATGATATTGCATAGAAAGGTTGCTAAAATAGGAAACTCATCTTGCTTTTCTGAGTACAGTTTATGACAGATGACCCACTTTCTTCACTTTTGAGTTTCTTGGCACAGGCTGAAAACTCTGTGATAAGGTCCATTCTGTTTATTAGAAAATTTGTTGGTGACGAGACTGGTGCAAAACAATATTTTTATGTCTTGTATGGGCTCTTTTTTTTCTGGTAAATAATAGCTTGCATGAGAAGAGTTGTTGCTGCTTAGCTTTTTGCACAGATTTGGCCGTTTTTCAGCCCTCAGTTTGTCACATACACGATCAATATTCTTATTCTCAGGAGGAAGCCTGGTAGTAAAATGTCAGCCCTGAGTGAGAAACTGCAGACCTACTTGCAGTGTTTAAAACCAGGCATATTTTTAAGTGATGAGAGAAATTCATTAGAGTAGTATGCAGCGTCTGCATTCAGGAGATGTTAACGTGGGGGTAATTTGTGCTCTGCCACACTGAATAGATATATATATTTGCAGTGGCTGTGCTAAATATAGCTGCTTTACTTGTGATCAGTGCAGTTGGGAGCAGTACCTGATTGTACACGTGTAATACTTAGTGTGTAATTAAACCTAAAGGGAAATTCATTAGCTCAGCTGCTTGCATAGGTTTACTCTGTGTGTGAACCTCACCTCCAAATTTCATTTCAAAAATAGCAGTGTGGTCAGTGTGAAACACTGTTGAAGGTGCTGTAGAAAGGTTGATAGATGGAAATCTTCCATATCATCTTGCTATTTGGTTGGATTGCTGAGTTGATTTAACTTTTCCCTTCTCTCCCCTCTCTCTTTTGTGTAGTACAAACAAAATCCAGAAATGTTTAAACAGACGGCTCGACTTTGGGCACATGTGTATGCTGGAGCACCAGTTTCTAGTCCAGAATACACCAAAAAAATAGAAAATCTTTGTGCTATGGGCTTTGATAGGGTAAGTATATATAACTTTGATATATTTTCAGTAGGGGAAGGGCAAATGTATGTGTATAAATACAGGGAGTCATTAGTATACTGAAGTAGACTCGCTACTTCTGTGACCTTTTGTAGGTCTAATAATTCTGTTTTACTAATTATTTTTAAGAATCAGTATTTTAAAACATGTTGTTGTTTGTAAATCTAGTGAGCTGCCCTTGCCTTTTTTGAAACATTTTTCTCCTGTAAATTATTAGCTGGGATTTAACAGTAAACTAACATGTTCTGATTAATCTACAAGCTTTTGATTCCACTGCTTGGAGCCGCATGTTCATGCACTAAAAGTGTTATTGCTTTTCTTTTGTCCTTGCAGAATGCAGTAATAGTGGCCTTGTCTTCAAAATCATGGGATGTAGAGACTGCAACAGAATTACTCCTGAGTAACTGAGCCATGTAGAGAGGAGCTGCTTTAGTAGTCCAGCTTGCCCCTTCTGGAGGAGCATCACCATCTGTTATTTTTAGGATTCTATATAGATTCTCTTTTAAAACTGGCACTCTTGCCTGATGATGATATCTAGGCACTATTGGAGACTGAAAGAAACGCTCTGTAAATAAAGCTAATTAAACGTCTGTGTAAATTTAAAAAGGGGAAATACTTTAATTTTTTTTCTTACTAAATATTGTAAAGAATTCTTTTGAGCTCAGCTACAATTATGGGGGAAAAACCATGCCTACGTTAGCGTTTAGCGGTGTGACGAAGACTAGCAGGAACTTGCTTCAGGATTTTGAGTTAGTGATTCAGAAAGGAACATTTTTGAGTGTTAGTCATCAGAATTGTTGGTGCCACTCATCACAGCTATCTTACTGTTTTTAACATGGATCCTCTGTGCCTGTGGATTGACCTATATTTGCATGCTTGTACTTAATAGACATATTAGGTAGGGTCGCTGAAGAGAGCACCATTGAAATACTCGAGTGTTCTTGTAACTTTTCTTTTTTTCCTGAAAGACTTTCAAGACTTACCCAAAGTTCCAAATGGTGACCTATTCAGAACCAGTTTCTTTCGAGCTTATTAATTGGGAAACCTGATTCTCCTCTCCCTTACATCATGCAGCTAAAAATCCTCACTAGATTATGTTTCATCATCTGTGGGTATTGTGTGTGCCATCTACAGTAGAGTCTAGGCTCCCCTTGAAAGAATATATTTTGAATTCCCAGTAATGATTTTCATCTGTCGTGTTTTCTACACAATCTCCTAAGGACTCTGCTTCGATACAGCACAAAAAGACGGAGCTGGTTTTCTTTCCTTTCTTTTTGTCTTAAATAGATGTAAAATGTTCTTCAGTACCTTCTGGATGATATGATTTTGCTGGGTTGGAAGGAGGAAGAAGCTGATTCTCTAGCGTACTGAGAATTAAAAAAAACAAACACAAACTTTCTTTGAGTACTTGATGCAATCAGCTGTGTTTTGCAGCGGTTTTCTAGCTTTATTTTTGGGCTTCAATTTAGGGATTGCTTACCAGGTACTTTAAAATTCATCCTTGCTTGCATTTTTCTCTTGTTGACACATGGAGGCTGTGTTTGTGTTTTTATTGTACATACTTCAGATGCACATAGAAGTAGCAGTGTGTTCTCAATTTAGCTTCTTTTTCCTTTTTTTTTTTTTTGGATTGATGTTTCTGATAAACGAGAACTGAAATCTTACCTTGGCTTGTACATACAGTCAGTCTTTTTATTCGTATTAAAATGACATTTCATCCTGAGTGCAAAAGCTTGAAAATTATTAGTTTTGCAACTTCAAACACTAGTACATCTATTTAAAGAGAGCGGGGATGTCTCTGTGAATATGATGCGAACTTTTGAGAACAAATCTGACAAGGAAGCTCAGAGAAACCCTGAGAGTAGAGAGCGGGGATGGTGGATAACGGAGTACTGTAAAATCATCTTTTCCATGATGCTTTTTTCTTTTCAATCCTGAACAGTGGACTGATGGGGTGGGGAGATATTTGTCTGTTTGGGATTTTTTTTTTTGTGTGTGTAGCTGTGGAGTAGAGTTGAAATAGTTCCACACTTCATAGACCGTCTGTCTATAAATCATACTAGAGGAAATCAGGAACGTTATTTTATCTGTTAAATATTTGGAGTATGGTGGTAGGGGAACAGAACCAGAAAAATAGAGCTGTAGGGACGTGGGTAGCTCAGGGATTTTCCCTGTTCTGCTCTGTCTCGTGTGTCCAGACTTCAAATGTTTCAGGGCACAGACAGGAAATATTTTGAACTCATATCGGTGCAATACTTAAATGCATTTGCTTAGACTTCTTACTGCTTTTTAAGGTGTAGTCAGTGATCAGTTTTCTTGGGTTGTCTTGAGTTCATGTAAATCATTTGCAATGATGCCAAAGGAAAAGAGTTGGTTTGTCTTTCTCTATATTTATTTATTTTAATTTTTTTTTACCAAGAAGCTGCTACTGTTCAGCTGGTTTGTTCGATGAAAACCAGGGACGGTAGGAAACGATGGCAAAATGCCACTTGTTTTTATCTCAGATTGCTGTCTTTTCTGTTATACAGGCTGAGAACTTCTTGATTACATCAACACCTTTTCTTCTTTTTTTTTTGTTATTTTTTTACCCTGGTGGTAATTATAAATTGCTGACTACTTTCCCTTGTTCTTTGCTGCTATTTATCAAAAGAAAGAACTTGGAAATCATTGTCGGGGACATAAAACTTCTCAGTTACGGACTTCTGGACATGTCTTTGGATAAGATCAGTCTCCGAAGAACAGCAGGTTTTTTCCAACAGTATGTGAAAGGGCCAAAGGAAGCCAGGGGAGGGGGGGAAGAAAGAGGAAATGGATCTTAGGTGAGTGTGGTCACCTCTGAAACAACGCCCTGTTGAGTTTTAGATCTTTCATGAAGTTACCTCATCCTCTACTGCAAAATACGTGTGGATGCGTGGCTTTGCCCTCCGTCCACATGCTTGGGAGCAAAGAGGTTTTGATTCCAGCTGAGATGCTGATGGGAAGGAAACTTCTCAAGAGCTGAGCTGGGAAGGAAGCACCACCCGGCATTAAGGAGACACCTGTGGTCTGAATTTTGACATGTGAGTCCTTTACGAGGAATGTTTTTGTATTCTTGGTAATTACCAGAGTTGATTCTAGGGACGATGTTGTAGGAGGTTAGTTTAACTGCAGCTGGGGCTGAGCCCTGGGAATTTTGCTGTTGGTGTTCAGTTTGATCATGGTGAGTTTGTACATACGGAGCAGACGCTGTGTTTTCGGTGTGTATTGGCAGGCAGAGTTGCTCTGGCTGCCCCCTGTTCTTACAGCAGGAACATCAAGCATGGGTCTGGTTGCTTTCGAAGTACAAATAAATCCTGCGTTGTCTTCCTCTGTTGTGCAAGAAGACAGCTTGGCACAGTCATGCTGAAGTCCCTGCTTTTCTAAACAAGGTGTTGGTAACCAAGTTTACCGCTTGCCCAGAGCATCCCTTGGATTTCAGCCCTGAGCATTTTAACCCGCGTTGGGCAAAGTGGGTTTATCCTTCCTTCGTTTTGTTGGTGGGGAACCAGAAGCTCCTTTCTCCTCTGGTTCCTCGAAAAGCAAACTGCTGCCTTTGAGCAAAGCTGAGAAATGCCCTTTCCTCTTGCCAAAAGCCTCCTTTTCCCCAGCGAGTGCCAAAAGCCTTGACTGCATCCCACCCCTCTTGCCAAATTCACAGCTTCCTCCCGGTGCTTCTGCGAACAGGCTGTCTTCTCGGTGTGACAAACTGGTGCATTTGGGGGACGACAAAACTTAGGAACATATCCTTCTGGAAAGACGTGGCAGTTACTGCTATTCATTCTGCATATTCCAAGCTTAAATTTTTAATTTTTGTTTAATTAAAAAAAAAAATAAATAAGCTTGCCATAGAGTCCATGGGGCCTTGACTATAATTGATTTGGTAGAATTTATCTGAGCAATTAGGTACTAATGATGTAGGAATATGTCTCATTGTTTTGGGTTCGTTGTTTTTTTTAAAGTTATCATTGTATTTAACTGTTTTCCAAGTAAATTAGTATTGGAACACTGACATGAGGAATACAGGATCTTCTTTTTTCTTCTTGTTGTTGGTTGTTGTTGTCATCTGAAAGGAGGAGTTAACTAGCCAGAAAGCAGCTTACCTTGTAAGGCTGAACCTGCCTTCTGCGGGGTGGGTGACAAACATTTAAACTATGCAAATTTAAGCTTCAGAGCCCTGAATCAGGCTGGGGACTGTGGAGCAGATGGGTGGCTTGTTTAATTGGGGAAGGGAGAAGGGGTGAGGGAGGGGGGGAAATCAAAACAAGGTGGAAGTGTCCCGTTTTCAGGGCCAGGGGAAACCGACCCACGTGTGTGTCCCTTCCTTCCTGGCTGCCGACAGGAGCTGGGGTAGCCTTGGAGGCTCGCCCAGAGGGAGAAATATTAAATGATTTAGCAGCAAAAGTTCCTTTTGCTTCATGCCTGCTGGCAAGAAAATGAGGTGTCGTCATGGAAGCGCGGCTTTGAGCGTGGCCACTGCCTGGTCACCCCGTGGTTGGGGGTGTGTGGTTCTGACGAGCAATTAACTCAACAGGAGATAGCGAAAACACATCTCATCAAGTCAACTGTTGAGCTGAAGAATTGAAGCCAGGATGTTTTTTGGGTACCTCAAGGTTTTTCTGGGAAGACCATGTAGATGTTTTCACTGTGTCCGTCTCTGTTATCCATGCACAGCTGTCTCCCAGGGCTGGGCGAAGGGGCAAACAATTCTTTCTTTTGAGTGTTAGGTTTTTTTCTGATCTATTCCAAACCCATGGGTAGATCACGTAGCTCTTCCCCTTTGTGGCACTGGTGGCATCAGCTGATTCATCCTTAAACTCAGGATTCCAGCTGGCCTTGTGCTTCTCGCTCAGTTGTGGGGCTGCAGGGCTCCCTGGACAAACTGTGGCAGATCATTTGTGGCTTGGTGTGATGTTCCTTCTCTGCTCTTACCCGCTTTGGGGGCATCCAGCTGGCCAGCCCCTGGCTGCTGGTGCTGGGCCCATCGGTGATGTCACATAAGGTTTATGGCTCCACAGATGAGGAAACATGCTGTGGAAATGCCCTCCTTGTCTCTTTTTATTTGACTTGTGGCAACTGTTGGTGCTCTGTGGTGGCTGAAGTGGGCTTGCCATCATACCAGTTGCCCATGTCAGCTGTTGAAGAGCTCTGCTTTTCACTTGCCTTTTCCATCCCAGACTCTTGACTTTCCTAATTATTTTTTAAAAAGAAGTCAATTATCACCGAAAAAGTAATTATTTCAGGAGTTTCAGCATCTCCACACAGGAGGAGCAGGTGGGCTGGAATCGCAGCATCAGTGGTTTTTTGTTTTGTTTCAGGTTTTTTTGTCTTTATTTTCAAGAACTAAGCAAATGCTTTTGTACACAAAGGATTTTTTTAATTATTTTTTTTCATACCCATTTTGAAAGCTGTTGATTTTCACTGGGAATGCTTAACAATAAACACACGTGTCCCTGTAATCAGTTTTTATTTTATTTCTGTTAACTGGGATATTTCTGAGATGGCCAGTCTGCTGCCTCCCTGGGGGTCACCAGAGAAAGGCATGAGCGGTTCCATGGGGCACATCAAGTTGAATTTTGAAGAAAGTTGTGTAATTAAGTTGTGTAATAAAGTTGTGTGTGTTATTTCAGCTAGGGCTGCCTGGTGTGATAGCCAGAAATCTATGTGTGTGTACGCACCGCCTCCTCTCCTTTCAGAGGCTGTGTCTGAAGAAGGTGGAAGAGGTGGTAGCTCTTTGGATTTTCCAGCACCATCATCCTCGTCTCATCTCTCTCTGCCTTGTAGACCATGTACTTTATTTATACGGTCGGCTCTTACCTGGGAGAGGAAACGGCCTGTTGGCAGGAAGAACCTGGTACAGGGGATGACTGTGAGTTTGTTTGTTGTCAGTACCTACTACTTGCTTTTTTGGGGGGAGCACATTTGCTCAATGAGAGTGGTGTGAAGGGAGAGCCTCTGCCCAGGCCGGTTCTGAGCAGGGAGCTGGGCCGGGGAGCCGGTTGCCACACTCAGATCTTCCTCACCTCCTCAGGGGGCAGGTTGGGGTGTCTCCAGATGGGTTTTGCAGATCTCCAAGGCAGGTTCTACCAGCTGTGACAGTGCTGCATGGTTTTGTGGTGTTAAAACAGTGACGTAAGGGGGATTATTCTTTTTTTATTATTATTCTTTGTTGTTTACTATCATCACAAGCTGTGTTGTATTGTGGTACCTCAGTCACGAGAGGGGTGATGGAGGGGGGAGAACTCCCCAGCCCCTCTGCCGCAGGGGTTAGGTGTGGCTTCTTTTTAGCCTGCTCGTTAATTTAGGGAAAATGAAAAATAAAAAATTAAAATCCCTATTCCCTCGTTCTTGTAGTTAAACACTGCAATGACATAAGTAACTGAGAGCTGAAGGACTTGCAGAGTTGTCCCACGAGCCTTGTCGTTCCTTCCAGCACCCCAGAACTGGAAGGCTGAAGCGGGACGTTGGTGCTTGGTGGCTCGGCTCCTCTTGTACCTCCTTTTCTGGTTGGGCTGGCTCTGCCCCTGCAGTGTGGCCAGGGTTTGAAATTGTTTTAAGGTCAAGTCTGGGTCCGGGTCTGGAGCATCCGTGTCCGGTATAATGTCAAATAAATCACCTTGCTTCACTTAGTGGCTGCTTTGTGTTGAAATAAAGTCTTTAGGTGGGTTTGTGACAGCCCAGTGTGAAATAAAGGATAAACGGGCTGGGATGGTGAGGCAAAAATGAGGATGAAGGTTTGGTGCTGATGTTACCTGAGCCACCGAGCCTTCAACAACCCAAGTCTCCAGCGTGGGGCTGCCTCTGCTCACGCGTGTGGTGGTAGGGACATGGGCTTGTGGTCCCTGCCAGGGCCTTGCTTTCCCGGCCCTGCTCCCTTCCCTCCCACCGTCTTTCCCAAAGCGACTCTTCTCCCAGCTGGCAGTTTAAGAAGGTGGTAGGTGGTGAGTAGTGGAGGCTCCTGCTGATCCTGTCAGAGAGGTTTGGGAAGTTCCTGGATTATGGGAGCAGCCCTTGCTGCTTCAAGGGCAAAGCTGTCTTGTCCCCGTTTTAAACCTCTGTCCACTGCCCGGGTGGGGAGCCGGGTGTGAGGGAGGCTTCTTTGAAGCAGGAACGCCTGACTGGTTGCTCCATGTCTGCTCCAAGGTGGATTTGATGCCCCATCCCTGGAAGTGTTCAAGGCCAGGCTGGATGGGGCTTTGAGCAACCTGCTCTAGTGGAAGGTGTCCCTGCTCATGGCAGCGGGGTTGAAACTCGATCTTTAAGGTCCCTTCCAACTCTAACTGTTCTGTGATTCTATGATTTGGGTTCAAAAATCAGATCTACAACTGGCTGGTCCCTTTTTGGGCTGCAGTGGGGACCAGCCTGGCAGAGGAGCCTGTAAGTTTCCCTAAATGGGAGGCTGGAGAACAAACCCCCAGCCACAGAGCAGGGTCCGGGTGCTCCTGGAAGCAGTGGCCAACACGTCATCGTGTCGTTGTATTGGACATGGAGTGGTTTATCCAAGTAGAAAGTGGTTTACAGGAGCTCCAGTGCTCAGTCCAAATGCTGTGATAACGCCTGGCATTTATGGCTTCTATTGTTGATGGGATAAATGCTGAGGAACGTGTATGAACTTCTCGGAGATGACTGTCCCGCTACGAAGAGGTTGTGGGGAGGGATGTGCTCCCCCTTCTGCTTGGTGTGCACATTCCCCACTCCACCACCTTCCCCAGCCAAGCCCTGAAGTGATCTTCACCACATCAAAAATGCTGGGAGTGAGTTGTCTCTAGGCCACGCTTGTCAGAAGAGCTATTTAAAAGTAGACATGTAGGAACAAAGTAGCTTCCAAAAGTTCACAGCGTCAAATGCTGCAGAGGTAAAGAAAAACCACCCCACACCACCTCTGAAGGTTCTGAAGAACAAAGAAGGAAAGAGTTGGTCTTTGTATTGGTCATGCGCTGTTCTCCGCACCCATGAACGCTCCTCATCGGTGAGGAGTTCAGCAATGGGAAGTGCAGAGGAACCTGGAGGCAGAACAACAGCCACCTCCCAGTACTTGCTGGGGCAACTGGAAAGCAGCTGGGCAGAACAGGACCTGGTGAACACAACTTTGAACACAAGCCCTTGTGACAAATGGTGTCCTGGGCTGCGTTAGACAAAGCGTTGCCAGCAGGTCCAGAGGAGCGATCCCGTCCCTCTGCTCAACACTTGGGAGTTTGTTTGGAAATAGAGAAGTTTTCAAGCCCTCTGCTCCCTGGGAAGGGACACAGCTTCCCCTTTCTGCTGGGTCAGGCTGGTGGCCCCAAAACCAAGCAGAGCTTTGGGAGCAGGGTCTCCACCAGGAGCTCAGAGGGAACAAGCACTCACCCATTCATTTAAAAAACATGTTGAGGTGGGGATCTGGCGCTTCTCTGCCCTAAGTCACTTGTGAAGGTGGCATGGGACCCTTCCTCTCTGCAAGGAGACCAGGTGGGCCATAGGTCCCATGATCTCCAGAGAGGGAGCTGGGTGTGGGCACCCATGGTGCTGCTCTTGCCAGGCCACAGCAGTGTCCCCCCATCCCTGCCTCTGCTACTCCAGTGACGTCCTCCACACACCCAACCGCTTGGACATGAAGGGAGTTGCTGCCAGCCTGACCTGCAATAAAATAAATACATTGTTTTAATTATTATATATATTTTTTAAGTAGGTCAAAGCACCCTCCATGATCCTACTTAGAAGGATTTCGGTAACATCTGCTGCGTCAGGGCATTGGCAGGGTCGGTGCCTGAAGGTTGCAGGAGATTATACCAAAAAGCCCTTGCGTTACGCCCACGTGTCGTCCTCACTGCATCTGAGCACCACAGACACCTTCAACTTGGTGTTAGGAACCGCAGTCGTGGCAAAAAGCTCCAGGATCAGCAGGAAGAGTCAAAAAGAAGGAAAAGCTCCTACTGGGAGGTGGTAAAGCTACTGCTACAACTTTGCGTATGGAAGACCAAGCTCAAGTAATGCTCCATGGACACACTCATCATGGTTTTTGAGGACCCAGTGCCAAATACTCAAGTAAATACATCAACCAGCCCCTTCTCTAGGATGTTCCTCCAAAGCACAACTGTATGTGTGGTCACTGAGAAGAGCCTGGCTCCCTTTGTTTATGCTCATCCATTTAGGTATTTAAATACTTTGATGGATGATCATACCAGGAAGGTGTCTTTGAAGCCTGGAAAGCCAGGAGAGATGACCGTGTCTACCTCATGGCCACCACAACAGGACTGTAAATGCCACCACGATCTGGTATGTGCAGTCTGTGTGGGGCTGGTGTTTCCTACCCCTGTGGAAACCAGAAAAGATTAAAAATACACATTGCTTCTGGGTGGGGGAATGCTGGAGCTCCTGTGACAGCTGGATGAACCAGATGACCAGCAAACTTCCCTAAAGCATTTGGAGGTTGGGCCATTTGGTGTGTTGTCCCAAAGCCCATCAAACACAGGGAAAGTGCACCTCCCAAGGTGACTACATGGGGCTCACAGACCGGGAGACACTATGGTAAGATGTGGGGTCCTGGAGCCAGAATCTGCATCGTAGGTGTGTGGTGAGAAACAGCTCCCCGCTTGCTGAAGGGAGAGATGGACAGCAGCAGCCTGAGTTACAGAGGACACCTGCTCTGAACATGGAGAATCCTTGGAGGAAAAGCAGAGTTCAAAAATCTCGTTACTAATGCAGAACCTGAAATCTGTGAAGGCATCCCCTCGGCAGCATCAGAAATGGAGAAATCAGAATCGTGGCGTGGAGTCCTCCTTCTCCCCAAAGCCTTTTATGCCAGAAGCTGAGCTCGCGTAGAGGAAGCGAGAAGGTAACGTAGAAGATGCAATGTGCAGACGTAGGTGGATACAGCAAAGAGGGCCTTGAAGAACAGCTGGGAAACAACACGCCATGGCAAAAAGGCCAAGGAAAGAAGATGAGAAAGAGCATTAAGGAAAGGTACAGAACTATTGTGGTCATGTCCACTCCCAGGGTCTGCAGAGTGGCTTCCTTGTCCAGGTCCCAGCCCAAATCCTGTCCTGGTGTAATGGGATGGGGAAGGATGAACAGTGGTGGTTGCTATCACCATCCCAAATAACTTATCCAGACTACAGATTGCTATTTTCTTTCCTGGGAACAGTCAGAGATGGAAGCAGCCAAGAAGTGATGGCATCAATCACTTGCTCAGTGACAACCTCTTCAAATTTCCCAGGAAGGAGATCCTACCCATGGGCAGCAGGGAGCAGCGCGGTGCCCATGTAGGGCGTCCTCTCTGAAACCCTCCTGAGAGAAGGAGGCTGGCGTTTTTTTCATCCTGAGAGGGATGATGCTGAGGCACCTGAACAGACAGCAAAGCACGTGGTGTCCCGGCTCTTGACTTGTACCGCAGGGCAACATATCCTGAAGGGCCCCCTTCCCTCAGGGCCACACACTGGCTGCTCCAGCTCCACCAGGATGAGGTACGGGATCAGATTATGTAGTTTCTAGTGCACGCAGTGCTAACCCACCCACTCTGCAGCAGCTGGAGCCACTCCAAAGCAGCTCAGCTCATGCCTGGGACCTCCATAATCACCCACCAGGCTCTTGCTTTGGAAGCTTCGGTGCATCAGGGTCAGCATACATCCATCTCCGCTTCCAGGGCAAGCAGAGAACCAAATGCCTGTACATAAGGAGCAAAACCATGCATTTCTTGTTCTGGAGCACACCTGCACTGCAGGGTTCTGAACACACCCCTGAGCTCCTGTGGCTGTTGCAATAACAGTCTCGTCATGGGAGGAGGATGCTCAGTGTTCACAAAGTTATTTGGTGGCGCTTCTTGCTTCGGTGAACACGCTGCTGAGATGACTAACCCCGCTGCCCAAGTCACGGCAGGCAAAACCAGGGGCTCTGAGAATGGAGAACTGCCCATGGTAGGAGAAGATCAGATTCGAAACCACCTGAGCAACCTGAAGGTGCTTAAGTTCATGGGACCTGATGAAATCCATCCACGGGTCCTGAAGGAGCTGGCGGACCAAGTTGCTAAGCCGCTTTCCATCATATTTGAGAAATCGTGGCAATCTGGTGAAATTCCTGCAGATTGGAAAAAGGGGAACATAACCCTGATATTCAAAAAAGGTAAAAAAGAGGACCCAGGAGAAGTTGTGGCTGTCCCATCCCTGGAAGTGTTCAAGGCCAGGCTCGAGGGGGCTTTGGGCAACCTGCTCTAGTGGGAGGTGTCCCTGCCCAGGGCAGGGGGGTTGGAACTTGATGATCTTTAAGGTCCCTTCCAACTCTGACCATTCTATGGTTCTACAACACTGCTGCCAGCAAGACTTCAGCGAGGTACAGATAAGCTTGGAAAACCTCTGCACTCCCACTGAAGAGCAGACGTGTCTCCTGATGGCTGTCCCTCTTCATCAAGTACCACAGGACCCAGCTGCGTTGCACATGGACATCTCAGCTCTGCTGACCACGGATGTAGCTGCACTGGTAAATCCACCAGGTTCCAAGTTGAATGGCTTCTTGCCAAAGCTAAAGGGGTACCGACAAATCCCGAGTCTTCCTCCTCTTGGCTCACAATTCCCAGCCCCTGCACAGACAGGTCCCTGATAAAAGTTTGCCATGACTTTTGCTGGGCAGAAGCAGAGAGAAGATGCTCTGTGGTGGGTCAGAAGTTCTCACCCTCAGCTCAGCTGGAGACCTTCTCTGAGGGCAATGGGATAGTCACCAATACGCTGCCTGTTGTGGATGGTCAATTCCAGTACCGTGCAGTTTGTGTCAAGCACCCGTGAGTGGCACCAAGGCTCTGAGGAACGTGTCCATGGCATCTTCAGGCTTCCATTTTGGCAGCTCCCATCAAGGGGAGGTTCTCACAACTGGACCAAGCCTGAACCAACCTTCTGCTGTGGTCCCACCCCTTTCTTTACAAGCAGCTGCACATGCCCCAAAACTTGGTCATTTCCTTCTGTGCTGCAGAAAACAAGGCTGGGAACTTGCACAGGAGCGAGAGAGATGTTCCTGCTCTTAATTCAGAGCATTTCCAGTGAGTGGGGTTTGTGGAAGCAGTCAAGTCATCCTGTGGGCCACCACACGGACGTGGTGCTACAGAATCTCTGATGGAGCGGTGGGACTGGCCACCTTCAGTTAAAAACAGGAGATCAGAGAGTGTGAGACCGAAGGGAGAAACTGGGGCACTCACCCCCTCAGGTCTCTCAGGAACATGACATTTTGGATCTGCTCTCCTGTCCTGGGCTGTGCAGCAGGGAAGGGAGAGGCTATCAGCTACCGCCTCTGCTGCTCTACCAGGACTTCCAAGTTCTGCTCCTGAGGAAGTCCTGCCTTGTTTGCTGCCTTCCAGGAACTGAGGCACATGGACACAGGGAATGTCAGGCTCACAGACTCTCTAAGGAATGGAAGCTGCTGTTGATCTTCGAAGTTTAGGAGTATTTAATCTAAGGATCAGAGCTTCCTTCTGACCATTGGAGTATCTGGGGTACTCAATGGCACGATGAGTCCCTCCTGCTCAGAAATCTGAGCAGGGGAAGGCTCCAAAGGACCTGTCAAGTGCTGCTGTACAGGAGGACTTTGTTAATTGCTGTTTAACACCCTGGGCAAACCTGTTCCTGCACAGAGATAGAATTCCTTGGGCTGAGACCAGCTGCCCCGTGACTTAAGGCTCTGTTATCAGCCCTGCATACCCGCAGCCCAGCTCCTTTAGTCTGGGCTCTTTCCCACACCACTGGTTTGGGACTCGTTTTCTGTGCACAAAGCAACCTCTTAGTGCTGGTAAGTGCAACCACGGGGCACACACACACACACACAACCAAACTAGGATCCACGGGGACGATTTCCCAAAGAAGCCAATTTCCTGTGTATTTCCAACATTTCATGATCCCCAATCTTTCTGGATCTTTAGAGGACATGGTTGAGGTGTGGGAGACCCAGCACTAGCTCGAAGCCCAAGAGCTGGTCTGATGTTGATCTAGGTCCAACAACATGCGCCGAGTACCTGCTGGCTAGAATAAATTTTGCATTTATTTGTCTTGTTTAAGATTGCTCTAGAAAACATTATTGTTTTGTCTAAAACGACTATTCAGGTTTAATTTTGCTGAGTGGTAGAGGTTTAATTTAGTACATTAGAAAGTATGTTCTGAGAACAAGCCTTCCCATCTCACTGTCACGGGAGCCGTGCGGTCCAGGCATCGGAGGACACAAAGAAACAGAAATAAATGTATGTCTGCTAAGAAACAAAGCCACACTTTTATGAAGATGGGAACTTAAAGATGGCAAAAACTTAGCTCTACCTGTGTTACATGGAACCTCAACACCTTGAAATCCTACACTGGATAAACTGGGTTTTATCGGGCTTCCTTTGAGCACCAGTTTTCTTATGGCGACAAGAGAATCCCCATTCTTGCGCTAAATATTTAAAAACTCACATATGGCCAAGTACAAAACCCCCACACCTTTCTTTGTAATAATTTCCTTCAATTCCACAGATTTATGCTGACTGCACTTCAGCAGATTTTATTTTTAAGGCATCAGAAGAAGTTCTAGCAACGCATAAACTACGTGTGTAAAAAACTCCACCTGTGCCTCCCTGCGCTTGTTGTAAAGGCTGATGGTTCCAACCACTCGCTGCCACAAATGGGACTGATGGAATGACCCCCGACCCTTTGGGGATACTGTTCTTACAGAAAGATATCTGTGACTGTGGCAGCTCTCAACTGGACCATGAGTGCTCTCTGGGGGGAGCCAGGCAGAGAAATTCTGTGTGCAGCCTCATCCGGGGCAAGTTCTGGAAAGGGAACGGTGGCCACCAGTAGACCTCTCCTACTGCATGCTGCATTTTTGCCTACCCACTCGCACCCAGCATAACCTGCTGCATCAATGCACCAAATTTCTATGGCTATACTGATGATTAATGGATGAAAGTAACTCAAATGTCCCCTTAAAGAAAACAGAAAAAACTATGTAACTCTGTTTGTAGAAAAACAACTGAAAATCCTGGCTCTCAACCTCCAGAAACCTCCTTCTAACCTAAACTATTCTCCGATGATTGCCTGAGTATCTTGACGTTTACACTGATTAAAAACTGACCAAAAAAGGAAAAAAAGAAAAAAAAAAAGAAAACCCCCACCCAACAATTATCCACTCCACAAAAATCTCCACATTTGAAAACAATTCTGAATATCTGCAAGATTTGTCAAGTCCCAATTTCAAATCAGCGTTAGAGGCACAATGCTAGGTCTGAGAACTCACTTCTAAAACAGAGTTCCTTTTTCAGGCGGCACCTAAAAACTTCTAACAAATACATTTAAAAATTGGTTTAAACCGAACTACTGTAACTTCTGCATGAGGGAAGTCCTTGGCCAGAGCACTACAAAGAGACTGCATTATGATCAGTAAATCTGTCTTGTGAAATCATTTGTTTTAGGAATCAAACCCCTGAGGGATGTGTAAATCAAGGCTTCTGAAACCATAAAATCACAGAATGGTCAGAGTTGGAAGGGACCTTAAAGATCATCGAGTTCCAACCCCCCTGCCATGGGCAGGGACACCTCTCCCTAGAGCAGGTTGCTCGAAGCCCCATCCAGCCTGGCCTTGAACACCTTCAGGGATGGGGCATCTACAGCTTCTTGGGGCAACCTGTTCCAGTGCCTCACCACCCTCACAGGAAATCTCCCAGTCTCCCTATGTCAAAAGCATTTCAAATCCTTCAAGTCCAAAGCATCTATGGCCGATGGCTCCTAGAGAGCGAGCTGCACACGCTGCCTTGCGAAGAGGGTCTGATTTCCTCTGCTACAGAGGAAAAACAACGCCAGTCAAACACTTGGTGGAGAGACAGAACACAGCAGTGCCCGACCCTCCCTGTCAGGAAAGCAAGTGATCCTGAACTAACACCAACAGCATCCACCTCTCCTACGCCGTGTCGGGGGATTTTGGAGCGATTTGAGAAGGGGGAACTGAGGTAGAGGGAAACACAGTGAACTGCTCACTGCTGCCCTCTCTGTGGACTCACCCCCTCCTTCCCCTACAACTGCAGAGGATAAAGCTCTGTAACTTCACCTAAAAAAACCCCAAACCCTATCCTTTAAACTCTGGAACTGCCTGCGCTACAACTTCTGTGCTTGATGCAGTATTTCTAGGAACACCCAAGACCCTGCACAGATACAGCAAGTTGTTTTCTGTGAAAGAAAATTAAAAAAAAAATAATAATAATTAAAAAAATTAAAAAAAAAAGACTGCCACATGCCACCTAGAAGCGTTTATTTTATGCAACAAACTTAAATATGATCGTGTGTACATAAAAGTGTACACTGTATCTATGCTGAACAATGCCAGGAAACATAATATTGATGCAACAATCTTCTAAAATAAACATTAAAAAATGAGCCTGGACAGGAAGACAAAATGCAAAACAGACTTACTTCCAATCAGCACAATGCTTAAAATTGAGAGCAATCCTAAACATTTCCAACTTTCCTTACAAAGCTGCCAAAGTCCAACTATTTTTAAAAATTGATTATTTTTTTTTTTTCTTTACATCAATAATAAAAATCTGGTGACAAACATTATAAAATCAAATGCTGGACTGTCTTTACTCCTTTAAAATTTAGAATATTCCAACAGAACCACAGGAGTAAAAACACTTAAAAGTGATATATGTTTTTATAAAACAAACATCAATATGTACATTTATTGCAAATTATATTAAACTAAAATGGAGGGAAAATTAAAAAAATGAAATGTCTACTTGCGAATTAATAATAATTTTAAGTGATTACTTTCCCACTCTGATAAAAATCAGAAAGCAACATTTATAAAATTGCCACCACATGACTTTTCATAGCAGGAAACTGAAATCTGTACATCTTATTTTTGCAGAAAAGTAGGCAGGCAGAAAGAATTATACATAAAACAGTCTCCAAAAGTAAAGCAAAAAAAAAAACCCAACTTTTTTTGTTATTTTTTTTTTTCCTCTAGTCTTGTTTAATAATCCATTCAGTAGACTTCTACTTTTCCTGTGAAACATGGGAATACCTGGCTCTAGGATCATGAATTTTCAGTGTCAGTGTAAGGACCTCCTCTGACTTTCTTCCAAAAAAAAATAATTAAAAAACAAAACAAAAAAAAAATGCAGCATGAGAAAATTAATGGTGTAAATACACTTTTTAAACTCCAGAATGCAGGAACTGGAACCAAGTGTTAAGCAATTTGCTTAATTATTGACTTTTCATAAAAAAAGTCTCTGGGGAAATAAGTACAGATGCTTTTAGCCTCTTTCTCAAGAGTTTCTGCTTTACATTTCCATTGGATTAATTTCACGTGAAAGGGAAGCATAGTTTTCCTTCTGGTTTCAGAGCTGAAAGCTGTGTGTTTTGAAGTAATTTCAGTTCCTGTACAGGAAAATTTCTGAATCCTAGTTTTTGCAGAAGCTTGGAGCATGCCTTTATTTGGCCTTCATTTCCTCCCTTTTCGAGCGAGCTTTCTTTTTACCTTTTTGGGGGGGAGAAAAGGAAATAAAAGTTAATCATAAGAACATGGAAATTACAACTGATTCCAAATCAAAATACTACCTATGTCGTTCACAATTTATCTTTTACAGTCTTTATATTGTGATTCTTCCAACTCCATCCTGGATCTTTCTTAATGGTTATATAATAAATTGAATATAACTACATTTCCTTATTACATGGCACAAATTCCTGATAAACTTGGAAATAGACAAGTTGGGTAACAGTAATTCTGTAACCGAGTAATGCTTTTTCAGCATAAACAGAAATACATTTATCCGTAGCTTTCACTGGAATCAGAGAACAAGAATGGTAACCTGTTCTAATTCACACAGGTTTATAAAAATAGCTTGTCTTACGTAAAAACAAGCATTATTTCAGATGTTTTTTAAATATTTACAGTAACTTGTACACGTCTACTTATAAACAAAAAAAACCCTATCAGACACAGCTATTTTTACATACGTTTTTCTATAAGACAGACAAATTTCTTTGATTCCTTGCTGTATACACTACAATAAAACACAGAATTGTCCTATATAAGATGCCTGCTACACCTTAAGGAAGCCTCCCTCTGCTATCTCTGTATCCTCAGTATCTTCCTGGCTGCTCCCACAGGCCTTAAAAAGATCCATTGCATTTTGGGAATATTCTGGACTCGAGTCTATCTCCAACAGTGAATCTCCATCACTTCCAAGCACCTGGCTTCTGAAAAACGTTAACAATGTTTTGGTGTTTTTTTCCAAGAAACACTAAAGCATTACACATTTGGTGGCTTATTAAAGGCTATGAGTAGTGCAATCTGCTATGAAGACTTAAAGAAATTTGATGTAGAAAACAAGCATTGCAAGGCAGTACATAAATATCACTCTTGAAAGACTGACTGTTTACTGGTGGATGAACCTTGCTGTGAGAGGAAAAGGTCATTCTTTTTGATCAAGGTTCTCCGCAAGATCTTCAGTTTACAAAATCTCTAGAAAGAAACCATTCCAGGGATTCTTTCTTCCTTTAGATTAAACTGTGATTTCTTCCCAGCACACTGGTTTGCTGACTTTCTCTTACTGATCTTCAACCTTAGATATTTTTGCATGAAAATTATCATTTAATCAGATCCAGCTAAACGCATTTCTCAGCGTTTATGCACATTTGTGGTTTGTTTATACTGGAAATCAAATCAACACATTTCAACACTAGGGCACAGAAAAATAAATTACAGTCCAAAAGCTGTTTTGTAGTTTACAGAGTTCCACATTCTGCTTTTGATTTACTTAAACTATACATTAAAATACCTTTTAATATTAAAAGATTGCAGTTAGAATCACAACTCGTTCTGGTCATTATAGAGGGTCAGTTTTCAAGCCTTTGTTATCAATGAGATGAAGCAGAGCAGAGCACTCAAATTCCTGTGTACTCAGCACTAACAAATGCACTGAAAGCCACAAAATTTTTAGTTCTTTTACTCAGCAACGCTAAGAAGTGGGACAGACAGAAAATGAAATTTGGTGGACTCCTGTTCTGACCAAACTTACTTTTGGTACTTATTTTGAAAAACAGAACACAACCCAAATACATGTTTATAAATCACTGTAGTTCAGTTGTGCCCTTTAACTATGGTAGATCTGTCATAATTATAAACTCAGGGTCTATCTTGAGACAGGAGAGGCCCACCCCACCCACACATTTTATTATTTATTTCCTTGTTTTTACCTTTGTAGATCAATTTGTCTCTGTGCTGCTGCTGGCTTTTTTGCTGTGTCTTGCTGTTTTGGTGCTTTGGCATTACCTGCCTCTAAACTCCCTGGACTTTCTTGACTGACTGCTGCCCTTTTCCTTCCCCTGACAGGTGGTTTGTTTGTTTCCTCATTTTTTGCAGTGGTACCCTGAGGTTCAGGTTTGGGTGGACGCCCTCTCCTGGTTTTTGCTGCGAGTGATGGTCCTGTTTCATCTACATTTTTTTCTTCTGGTTTTTGATGAATATTCTCTGTTCCAGATGCCGTTGCTGTTCTTTTTTTCCCACGTTCAGTGCTGTTTCCTTGTGTAGCCTGATCAGAGTTAATCTCCTAGAAAATAAAAATCACGAATGTGAAGAAAAAAAGATTTCCAAAGGCAAACTCAAATTGCTGCCTCCTTCTGACAAAAACATGAGTTTATAGAAGAGAATGTAAGTGTTCTTATAAGAACACATCACATGGGCTTAGACCCAGTAAAAAGTTTTACTAGATGGGATTTTGGACATTAACCTTGCAAAAAGATTTCCTACATTGTGTGTAACATTAATATCTGCACGCAATGGATCTTCCAGTCACTTTAATGTGAGATTACAGTAAGAGTAATGATCTCAGCTCCTCCCCACCATGATGGTTCTTCTGGACAAGCTCCTTTTACTGCCTCTCTGCCAACTGGCAAGAGATGTCAACTGGTAGGAGAGAACTGAGGAGCAAGTGTAATGATTCCAGTACAGCAAATGATGTTTACTAAAGAGGTATGCGAATTCTGAGACCAACATTCAGGGAAGGTACAGATTACTAAAGGCCTAAGCACAAGTGAAAGGGAAAAAGCAAAACAAGGCTTGCAGGGAATGAAAGGGAGTAACACCTGGTCACAAATGAAACTTGCTGTCTCTGCTAAGTCTTTGTGGTGTCTGAATAGGTATGGTCTACATGCATGTTTTTCTCATTACACTGAAGCGATTAAATTTCATGAAGCGGCATCTGCATGTGTGAAGCAGAAAGGGCACGCAGGTCCCTGCACAGCAAAGTATTCATGTGGAAACAAAGAGGAACCAACTGGATGATGGACCCTCATTTGAACACTGGCTCCCGAAACAGCGAGGAGCAAAGGCTACTGAAGAAGCAGGGCTGGGCTGATTTAGCAGCTGCAAACACACCAGTTATAACAGTGAGTGTCCCCAAGTGCTGTGTCAAAACCAAACACGTTTTTGCTAAACACTTAAGAAATAATGGCAGGCTGTTTAAGTCAGTCAATCAGCCTCTGGAATCGTTATTAGTGTTTTAGCAGCTTCACAGCACACATTTATAACTTCTGTTTGTAAGAACTTGATGGGTAACCACTCATCAAAAATTTCAACTCAAGTCAGGTTTGAAGAAAGTGTTTTTGAAGATCTATTTCATAAATGCTTTGCCTAATTTTTCTAACTTTTCAGAACAACCCTTTTTTGGTTGGAAAGAAGAAAAAAAGAAACCATATGCTGAATTTGGGAAAGAATTTTTTTTCTTCATCAGTTCATGTGGATGTTATTTTAAATGATTAAGAACAAACTAACTTTTCAATGGGATGATACAAATCCAAACCACCTGCTTATTTCTGATTTCATCAAAAAATACTGAGTAGATATGTAACTTCTTAAAAAGTGTATCCAGCATGAACCATCTATGTATCTCTATATTATTACAAAAATCTATTTTGATTTTAGAATCACAGATCCATCTAGGTTGGAAGTGACCTCATCAAAGGAGGGCCTCAGGGGTTATCTGGGGCCCTTGACATTCCACCACTTTTCTGGGCAACCTATTCCACTGCTGTCCATTTTCCTCACACTGTAGCATTTGGGGTTTTTTTGCTTGCATCCAGATGGAATTTACCCTGAAGCAACTTCTGCCTGTAGCCTTTTGTCCTGCCACCATGCAGCCTTGAAAAGAGAGTATTTCTATCTTCTCCATAAATACCTTTTAGATATTGAAAGACTGATTAGATCACCCCAAGGCTTCTCTTCTCTAGGCAGAAAAAACTCATTTTTCTTCATAAGACAACTTCTCTAAGCCTTTATCATCTTGGTGGCCCTCTGCCAAGTACTCTCCAGTTTTTCCATACGTGTGTTAAACTGGGGAGGACAGAGTATTCTGGACACAGGATTCCAGGTGTGGCCCTAATGAGCGCCAAACAGTGGAATAATCACATCCCTCAATCTGCTGGCTCTACTCTTGCTGGTGCAGCCCAGGACCCAGCTTGCCTGGACTTCACTGCTCCCAAGGCATGCTGCCGACTCCTGCTCTGCTGGGATGGTCCCTCCAGGTCCTTCTTGGCCAACCCACACCCCAGCCAAGCAGATCCCAGCATGCTGCACTGCTGCTCGAGTTTAATCTATCCCAGGTGCAGGACTTCACATTTACCTTTGTTAAACTTCATGCAACTGTATGTTTTTTAACTTAAAAATTCATTATGATTTAGGCATGATCTTCTCTAACAGCAAAGGTGGGAAAAGCATTAAAAATCTATAAAGTTCCAATAATATTTTAGTTGCAACATAATCCCAAAGTCAGATGTTTATTTCATGCTGGAGGACCCCTTGACATTTTCCTGGCAGTATCTTCAGTTAAAGCTACAGGTGTCAGCCTTCACACTGAATCACAGCCTTGCTGTTACTTATACTGGAAAACACAGAATAAAGGTGGGAATCTTTTGGAATTTTATGAAAAAAGAATGAAGTCCCTTCTGATTTTCCCGTGCACATGAGCTCTATTAATTACTCTGGATGAAATAAACTGTGGTTTTGAAAATAAGGGGTCTTCTATTGGGCTAGGGAAATGATTTAACTACATGAAATGAAATCGGACATTATTAGTTCCTCAGAGACCACCCGCAGTGATGTGTATGAAATAAACTCTTAATCCCAAGCTTCTTATAGAGGCCACAAAATCCCCAGACATACCTTGTTTTTCACAGGTTCTGTCTTTGCTGGTGTGACTGAAATAATCCTCACAGGATTTTCATCATTTTCACTGACCCCAGTTTCTGATATATCTGAACTTTGTTCCCTGGTAGCATAAATGAAGACAAAATAAAACCAAAACATACAGAAGGAGAAAAATGTTTTCAATTATTAAATAAATAAATAAATAAATGCAGACAGGCTAAATTAGTTAAATAGAAAGCTGAATTTGCCTGGGTCCACACTTCCATTTTCTTCCTAGAACAGGGAAAGGTCTGAAAGTGACAGGGTAGCCACTGAGCCAAATCCCTTATCACAGACAAAACGCTATACAATTCTTTTTGCAGACTTAAGACCAACGCTCTAAACAAAGTCGTGTTCTTTTTTCAGATAGAAAAAGCTGATACTGGCAAAGGTAGTGAAGAAAAAGTGAAGACCAGCAACTTAATTTACATGAACACATGGTAGTTTTAAATACAAAGTAGCTTAAAAATAAGAAAATCAAGATCATCACAGCATGTATCATGTACACTTATAAAACAAATCCTGAACTGAGTTACATTTCCCTTTGGCCTTATGAAATGCAGGAACTAAAGCTGACTTTCTCTACTTTCTTTATTCCTTTATAACTTTATTCCTGCCAGTTAATCAATTCCAAACCAAAATGAAACAACCCTAAAATTTTAAAGTGTGAACTGTTTCTCCAGATTTATGACAAACTTAAAAACTCTGGATCCGTGTAAAAATAACAATAGGAAAAGCCCAAATAATACAATCGTGTTGCTTTTCTCCACTGAGCTCCTAATCCTCCTCAGCAAGTTCTTTTTAATTGTTCCTAATCTTAAATAGGTCAGAATATTTCATCTACATAAAAAATGTTTCTTGTTACCAATCAGGATTAATCCTAATTTATACATCGAAAATGTAAAATGAAAAATCTGTTTAGTATTAATTATGGCTGTTCTCTTCACTTAATATGTTTTCTGATGTACAAATATTATGAATACTGACCACCAAAATTTCAGACAGTACAGTGTCTCTTCTGCTGCACTGTATGTAATTACAGGCAGACCACACCTATACACTGTACTGAGGTTATGGCTACTAAAATAATCTCCAAGCAAAAAGCAAAAGGGGAGATTTTACCGATAGACAACTATTACATTTTTTTTAAAACTGGACAAAGTAAAGGCGCTCTTCAAACACACAGGCACACACACCAAATCATTTCCTGTTCTAAACCATGCAAGCACATGGGAGAACATGAAGTAAAAAAGGCTTTTGGAAAAAAATTGACATTCCTGTACCTTGATCTGTTTCCTGCAGAAGAGCTCAGCTCAGAGTTGACACTGATATTGCTTCCAGTCTCTGATCCTGTTGTTCTAATATACGGTCTCCTTCCAGTTGCAGATAACGGTTTGTTTACTGTGCCTAATACAGCAGTTGGTTTTGGCTAAAAGAAAATGTTTAATCTTTTAAAAAAAAAGGAACTTCAGATAAATAATTTAAAAATTAAATATGTGAGTATTTTAAAACACTGGTTTTGGATTAACAGTCCTAACCACGAAGCCATCAGTTTAGAGTACAGACCTCATCTTCACTTAAAAAGCCACGGTCTATCCTACTTTCATTTAACAGCTTCATCAATTGCCTTGCATTCTCTCAACCTTTGAAGGGATAGCAGGTAGAGAATTCCCAATGAAACTAGAAATGTTACATATTATCAGAGTGACTACATTTGCAAAGCCCAGCATCTCTGGGGAAGAGATTCTCCAAAACGAATGCAGAATTAAGTTCACTACAACACTAGAAAAGGTATACACTTACTGTACAGAAAGCCAATGTAAAAATCTTTAACACCATCTATCTATTCTGGGGTTCTCTGGCACACTACAGGTATTTAAGATCTTGCTATGGCTGGTGTCTGCTGACTGATTTGATAAAGCTGGGTAGGCAGTAGGAACTTGGTTTTTTTATTTTATTTTGTCTCTGGAGAAAAGTCAAGGAAGTTTTCATAACCAGCACATCACATTCTTCATGTAATTTTACATTTCTTCAAAGACCAAGTTAATTTATCAGGACGTTCTCACAAGAAAAATGAATTCCCATGTGTTGAAATTGTGAGGGAGCAGACAGGAGAGAGATACCACAGATGCCGGAAAACATTTGGCCAGCAAAAAAGGCACCACTTTCTGTAGAAACAACCTGTTACTGAGCACATGTTCAGTAGCCGCACCACCCTAGTGCTAACACTGCACATTGACTTAACTATATTATTCTTATAATGTTTTGTTTGCTCTATTTACTGAGTATTTTATAAAAAAGTAGAAAGCATTTGGTAAAACTAATAGGAGAGAGGAAATTTTTAAGGCAGATTAGAAAGCGCTTCTGCACAAGCAGCAGGTTGCAAATTTCTGGCACCTCCTGCCACACGAGCTTTTGAAGGCAGAGAATGGGGAGGCTCAAAACCAGAGCAGACAAATTTGTGAACAAGTGCACAAGCAGACATCAAAACCGAGAGGTGCAGGTGTGGAGTTCTAGCCCCCCATCATAAAAATGATGAATGCTGGGGGAGCACAACGGGGAATGTCCTGCAGGATGTGGTGACACCTGCATGCTCTCCCATAATCGTGCTGTTTCAGTCCTCCTGGGAAAGCAACACCAGGCCAAAAAGGTCCATTGGTCTGAGTCAGCAGGATATTCTTACACATCTTGTCTTTTCCAAAATGGAAATAGACAGAAAAAGAAGCAAGTGTTTGTGCATTCCATTAGAGCATGGAATAAATGTCCATTTTCCCAAAACGCCGAAAATTACCTAAGTAATACCATCTTGATACTAGGCATCTCCCCATCCTCCTCTATTTTAACAGAATACATGGGAAAAGGCTGTCTTAAATAAGCAAGATTTTATTTTTAGTTAAGACATAGCTCTTCTCTAAATTGCCAAATGCCTCATGAGAAGAGAAATGTAGCAAGTTTAGTTGGTTGTATAAACTTACTCCGAAGTTACAAATACTTCATTGCTTATATCTGAATGCTATCAAAGGTGAAACAACCTCAGCAATAGCCAGACAGACTCTTCTGGAGCTGGCATCACAAGGAACATGGAACAAGGAGAGGTGGGATTGTGCCAGCTGAACAAACCTCACCCACCTGAGCTGCTCTGATAGTGGAAACTTTTTGTATAAATGAAAAATCAGTAAGAGAAGAAGCAATTTTTAATGATAATTCTTAAAGAGGGATCATTTGTGTCTCCCCTTACAATGAACCACAAAGTTCTGCTCTAACTGAAAACTTTTTAGAAACTAATGCAGCTCATTGAATACAGAACATGAAAATTAATAAAGGCATGTAAAATTTAGATTAAAAATGTGATTTTTATTGTTCTCAGGCTTTTCATATTTTACAGGTCAGCCAGAATTATTTCACTAAGCTTCAGGGGGGAAAAAAAAAACAAAAAACAAAACCCCAACAGAAAACAGAAAACCAAAAACCAGCGACTCCTAATTTCCTCAGCTGGACTAAAAAGCATTCCAATGTAATTCAACAGAACCCAGGAAAGACAGTTTCAGAATCCCAAGAAAGGAAAGGACAGCTGATGGGAAAAATGTGTAGAAATAGTTTCTGGGGTTTTTGTTTGTTTAAGGTTTTTTTTGTTCCTCTTCGCCCCGCCCAGTATTTTCCGTCCCCTATGAAGGTATTAGCTGAATCATGTCTGAGGTAAAATGAGATGTTCCAAAGGGTGTAGACATTTGCAGTTAAATTTAACAGCATTAACAGCTATACTAAAAATACTAAGATTGAAAATTTAGGACTTCCAATGCTAGTGGTGTCACAATTAAGTATCTGCACCATGACTTTATGCTGCGTTTATCTGAATAAAGGAAAACCCTGTAGTTATGTGAAAAATTGTAGTTAATTAAGAACCTATGTCTCAGTGACAGTTAACAATCTTGATGTTGTGTACTCACCAGGGAGGATGTTAAAGGCGTTAATTATGCCATCAAATCAAAGATTCACAAAGCATTGTACACAAATTCTTAATACAAATTTTGAACTATAGCAGTCCAGGACATTTTAAAAAATCGCAAGTAATATTCAAAGAAACGTAACTTCTCAAAATACAGTACCTTCCCTGTCAAAAGAAGAACCCTTGTCTCTTCTGAAATGTAACTCCTGTCATTGCAGAAATCCTGTATAAAAAATAAAATAAAAATCAGTTTGTGTTTGATCTCTCAATCTTGCTGTTGTTTTTCAATACATACACTGATTTGACTTCTCAAATTAGATGCTACTATCAAATGCCGCAGACACTTCACATCATGCAACCTGCTGACAAACGAATCGATTTCATGAAGATAGGTCAAACTAGTATATCGAAGGAGATTTGTAGTGAGCATTACTGAATGACAGGATGCCATACTTGAAGTTGGGATTAACATTTTATCTTCTTGAATGACATGAATCATCTGAAGCGAAACAAAAATCGCCCTCTTATTTTTTCACTTGTGTCTTTTTAATGGGAAATCTAAAGAAAAGTGGTACAGTTTTCTCTAAACAAGTTGAAAGTTACTATGTTTTTCACTCTGACTACAGTTTACATAGACCAAGACACTAAATCTGAACGCAGGCAGCTATTACAGATACCAGCTCCCTGTCACTGTGGCATCTGGCACCTCACAGTTAAATAAGCAAACTCAATTTTGCTTGAACAGACTCTGGAAAGGCTGTTAATTAACAGTATATGACACTGAAAAACATGAAATGTGTTCATCAGTACAACCATCACGTTCGGTCCAGAGAATTACTTTAGTTCCACTTTGACTTTTTAGAAGTGCTATTGCTGGCAGCAGAGCTGCACTCACCAAGATGATTATTATGAAGCAAGAGGACTAACTTGCACAGCAAGACAAACAGCAACTGACAGATATAAAAATACAACACATAACATAAAAAATGTTCTCTTTTTCTTTTTTTGTCAAAATATACCTGCATTCTCACATATTCAGATGCACTTGCAAAACAGTTTAATGAAATGATCTAGAAAAACATGCTAACATATCAATATTTTTCCTAATTAGCTCTCATCTGGTTACAAACATTGCTGGCACACATTTAGAAGACGTAGACAGCACAACATACAGCTGATGTTAAAAAATTTTCTTGCTGAGGATAAAATATACATATCTGCATTTCTCCACTCATGGTATGTTATGGACATAACCAGCTCCCAGTTATAAAAATACAAAATTTTCCCCTTATTGCGTTGGAAATGACATTAACAAATTTACCTTTTCAGGTTGTGTAAAAAATTTGGTTGGCAATACAGGGTCCTTCGGTGAATCTGCATTGCACAAAGCACTTTTGCTGTTGATTACACATAGTGCTACGTCACATACTGTATAAAGTTTCTGAAGGAAAAAAGAAAAGTATGCTTTAGGAATTGCTTACTGTTTTCACAGTGCACAGAGAACGTAGTTCCTTAAAAAGTTTAATCTATATGTTAAGATAAACACCACTAAGGACATATTTTGTAATTGCATCATTAACCATACTGTTGCCTCTTCAAACACATACAGAAGTCCCCATTTTTCATGTGATACTATTTAATGAAAATTAGTAATACTTTACATGTCTATGCTGTATGACAGAAGCTCTTGCTCAATCAAATAACCATAAATGGTTTCTCACCTCTGCTAGAAACTGATAGGTTTAACAGTAGCCACATAACACACAATTTCCCCCAACAGCAGAAGGGAAACCAGGCAGTAGGAGTTAAAATAAGGCAGGCAAGCAGAAACAGGAATATTTAACACATTTTATTAACTTAATCAGGTACTGTGTGTCGGGTAAGGTCAGCGAGGTTCTCAAAGAATGAGATTGGCAACATACAGACATTGCTTGCAATTAACACTCTCTCTAAAAGACCATAAAAAATGTCTGAGCTAGCACTTTCAGATTTCCTGAAAATCCTGTTCATCAGCTGCTTGTGAAACTCAGCCCATCACCCAACACTTATCTGAACTGCACTTCTTACTTCATTGGCCTTTGGCTCATCGGGAGACTGAGCATCTCGGGTAAGCTTGATGTTTTCTGCCATCTTTTTCATGAAGGCATGGCTATTGTTCTCGTTCTTTGTCATTAAAACTTCAAGCATGAACCACAGGCACCTAAAAAGCCATAAAACCACAAGGAGTTACATTCCAGCTTTTACACTGCAGCTCCCACATCTAGCAAGGTCTTAAAATTTTTTGTCAGCTGTACTAGCTTTTCCTTAAGAAACCACAATCCATTTGAAGATATCATAAACAGATAAAACCATCTGAAGTTGTAAATAAAGTCCAGGCCTTTAACACACACACACACACACACACAAAATCTTAATCGTACTCTTTGGAATAAATCTGTCAAATTAGTGTGCTTCTTTATTATATTCATCAACACTGGTCAACCAATCAACTCTTCCAAATATGAAGAGAAGCAAGAAATCTGGTGCTACTGTCATCTGCATGAAATTCTGTAATCACTGCCTCAGGCTATGTCTATATTCTCATCAAAAATGTACCACAACCACACTCAAAACAGGCTTAAATAAATCATACTGCTGCTAGACAGTTACCCACGCTATGGGGTTTAATACAAAAGCCACAGAGCAGAGGAGATCCAAAACTGAACACAAGGGATTCCATATGGGAGGAAAAGAAATCCTTACAGATAGACATAATGGAATTAGCTTTCCAAGTTTTCTTTCTTTAAATCTAGGGGTTTTGTTGTTTGTTTGTTTGTTTTTGTTTTGGTGTTTGGTTTGGTTTTTTTTTTTAATAGGGATAACCCATTATACTTAAAATTTGCTTTAAGGATTTATCCATTATGATACCGGCCTGGATGCAGTCCTGAGTATTGTGCTCTAGGCAATCCTGCTTTAGCAGAGAAGTTGGACTAGATGATCTCTAGACGTCCCTTCCACCTCTGACAATTCTGTGATACAAAACACAACTAGTCTGTCCATGCAATCATCTGCTATGAAGCTTCAGAGCTGCACATGGCTAGAAGGTCAACAACAGTCATAATATGGTAAAATAATACTTAGTTGAGAAAGATATATGGGTGGGTCTGAGAAATGCAAACTTTGCCAGTAGCTAATTTAATTCTGAAGCTCTGGAAGAGAGATTACCTTGTAGAAAGAGGCTAATAAGAAACTCGAAAAACAGGATGACTGAATATTAGAATTCCCTGTCCACAAAAGCCCCAATCTTCTTAACTGATACAAATTAAAGACTGTAACGCAAGAGATGAAGAAACACTGTTCTCAAAAATTCAAAAGTAAAATAAGGTTATGCTCCATCAGAACACTGAAATGGTTATCTGGTGTTCAAAGAAAATATGACATCCGTATTCTGACTTGCCCCCAAGAGCTATAAAGGCTGTAAGTAAATAAAAAGTGTTAGATCCATCCTTTACATCCATATATTCACTATTCTCAAGAACTTAAATGGGATTAAGACCAGACCAATAACATACCACACTGGCCCAGCTTCTCCAAAACCCTGTACAGTCCAACGACTACTATTGAGGATAAACTCTACTCTGATAATCACAGTGAACACATCAACTTCAATAAGTTATCCTCACTAAGTCAATAAATTACATAAATCTTCATCAACCCTGAACAAGACCTTTCCAGAACAGTAGGATTTTGTGTAGGAAAACGTGGACCTAGGGGAACAGAGTCACATAAAGTAAATTCATTCTCTGTATCCCTTTCAGTACTTTTGGAATATGAATTCAGAAGAGAAAAACACACTGTCTCAAGACAAAATCTGAACTCAACCTAAATATACCTCTGTAAGACAAGCTTAAAAAACGACATACAAATAAACAGGACAGATTATGGTTCAGGAATTTGCTAGGCACGTATTTATGTGACTGTATTTAGGCCATGTAAAACCAAGACAAACTAGGGAGACAACTACGAAACACACTGCCGGCCTGATTTTCCAAAGTTTGCAAGTATCTCTGTTAACACTTTAAAGTGAACACTACGACTCTCAGAACTCTTGAAAGAAACACTGTATTATGTTATATGAGAAAAATGTTTAGCATTTATCTCAGGAGACTCTTCAGAGAAGTATTCCTGCCAAAATTCCTGTACAGAGTATTTCTTTGTTTGGAGCAGTCTTCTCTGGCTAGTTCAGCCAGCCTGTGACAAACATGAGGGAGGAAATTTGACAACAAAGAAGAGCTATACAAGGGGTGTCCAAAAAAGCTCTGTGCACTAGAAAGCACTTCTCAGAGAAAGTATTAACTCAGCAACTGAAAATCAAAACTTGTTCCATGCATTTTGGATAAAGTGGAGAGTGCTTTCAGAGGTTGCCAGGAACAGGGAGTCCTGGGACAAAATGTAGACTTGATGATTAGGTAAGAATCTTCACTGACTCCAGGTTCTGACCAGGTGTGAGTCAAGTAACTCAGAAATCACAACACATTTTTTAATTTGAAGAAAGAATCAGACTTGGACTCTTCAAGGGTGAACATGTGCAAAGAATTAAGATGTGAACTGGTCTATTTATGGCCAGAATGAACTGCTTTTTCTGATAATGTATATTGTAGTATATGGTTATTAAAGGCCTTTGTAATACTAGAACACCACAGATCACAGTTCCACCAAAAATACAAGAAAAAACTAAAACACTAAATTTAAAGCTGAGGAGGACCCTTTATCACAAAGTGTTAAAATGTATGTATTTTTAAAAAATTCATTACAAGACACAAAGGAATACAAAGGTTCTAGTTAGGTAGGTAAGATTACTCGAGGCATGCAAGAAGGTCTCAAACTGGAAACAGTGCAGTGTGATAGGCTTGTGCACAGAAACCTGTGCCAACTACATTAAAAAGTACTAAGCCTGCACTGTAGATTTATAGTGCAAATGATGAGTCAAGCACCAAACCTAACGGGAGTTTTAATATGTTTGAATAGGGGTAAAGAAAGTTTCCAATTCAAGTCTTGGAGAAGCTCTATATTTTTTAAGTTCCAAAATATTCGAACTGACATTACTTGGCATCTCTTTAGCGTGTTGGGAAATTCTAGAGATATTCCTAGGCACACATACAAGAATCTAGAATTACTGCTTCAGTTTAAAAGAAGCTTAGACAGCTCACTAATTTGGTGTACTATGGTGTGACCTACAGGCTACCATGTGGGTTTTCAGAAGTAGCTAAGTAGCTGTCGATGCCTTCTTCCCCTGGTTGAAACACTACACATCTCCAAGATTACTGTTTTCCAAAACGCTGTTGATAAAGCATTTCCTCTTCCTAATCCGTTTTTTCCAAGCACAGAAAAATTCTCAGCATAACAACTCTAGAATCATTTGACACTTACTCTTTGACATCACGAAGCTGATCAACATCCTGAGGTTTTGTGAAATCTGGATCATGTGCCAGTAAGTGAATCATATATGGTACCACATATTCAGGCAGCAAGGACAGCAATTTTTCTACAGTAACAAAAAATCATAGATAACCTCTATATTACACACATCCCTCAGAAGAAACATTTTTTCCAAGCATTAGTTTTTCAAATACGGAATGTAAAATTTCTACTTGCATTTTCTTCCTACAAATTTTACTTTTAATGAATCATTAAAAATAAATGAACAAGTTTTCCTACTACAAAACTACCTGATCTTATTTCAAAAAGAATGTCATAAAGCCTAAAATATCAGACAACAAAATTTGATTTTTTGAGCAAAACAATTACCACATTAGCAGCATTGTATTTTACATGTATAATTCTCAGCAACGTACAGAGAAGTATTTTCTGGTTTATGCTAATGGTAAGCCAAGTAAATTTAGATTTGAATGCATCTAACAAAGAAACAAATTAAACTTATCCAGTGCTTCTTTACAAAAGCAATTTGCTTAAGTTTTAATGATCACTCCTTCCAGTTTAGTACTTGACTATTGTTTTCTGAACAATTTTACTGAAATACTAACCATTAGCCATAGGATTCTGCTTAATATATTCTCTTCGTATACTGATGTTTTTGAGCAAGCACTGTCTGGCATGTGCTCTTCTCTCTTTCACAGGGTCTTTGGCACACAAAGCAAAGATTGCCATATATTCCAAAGGGAGCAGTAACTTCACAAGTGCCTTATGCAGTTTCTGGGCAAATATCTGCCTCACTTGGTAGCACTCATCCTATAGCAACATAAAACGTAAGAAAGCAACCATAAAAATCTTGGTCATTAAAAAAAGAGGCATTCAAGGTGGAATTATAAGGAGAGACATTTTAAAAATATCAACAGTTGCAGCACAATAAATATTTGAAATTTCAAGAACCATTTCGAAAGCTGCAGTGAGGGAAAGAAAATATTCAATGTAGCAGCAACAAAAGCTCAGACGCAAGGGCTCTGAACTCAATTAATTAGAAGTCACTTCAATTCAAATGCAGTTACTTACATTAATGACAAGTGCACAGAGCTGGAACTGTTCTGGGGTAATTATTTCATGGTAACAGGGTTCCTGTGCAAGCTTCATTATTGCACTACCAGCAGCTAATCGCAGTCGAGACATATCCGATTTACTAAACAAACATGAGAGAAGGAAAAAAAAAACCAAAACAACTCACCACGACTATCCTTATATTACTTATATGTCACAATTTCTTCTTTTTACAAGCCCAATGAGCAACTAAGGTTTTTCTCTGTCAGATTAGGCCACAGTTCTACAGCTTCAGATCAAGCTAAATTAACCCAACCATATTTGTGGGTAAAAAAAAAAAACAAAAAAAACCAAAACCAAACAACTGCTTTGCTTTCCCCCACAAAAAACTTAATTCCAGTAAAACGTTAAAATGAGGAGAATCACTTTTTTTGTTTCAGTATCATTGACTAAATGAAAGCAATGCTTTTGCCACAGATTTTCTTCTTCCTTCCTTCACTCTCAGAAGGAAGATGAGGTACAAAGTTACCTCAGTCTCGGAATGCAGAAGCTCCACCTACCGTCACCCAACCCTTAAGTGTGTTAAATCTCATCACTTGTCCGTTTTCAAAGCTAGCCCTGCAGGTCTTTTACTCTCTAGAATGTCTTTTACCATCAAGATATCTACAGGGTTCTGAGATTATTAGTAAATTGCAAGAAAGAGGGGAGGGTCAAGCATATTTTCATACTGCCATTCCACTCCTAATATTAAAACTCCAATCGGATCCATTTTCTATCATCCCGCTAGCCAACATCGTGCTCACCTTAAAATTCTAAAAAAAGCTTCAAAAGAATTCATATTCTTTGAAATGTACAACAAAACTGACGGAAGCCTGAAGGGAACAAAATCTGACCTGATTCGCTTCTGTTCTGTCAAGTCTCCTTCGCTGACAAGCATGGCTGATAATAACCGGAGTGTGGAATTGGCAGATTTCGACTGGTTGTTTTTCATACCCAACAGCCAGCGTACCAAAAGTTTAATTGCTTGCACCTATCAAACATGAACAAATCGACAATGAACTTACTTCCTAGCGTTTAATAAGGCACTAAAACCTACTGCTGTCAAACTGAAATTTCCACAGACTCCTATTTATTAGAGATGATAAATTTTTAAAGGAACAGAATGAAGCAGTGAATATTTACAGAGTGAAGAAGGAAGTAGCAGTCTTTGTGACATCGGGACATTTCAACTACGGTTCAGTGTCTTCTCACAAGTGCATCTAGAGGATGTGGGATACTTGCTACATGATTAAAAATAAGAGCAACTAGATAAACATTTTTAGAAATGGGCATAATTAGATTCACAGTAAACAGCCTTAAAGATGAATGAGAAAGATTCATCAGGATCTCAATTTACTTCAAATCTGTTTACAGTCAGTAAAGTCGAAGTATCTTTCTTGTAAAAAACTAAAACTTTTAAATCTCTTAATTTTCTCAACATTCAATGTAATTACTATTGATAAAGTGAAGACACCAAAATGCACAGTTTCTACCAATTCTATAACCGTACATATAATCCATAAAACCTCCAGAATATTGTATATCCTAAGGAGACTAATACAAAAGTACTCAAAGGGATTTATTCTAATACTCTCCGTTGCACTACTTGGAAAAAAAATAATTTTTTTTAATCTCAAATATACACGTTATTACTGACAGCAGACCATTCACCTTTGCCAGTACTTCTGGAGAAACTTCTTCGTCTGGAGACCACAATTTTCCATTTTTCTCACCTGTTGACTACAGAAATTCATGTAAGTTTAAGAACTGGTTCAACCCATACAGAAAACGTAGAAGTAAAAATCTTTCAAAGATCTTTTCTACTGCAATTATCACTGTAATAGCCATTTAAAGAACGTTCCTTTACTGACTCATTTAACAAAAAAGCTCTATTCCCCCCAGAGTTAACAACAGGCAAACACAACAGTAAGGACTTACCAAAAAAAGAAAATCTTACCCTGTCGTTCATTAGGAGATCTTTCACAATGAAATTTGCAACAACAGATTTCATCGGAGAAGCAAACTGGTCTGGAGCCAACATAGAAATATGACCCAATGAGACTAATGGAGTTATAAGTTGTTCTGGTACATCAGCATTCAAACTTCTACTAAGAGGCTGAGGAAGAAAAAAAAAAGAGTAATTAAAAAAAAGCAACTATACAAGTAAGCTACAATGCCTAAAACCCATTTATTTTACTGCTGGATTGCTGAAGAATTTCACTGTTTTTCCATAAGAATTAATACAGTTATAAAATCAAAATGGAGAATTAATGTGATTTTTTTTAATTAACAGAGCAACCAAAAATCTCACATGAAGCAAGGGCAAAACAAACTTTATATTCTTTTTCTGTTTTAACAGTGACACACATTCAAACCTGGGAGACACAGGGAAAATTCTAACTCAGTTCTATTCAGGAGTAGTGAAAACTTGAATCTGAACTGAAAATGGGAGAAAATAATAGCGGGTAAAAAAATATCTAGAAGCCACCAGGGACATTTTTAACAGCGATCAGCATCTCCCTTCCAGGTAACAGTCACCAGGATAATTCCATGCTGCTCTATCACCCAGCACCCTCACAGTGTATTCTGGCATTAGGGAGGGAACAGGCACTCTCACAGAAGTCTAAGCAGAGATCAAGCTCCATAAGCTTCATTCGGAGCTTTTCACACTCTTGAATTATACACAGGTTCAGAGACAGCCAAGATTAAGAACCCAAGAAGTTTTACAAGTGCAGATGAATAATGTTATTATTGAAGAGAATACAGTGAAAAGTAGTAACCTCTCTGCTCGGCATAAGGTGACTTTTTGGTTTACAACTTGTCTAAGCACGCAGCAAGCTAATGTCTGAGCTTACAGCCAAGTAGTTATTCTGCACCAACTTCCTCAGTGAGAAAGACCTGAAACATGGTAACTTAATACAGTCTGAAAGTAGAGTTTGTTATCTCTCATTTAGTATCTACTAAGTGTCTCCTCGTGGGATTTAGTATGGATCATTCCAGCATATTTCCCTTAACTTTTCCCGTGTAGACAAAAATGCGTACTGCATCTATCAGACACGGGGATATTACACAATCATGTCTGTAAGACACAAACATTAATACTTTGCTATTGTAAAATTTATGACTTATCTCAACTACCATGCACCTACCTGTACGCTTCCTGACCTCGTAAATTGTTAATATATCGGTTAATATCTATTATAATAACGTATCTGTTAATAAACAGTATGAATTAAGTTTATGTTAATTGCTAGTATCAATTAAGAACAAGAGAAACAAATCTTAAAAACTGAAAAGACAGACATACCTCAAAGATCTGAGCAAGTTGCACTTCTTTATTTGAAAATATGGCATGTATGCAGTGAACAGCTTGTTTTGCCTGATGAGGAGTGCCTCTTTTTGCTTTCTGATGTAAAATCGGAATTAGTGTTCTGCGAACATTAAACAAAAACACTTCAAAATTCAATTTGCAATCTACAAAAAATAAAGCTCTTCACCTATACAAATCTATCCTCACGATCTTATAAATCAAGCATTCTTTTAAGTCTGTTCAGGAAAGATCATAACGTGAAAAGCAGAATGGAATTGTATTTAGTAATGGAATTGTATTTAGTAATACTTGTTGAACACCTCACTAGTTAAGCAGAAAAAAGCCCACAGGGGAGGTGTGGGGGTGGAAATCAAACATGAAAGAAAGTAATGATCAAAATAAGGCTGTTTAGGAAGCCAAATAAAAGGTGGGGGGAACCTGAGAGGTTCAGCTGTGGTAAACTTCTGGGTTTCTTACCCAAGCTTGCAAGTGACAGGGCTGAAGAATTATGAAAGCTAGGAATAGCCTTTTAACATCAGTGTGCTCATAGGCTTTTACTGCTTTAACTTTACATCTTTGCACCTTTATATCTACATGTTTACACGTGGTCCCATGGATCTCTTTGAGCATGGCCAATGTTTCCATCAGACTCTAGGGTCATACAGCAGTCCTTGCCTGTGAAATGATGCACAAACCTATTCGTTTGCCACACAACGAAGAACTTGGGCTACTGGAGGCGAGCATTACTTCAACAGACAGCAGGCAGCCTGCTGCTAAACGAGGTTTTTAACAGGTCACTTGAAACAAACTACCTTGCTGATTAGACGACATCTTTTGTTTATGATAAAGACTTCTGAACATATGAAACTTGGAACATCTACTTGCCCTCAGACCTCTTTTTCTTTCTGTCAGTGAAAACACTGACCTTGGTTCTGGCATTCAGAACGTTAACCTGACTTGCTTGCAAACCATGCCAAACTCCATTTTTACAGTCATGTTTTTAAGTCGTTTGAGACTGCCCGGACTATACTTAAGTAATACCTGGTTAAGGCATGAAACCAGAAGAAATGTCATTGATACCAGCTCCTTTGACAGAAGATGATACACTCTAGCAATGTCAGTCTTGACCAAACCCTAGTAGGAAATTATAGAAAATAGGGACTATACAGAGAACTATAATGACAGTGGGGACTGCTGGGTTTTAGCTTTTCTTCACCCCTACAAATGTCTTAAAAGGTGTCCAAGGTGTCAACTTGTTAAATTTTTCTTTTGTCCAAATTCTGATTAAAACCTGTAAGAATTGCTGAGCTTACACTCAAAATTCACTGAGAACTTAAAGTGTACATAGTATATACTTCAGCACGGTTAATACCTGAGAGGCTATTTCAATATATGAGAACTTGAAACCTGTGCTATATAATCTGGATTAGTTAGTCACTAACAGGCTAATTTTAAGCTTTTAAACGTTACCCACAAGGTTTTAAATAGTCTGTGAATACCTAGTAGATTATGCAGCTTTAATCAGTAGTTAAACCATGAATTGCATAATGATGCCTTATAGATGGCCAATTATTCTTTGTTAGAAACTCATGCCTGTTTTTGGATCTTGTTTCCCAACTTGTTTCATAACAAACAGAGCTGTTAACCACCAGAGATTATCTTTTCGTTCCTTACAAAGATAGAAAGATTGTGTGGAGGACAGATATAAGTAGAAATGATGCCAAGGAATAACATCTTTGCCATATTTTTGCTGTTGCTTATTTTGTAACCTGGGAAACATGATACACACTATTAAATCTGAGTACCTAAGACCTTCAATAAATACACAAAAATTGTGAGAATGCAGAATTTAAACATGAAGAAACAGAGGCAGAAAGGTTGTGAAGGAACACAAAATGATGGAGGAGAAGCTGCTCATGTTTAACAAGACTATAAAGTAATTTCAGAGGTAAAATACGAAGTAAACTATCAAGAGGCAGAATTCCAAAGCAGTACATAAAGAAATACACTCACGATCGTATCTGGGGCAGGTCTGTTTCTATTTTGTGACCCGTGTTTCTGAAAATCTGTATGGCTGCCTCAGCTACCTTATCATCTTCCATCCTGAGGCACTGCAGCAGAGACTCGTAAGTCTCCGCAGAGTGGAACGAGGTAGGATGTGTAAAGGACAGAACCTGCAGATACACATTAAAACAAAGGTACATTTATTCATGGTAAATAAATCATCATCAGAACAAAATTATGGCTGTTTATGAGCATTACCATCAACAAAAATAGTTATTACATACTCATATGAGAGTATTACATTCCATAACTGCATTTTAGAGAAGGTGATATAGACACGTCCAAATAAATTCATCTTTGCTTTGCTCTTCAGGACCTCCCCTCCTCTGAATATTTTGCAAGATACTACATTATATGAATATGTACACAAATTCATTGAAAGGAACACTTTTTCAGGAGTTTTCATTTATATTCCAACCTACTTGAGTTTTTTCAACTTAACAAAACTGAAATCTTAATTTTTCTAGAACCCCTGAGCAGAAAAGACATCAAGAAGGCTAAGATACGTACAAACAAAACAGATTAATGCCCTTTTCATCTAAAGCTAATGGAATGTAACACATTCTGTTAAATAGGGAAAATGGCAAATAAGAAACTAAGCATGCAGGAATTCAAGGCAGGACAAGAGAGAACAAAAGGCTATCCCAAACCAAAGCTATATTAAGTATAGTAAAATTCAGACAACATAAGGTAGGGAGAACAACAAAAAGTAGTGAGGTTTTTTGTGTATTTTTGGTATTTATATTGTCTTCGCTTCTTTGAGCTGAGTTGCCTACTTGTGTGAGCATCAATGAGTGAAATAACATTCTCAAAGCATGTCATATGTCACAGCAACAAAATTTTCAACCTTGGCGGATTCCTTCTCTGAGCTACATGAGCAATCAGATATTACCTCCTAGCATGCTTCTTTATAACCATTTCTGCCACGACTGCCATTACCAAATTTGGTGTGACGTGTCTCCATAAACTCCACTTCATTCATTCACGATTCTGAAAAGTCTCACTTTAATTACGTGACCTTCCCCTCCGTTCCCTTCTGTATTTTATACTGCCCTTTATAAGATGTTCAAAATAAAGTCTCAATAGTGACAGCTGAATCCATCACATTTGTTTTCCAGATATTTAAAATCCTTCTTTCTCCCCCAGCCTTTTCTCATCACCAGTGAGAATACAAGTTCCCTGTCCTTCTTTTTATCTTTACATAATGTGGCTCTAATTCATATTGCTTGCTTTCCTTCCAGAATCAAACAGGTTCCAAAGAACACACCTCTCCTAATTTCTCTATTTCTCTTCCTCTCACTTTACCTCTGCACCTTCTGTATGACTTCCTTCAGCAGAAATTAATTTCTGCTTTAGTATGCATATTTCAACTCTTGGCACCCTTTTAAAAACATACTTCTTCCAAAGATCCATCTCTTTCATTATTCTTTTCCCAAGTGAGTATTAATAACCAAACAATTTCATACATTAAAAAAGTAATTATCTAAATAATAACTATTAAAACCATTCTAAGGTTAATTTGCTAGTCATACCACTTTTGTCCCTTCATTATGAACTAGAGCTGCTTTAATGTAGATTACCTTGAGAAGTTCAAGTCCTGCACGAATAGCAGTATCAGGACTTACACCCTCCTCTTCATCATCAGCTGTCCCCTCTATGGATTTATTCATTAGTTTTACTAGTGCACTGAAATAACAGAAACAAAAAAAAAAAAAGGCAAATGAATGTGACAATGTACAATGACAAAGTCTGGAGTTATCAGCAAGATCACTTATTTTTGACAGTAAGTTATGAGAAGGCAATAGTACATTGCAGGGAGAGGTGGTGTGGTGTTTGGGTTTGATTTTAAAAAAACGTAACAAAACTAAGCTATTCCATTAGTCCTTTTCCTTCCAACGTAGCTTTCTGCAAAATTAATTCTTTAGGGAAAAAAGACAAACCCAACAACAAAAACCCCCACCGTGTTGGAAGCATTCAGATCAACACATAGTTGTGTGAGTTTCAGATGTAATTACGTTGCCAGACAAGTCTCAAATGAAATCCAAACATTCTCTTACACAACCTCACAAAAGCTAATTAATTCAACTGCTAGACAGAAGGCTGTGTGGCAGTTAACTACGTGAAAATAATGATCATCGCTTTCACCTTAAGCCCCACAAACAGCAGTTTCACTGGGAATAACTACTATATATTTAAAATCATTTACAGACAGCTCTGCAAAGTAACAACAACAAAAAAATTATATATATTTAAAAAAAAAATAAAAATCAAACTGAAAACTTAAATAGGATGCTGGAAATGAAAATTGAAGACACCTATGTGTCTTCACCACGTTTTTTTTTTTGGTAAAAAACCCCAACCAAACAAAAAAAAGAACATATTTACTGCTAGGACAAACTAATCTAAATTCCAAGAATCTTTATTTTTTTAAAAATCATCATTATAATCATTCACAAGTCAGTATGATCTTTCAAACTTACCTAATGGCTTCTGAGTCAATATGTACAGGGGCAATTCTTTCCAGAAGAAATTTAACCATTTCCAGAAAAGGATTTGTTGGCTGCTTAGGATTTGCAAGTTTCCGGGCTATCTCCCTCTACAAGAATGTCAGATACAAACATGAATTACACTAATTTTTACTTACTTCTTAAGTGTGTTGAGTAAGATAAATATAGCCACTTCTTTTAACCACAGAGATTGTCTATATAATCAGTGAAATGTATTTTAAGGGCAGCTGTTTTTATCTCCAAATCTTCCTTTGTCACACTGTATTGAAAGCAGATATATTTTACTAAATTTTATTTAAATGTAAGATGTATTTAGGTTTCTAGTGAAAGTTCTTCAGAGTTTCTGAAGGAACTGCAGACCAGATCCAAAACAGAATGAAGGGAGAGCTAAGTGCAATGGCAACGTAGATGGTATTTACAAGTAATCTGTAGGTAATCCCCTGTTATGTATGAAATTTCCTAAACAACCTCCACAACAAAATGCACTAAAAGCTACACGACTGCAGATGTGCAGAAGCACTACACTACCATGGCTACAACAGATGTTTGGATTCTATGTAACTGCCTTTGAATGTTTTGTATCCAAAAATCTAGTTTTCCCCTCTGAATGCCCCAAATGTCAAGAACATTAAATTCAGCTGTAAATCCAGGAGAAGGTGGATAAGAAGCTCTTCTGTGTTTTGAACAGCAGTCTAAAAATCTCTTGAAGAAATGACTTCTTGCCTTCCCCTTCCTAAGGGGTTAGATGTTGCAGACCCTACGCACTAGGAAATTTTTCTGTTATGCTCAATTATTTTCACGAAGAGGGAAGAAACCTTGCTCTTGAAATTGTATCACTGCATTCCCAAACTGAAAAATTTAGTAGTTTAGGAGGAGACACACTCTCCACATCAAGTGGTTAGGGCATAATTCTGAAAGCCATACTGTTCTCTTGCCTGGACAATTTCAGAGCCATTGGACAAAACCCATGCCTCTTTGTTGATGCTCTCTATTGTGATTTCTGTCAACAAAATCGCTTACTTTATTTTGGAATCATAATGAAAAAAATCTTTGGAAAAGTCTGATTTAATATTACGGTGTGTATCTTCATCGAAGAGTTTAAATAGATAAGAGAGAGTGAGTAATCCTAAAATAACCTTCTATGAAGAAAAATAAATTAATAATATGGAGATAGTAAAATATTTGGCTTGCCAGTACTCAGAACAAGTTTCATCAGTGTCAGAAGGCAGTTTAAGAAGCTCACCATAGAAGAGATACTTGAAATAAAACATTTATTTTTTTTAAATTAAATTTGTCTTTTAGACCTTACACTTGATGCTCATAATCCCAAGAAGGAATAAAACTGATGTTGTCTCAGGAAGCAAAATGATGATGAATTATTATATTTTCCATAATGTCTACACATTAACCAAAAAGGTATTTTATGGAAAATCAGAAATATATAAAAATCACGTCAAGGTACCAAAAGAGACCATTAACTCCAAATAACTGCTTTAAGCACAAATATTTAAGGCATAAAAGTTTGCTTTTCCATTTCCTTACCACACAGACATCTGCCTGTTTACAAGAGCATGTAGGGCTAATTAACAGCTCAAGCTGGGACCGAAGTTTCTCATCATCACCCAGAACCTGATTGAATTTCTTCACAAAATCTTGTGCTTTTCCAGGATCTGGAAGATTCTCTATATGATTAAATACAATTTAAGATAAGATAAGATAAATTTGCCACTTCAGTATGCCAAGTTTCACAGAAGTACAATTTTCAAGAATGCTGTAATAACAGCTTATAGAACTTAACACTTACTTGCTATGGTCATCAGCTTTCCAAACATGGCAGCACTGTTTGCTTCTGACTGAGGATAACAGCAAAAAAACCAAAAACCAAACCAATCAGTGATACATTCTTTATAAAATTTACCTTGAAACTGACCTGTTAGTTCTTCTGTAGCACTTAATTTTGCTCTGCAATCTTATGTTTTATGGGGTTCTGTTTTTTTTTTTTTTTTTACAAATAAACACTAAAGTAGTATAACTATGATTAACAGCTACTACACATGGAAAAAGGGGGAAAAAATCTTGCAATATCAAAGAACTGGAGGAATTCACTATTCACATAACAGGTCAAAATCAACTCTTGGAAAAAGACCTCAAAAAAATCCCCAAATAAAAAATTCCCCTGAGCCCACCCCACACACAAGAACTCCAAAGCAACACCTTCTATTTAAAGTTTCTGCTCGTCTGAAAATGTGCTTATAAGAAAATTCCAGTATAAATATCTAAAAACTTGTTTTCAAATAAACAACTCCTTTGACAGAAATATTTTTTTTGACTTTTTCCAAAGATACCAACCAGTAATATAAAATAATGATAAGCACCAGGAGGTTGTATACTTTTAAGCATTACTGAGAGCAACTTTACTTAATGAGAAAGGAACACTGTCCACATATGGAAACCAAGAGAATAATAAAGTCACACTGAGTATATAGTATAATATTAAAAAAAAAACCAACAGCAGTAAATAAGTCTAACAGGTCAACTGGATAAAGTATTGATATTTTCATAACCGTACAGTGGGCTGCTTATGCAAGTCTAGTAGTTCTCGTACGTGACTCCTTAGCATGTTCTGGCACTTCCACATCTCATTCAGCGCTCTGCAAAAGTGCAAAAACCAGAAAAGAATAGTTTACCAATTTCTTCATGACAAGAACACGCTAAACGTTTTGGTAAACGAGACTGTTTGTTTATTTCTCTTACAAACACAACATCTGCTAGGTGCAGTCAAAACCTACCAAGTATTAAAAATAACCATTTCAAATAAGGTGGAACTGATCTTCTCTTTTTACAGAACATCACCTCTTTTATACTACTTGGAAAAATTTTACATATGCAGGACAGCCACGGTATGTCTTATGTATGCTAATGATCTTGAAAATAACATTTTTGAAATAAAACAAACAGGTCACTATCAACCAGCATTCAGTTATAGGTATCTTCATCATGGACCCAATGTAGAGCAAATCTAGAAGTCATTACTTAAGCATTTTTAACTCTGCACTGTTCTCATTGGATGAGAATGAATGGATAAAACCACTCAAATATCAAGGCACCTTTTTGTCTAATGGACACATAGAGTTTGTACATAAAAGGGAAACGTTTTTAAATACTACTTGCAAATAGCACTAAAAATCTTTTTTTTTTAAAAATGTTTTTATTTAAATCCTGACAATAAAAGTAGGAAGATACAGAACAGTAGAATGATTGGAAAAGGCTGAGAAAGCAGGTATTTGCTGAATGCAAGCTTTACTCACTTGACAGCATTTGGATCCAAGCTGGCATACAAATAGTACAAGCACTTCATTCGCTCTTCTGTTTCCAAATTGTGTGGAACAAGATACTGAGCAAAGATTTTCTCTACCAGTAATCTGCAGAAAACGAAGAGAGAAAAACTGTACATTTCCAAAAATGGTGATAGCTTTCAGGCAAGCTGAAAGAACAAGAAATACTGGAAGTACTGAAACTAGATTTTTCAACTGAGAATAAAAAATAATGCTCTCACATGTAAAGATCCCTTCCACTGTTGATAGAAAGATTAGCAAGAACTGCTTCTTAAGAGCTTTTCTATGTTCCTTCATTTTCAGATCTAAGATGGAGTAACTGCTTTGTCACCATCCAAATTCTCCTTAATCTTTATGCTCTAAGAATTGCCCTTTGTTCATTCTTATACATAAGAGAAAGGGACATAGACAGTAAAAAGCCCAAACAAAGGAGAAAGAATATAAGAATGTAACTCAAGGGCGAGGAAAAGTAAAAATCTGAAGTATCCTTGGGGAAAGTAGTATAGAATACAGAAGCTAAATACAGAAGGTAAATATATAGCTAACATAGAATTATAGTATTAAATTAGCTACATATAGCTAATATGGAAGCTAAAAATCAACATTAAAAAGCTCAAGATAAAGGAACACCAAAATATATACAACAAAATGAGCAAAAGGGAAACTAAGTGAGAGCAAACCAAACCAGCAAAAACATTCTACAATTATCTTTAAAAAAACCCAAACTATTAATACATATTTTAGGTTTGACACAGAATACAAAATTTGAGCTATAGAATATGACTGTACAGTTAATTCAAACATAGCCCCCTAAATGAAAGAACATTCAGACAATATATAGTCCATAGCAATGAGAACTGCGCACAACATCCAGCTATACAATCAGATATTTATGGACAAGTATTTTGTATGTTTAAAATTTACACACATTTTTCAGTTCCTAGTAAGCACTCTGGGAGTGCCTCACACAAGTAGCAGCCCAGGTCAAACACACCATATTTCTGCTCGAAGAAAATTCCAAGAGAAATTGATGGCAAAGCACAGGAGTAAAAGCATGATCATGAATATGGATACAACTAACTCAAGGCCTTCTTTTGGCTCTCCCTCTCTAAACGTACACTTTACTACTGATGACTCCAAGAACTAAATTACTTGGGGAACAGAATCTTCAGAGAGAATCCATCTCTGTTTAACACACTGGGAGACTGGAGACATCAGAGTTCTCTTACTAATTTATGAACATTGCTCTCGCCCACGTTTCTACAAATACATGTTCTAGCAAAGCTGTCAATACAAATGGTGAGAATCTATCATGCCTTCCTGGTCCATGTTGGCTAGAGTAAAGATTTACAAATACAGAATAACTCTGGGACACGCTTGTATCCTGTGGGGAGTCACTGGTAGCATATCACAAGCAGGTAACAGGGCAACATTTAAAATGTGATTATTTTAATCAGTTCCCTAGGCATCTGATGTAAAACGAAGAACCTCAGAGCAGATGGGTGATAAGCAGTTCTTACAGTTAGAAGTTCTTAGTCTTGAGTAGATACACACATCATTAGTCGAGTAATCAAAAACATTACCAATTGACCGAGTTAAGGATATGTGGAGGCCATTTGTAGGACTCCACTTCATGCCTGAATATTGTGTGACACTGCACTACTTTTGAAAGAACTAGTGTAAAGCCCATGCACACAATGGAAAATACTCCACCTCTCAGCAGTTCACTGTTACTTTTTATGCTTGTCCCTCATTCTGGAAAGAAAACAGGCCAGAGTTGGCTAATTTTGACCTACGCTTGTATGTTTAAAGGACTGGATGGACTCTGTCTTAAAAGACCAGAGCATTTCTACAGTTCTTCAGGTGCTGCAAGTACTAACTCTCTAATTCTGACAGTGGTAACACTGAAATGTATTTATTCCTCCACTCTGAGATGGGGAAATAAACCCAGTAGTTGTGACTGAGCATGAGCAGAACTTCATGGTCAGCCTTAAAAACTACTATAATTTTGATTAAAATTCAGGATACCAAACTGAATTAGAGAAACATTGAAAATCAAACCATCAATCTCTCAGTGTGGACATCCAGAAAATAAACAGCATACAATTCACGCTTATTCGTGAGATGATTGATTTCAATGTCTTAATCAGACTTTCAGAAAAAAACACTACAGAGAAACTCAGCTTTGATGCCTTTCCTTAAAAATCCTTGCCATGTTTCCCTGACAGTGTTCTGCATTTCCCATGAACAGGAATAGTTAAAACATCTGTCTCATTCACTGTGGAACTTTGATTTGTTCTCTGCTCACTATCAAATCTATGTACTGACAGTGAGACAATAACATGGTAGAAAATCCACAAATAAACCTCTCAATGCAAATAAAGCCTAACCGATGCACATACGTACACCAAATTAGCTTTGTACAAACTATGTGGAGATTTTCTGATTTTTCACCATTTGATACTTCTACCTCAGCTTACAATCTTTCTTCTTTTAAGTAAATAAGGCAAATAATCAAATCACATAACTCTGTCCCACTTAGTATCAGTCAGAAGAGCCTTCACCACTGCAGTGGTGAGAGTTCACTACCGTAACTAGCAACTGAAGGAGATTATTAACCCGTTCAGACTAGTTGCTAAGATCACAAACCATACTGAGGCAGCAGACTGTATACAGAAGACGCTAAGAAACAACACAAAGAAATGGCTCACTTCAGAGTCTGCTGTACTAAAAATCCAGGCTGATATTCTATCTTTGTGTGATCTCATAGTTTGGCTTTTCTTATGAAAGACAAAGAATTAATAGGGAGAGTCAAAAACAATCTTCCAAAACCTTAGCCAGAAGAGTTTTCTCTAATCCCAAATGGTATTTCAAAAATTAAAGGGCCTGAGTGATAAACCAGGAAAGATTAGACAACAGTGAAAGCACCTCTGATATTTCTTCAACTTTTGTTCTACCCCAAAATGTCCATTTCTACATAACGTTCCAAAAGATGTGTGTGTGTGTACTGCATGATGCTCACAGATCATGGATTTCAACATGCTAACCTCTGGAAAGTTGTAAGTCAAACAAGAAGTGGATATAGTGAAGGCACAGTTTGACAATTTTTTTTTCTATGCAGTGTTTAGTTAGTGACAATCTAGTATCATCACAGAACTAGTTCCATCAGTAAACAGAAAGAATACACGAACAGATAATGCAAACACCCTTAATAATCATTAGCACATGTACCAAGATCTTCATTAAATATATCACACTTAAAATTACAAATACAGAATGTGATACACAGCTTTCTCGGGATAAGGACATACATTCAGAATATCTCTGATCTCTATACAATTAAAATTAGGAAGGCTTAGATTGACTCACTTGTCATCAATGCTATTTTGATAATATATGTGCAAAAGTTTATCCTTTATCCAGCTCACTTTCTCTGCAGCATCTTTTCCAGCCTCGGCATGAAGACAATACTTCTTGTATAACTGGGCAAGACCCATCATAGCTTCTTTTCTTACTCGCCACTTGAGGAGGAAAAAAAATAAAAAGGAGTGGGGAAGTGGTTTTGGTAAATAAATATCAAACATATAAAAAATACAGTACAGATGTAGAAATGTGCAAGACAAAAGAGCCACATTCTGACCTCCTACATCCAGACTTTTCAAAAGCTGAAAAAAGCTGTTTAGTGCCTCTAAATGAGAATTTATAAAGCTTATGCAAGAGTTTTCTTCCCTGTAGTATGTAGATTAAATATGTGCAAAGGAACCCAGTACTCCTCTGTGCTGAGGAAAATCTGGGAGCTAGTGAGTATAAAAACAGTTAAGTACAGCTTAACACGTATGCCTGAACAAGTGCCTTCTTAAGCCAGGATTTGAAAGACTTACCTATGCAGAGAGAGGCAACCACCAGAGGTGGCAGCATTTTATCTCCCCATAGCCTTATAGTGTCTTACAGTGTCTAGAAGTGGGAGATTTGGAGTTTAGGTCTAGCTCGACCTGCCAGGGCTTGAACTCTTAGGCCACTTTCCAGAATAGCGGGAGAGACTCGTTTTGCTGAAACCACCAAGTAATCCCTGTAAGACTCCAGGGATCCAGGAGAAAGCCAGACTGCAACAACTGCAGATGGAGTTCCTGGGTTCTTTTCCTTGCTTTTGGTGGTCACTGCTTTATCCCCTCATGTAAACAGGAAATGTCCTATTATAAAACACTGACACTTTAACAGACAAGATCTGTAAGCTCTCCTATGGTGGCTTGCAGAAGGAATCATACCAGAACAGACTGATGACTACTTCAGAAAGAATAGTCAGTGTCTCTCATTGAATAATTTACACAGAAAGCCTCAGAAGAAACTTGTTTTCCCTCACCATTTAAAAGAAATGCATGAAATTCAAAATGAAAGAGATAACTTCTTACAGAACACATTAGATACCGGTTTTGACCTTGAACTCCAAGGACTAACTGCTCAAATCATTTCACTCCATCAAGCATAAATGTAGATAGTATCATTCACATAGTGGGTAACTTCTTCAATCTTGTTAAACTGAGGGCTTGCTTTAGTAACACTAAGTGAGATATTGCACACTTAATTTCTTAATAGTTTTACTGAGTGACTTCCTTCACTTAAAAGAGTGAAGAAAAGAAAAATCTTGAAGATGATACAACTTATTTCAGCACAATAGCCTTAGACACCATTAGTTGATGGAGTAAGCTGTATCAGGAAAAGATGGAAAAATAAAATAGTATTTTCATACGTATTTCTTATAAAGTGTAATGTAGTATAATACTTTGCTTTCACAAAAGAGAAAAATTTTAGATACAAACTGATGTTATCGTTTAACTTCCCTACAGGAATTTGTTCACATCCATTGCAATCTTAAGCACATTTAAAAAAAAAAAAAGTTCTGAAAGAGAAACATTTTCAGAAAAGTATTAATCAGATATCCTATAGGAGACAGGAAAAACTGCAAAACTGTCGTCAGAAGACAATGGGTATGGACTGCAAGAAAGTGCTTCAGAAAATTTAAGCCTAAAATAAAAGCAGAGTAGTTAACAACGGATTATAAGGAAAGGAGGTTCAGATTGTCAATAGATTTCTGATTATTGAAATTCCTGTGGAATGTAGGAGTCAGAGCATGCAGAAAGGCAGTTTCAGGAAGAAGATGGGAGGCACCCTTACATGGGAATCCCTTAAAGAACACTTTAAGACACCATGGACATGGAGATACAGGAGACACAGGTAGGGGGGGAAAAAGAAAGAGTAAGGTGCTACTGAGAATTAAAGTTCAAAGAACATACGGTACAGTAAAAGATGAAGGCAAATGAAAATAAAGGGGAATGTAAGAATCAATTTCAAAGGGAGCAGGGTCAATAAACATAGCTAACAAAATTACTACCCTGATTTAATTAACAAAAGAATTTCGACAGTCTTAGCTTCCTTGGTTAACCAGCACAATTAAACTCTTTCACTGAAGACTGCTACAAAACCTTTTATTGAAAGTTCAAGACAATTCTTTATCTGCTGGAACAGCTAAACTATTCCTTCCATAGAATTAAGGATATTAAAATTTTAACATCCTTCTCCTTCATCTGGGAAAAGCCACAATGGTTTTTAAGTACACATAGAGAAGGAAGGGTTAAAACTAATACAAATTAAAATGCATAAAGGGAAATAGAAAATGGGAGTCTGCTCCTATGGCTCCTTGTTCTACAGCTTTTGACTTCCAGCTGATGATGTGAAAGTCTGTTCTCAGGACAAGACTAAGTCTCTAGACCACAAAGTCTGTTGGGAGAAACTGGAAGAGAAGTCACCTGTCAAAACTCTCCTCTAACTTTTCAGGTTCTTAAGGTTACTTCAGCATAAAGGAGAAGTACCTGAACTATTTTCGGAAGCTTTTAAAAAATGTTCTGGGTTTTTTGTTGGTTTTGTTTGTTGTTTTTTTTTAATGTCTCCTGAAACTAATGATTCTGCAAAATGAAGAGACTGGAAAGACCCTAGAGACAGTGCTGCAATGGAAAATTCCTTGGAACAATTCTTACCAAAGACTAGATTCCAGTTTTGAGAAGCATCTGTTCCCAGAGTTACTTTTCCAACTAGACCAATGAAAATGGATGTGAAAACTATAAATGATGGTGGGGTTTGTTTGGGGGCTTTTTATGTCATGTGTTTTTTGTTGGGTTGCTTGTTTTTGTAATAGCTGTAATCATTGTACAAATGCACATGTAGACATTAGCTAAGGATGTTACCTAAGGATGCCTTTTTAAAGATGAACTACTGCCTTTTAGCCAAAATTTAAAGTTTTCTAGATTCCCCATTGTTTTATAACAAAAAAAAAAGCAGAATTAAAATGTCAGATTAGTGTGTTTAAACAATCAGCATTTTATTTCAACCTGTTGGACAAGTGTTCTTTTTATAGTAATATCTACACTCTTTTGATAGATGACTGCAGGCCTATAAAGAATTATGTGAAGTCAAACTGGTGAATAATCACTTGGGAGCCTGAAGTAGATTTGTCCAACAGAAACTTGGCTACAAGGAATAAATGCAGTCAGCAGAAGATAATAGAGTTCTTTAAAGCAAAAGAATAATTCAAATAGGTATTCACTGTGTCTGGAACTGAAAAAATGCTACACAGAAAATATAAAAACAGTTACATGAATGTATCAATGTTCCTCTCCCTAACTGGAGAAGAAGCCTTTAAAAAAAATTCTGAAAGTGTACAAGTCCTTGATATTTCCTTTATAGCAGTAATTATATTGACAAAGACATGCTAAATAGTTAACGTCTACTCCAAATGCTAAGTATTTTTGCAGTCATTTCTAGTTAATCCTCATTTTCATTTCTCCTCGGGATGTATTTTCATTAAAGCTCTCTCCAGAGATTCTTATAAGAAAAAAATAATCTAAAGTTATTATTCACTGATGAATGCCTGAAAAGGCATCTAACCTTGAAATGTAATATATCAGCAAACCTATGACTGGCGTGAAATCACCGAGTCAAGCATATTAGGAACATTAAGTACCACCCCACTGGCTCTAAGGCTCTATGAACTGAAAATCCCCAGCAGCAGTAGAAATGAGTATTATAGCTGTACAACTGCCTGCCTCTTGCTGATGATGACATGGTAAAGGAGAACAGAGAGGCTACGTAGAAGACACAGTAACAATCATCCCATTCTGACTGGATGGAAGTCCCTGTGGGAAGTGGTGGTTATAGTCATATAGGACTTTTGGGGCTTGTTTCTTTCATGGCTGAAAAAGGAAGAAGGTGGTCTTAACTACTCATGAGAAACATGCAAGGTCAGGCTGCAGGTACAACTAATCAAAGAGCTGCTTTATAATAGTAAACATATTCAAAATCAGTATTTCTCTTTGTACAAAGATGACATCTTTTTTTCAAAATCCATTACAGTAACATCAAAAAGGGGAACATAAAAAAGAGAAAAATATCTTAAAATAATAAAATTAACTGTTTAGTATGATGGAAGTTATAGAAAGGATGCCCCTATCAAAAAGGAGCAATCACAAAAAGATCAACATGGCTACACAGAGCAGTGAAGCCTGCTATTAAAACATCATCCTCTACAGAGCATGGAGCCACATCCAAAAGAGTATAGACAGAAAATACCATAAGCTCTTGCAAGTTGAAGAAGGTAAATCCCTGATGAATTATTGCAGAGGTTTCAAAACCAAATTATTTAAAGCATACTAATTAACCATCTTCACCAAAGCCTCCAGAAGCAGGAAGCCTTTCAGACCCTTGCAGGGCTGAAAGACAAACAAGATTTATTCCAGGAGAGAAGTCTGAAGCGTTTTCTTAAAGTATCATTTGAAGACATTCTAAAACAAATTAATAAAGCAAGTCACAACAAAATCAGTAAGGCCAGGTGGTATCTCATCCATGGCTTCTACAGGAATTTAAAATTGATACACCAAATACTAACTATTCTGTTACTGCAATCTGTCAATGAACAGATTGAACACAGCAAATGTGAAAGAAACCAAAGGGTACCAAAAGGACAGAGTGACAGTCACCAGAACATCTGATTTTGAACAGGCAAACAAGTTGAAAAAACCACAGTAACAACAACAAAGAGCAGGCATTGCTGAAAAATGAAGTCATGGGATCAAGTCATTAGGTTTTACATAATGGGATATTTTGTCTAAATAAATAAATAAATAAATAAATTTGTCAGACCCACAAGTATATCTGTAAAATGCACTAGGATCCAAAAAAATCTTCCAACAGTCTCATATCAGAAGACTTTAAAATAAAAATTCTGTTGGGAATTAGTTAGTTATTAACTAAAACATAGGAGACAATGGGTAGAAATAAATGACTAGTTTTCATAATGAAGGGAATAAAGAGAACCCATTGATGGAGCCAGAAGGGAATCTGTAACGCAACATATGAACTGAACAGTGTGTATAAAATTTACGGAGGTAGGCAGATCTAACGTTGTAATAAGGAAAATGTCACCCTATTGAATTTTTACGATATGATATGAAAGAAACTCAGAATAAGGCCAGACTTTCCCATCTGCACTAACTCTGCATATATAGTACTGGGCCCTGTCTCATCTGAAGTTATTCAGGAAAGATACTCAAGGCAACATGGATGTTTTCCAAAATTGTCTGCTCAGTGCTCAAATAGCGTCAAAGACAAACAGAATAAGAAAAGAAAAAGTCATCACGAAGTATATACACAACATGGTGCACACCTTGAATACCATGGCAGAGTGTGGTCACCTTGGTTCCAATCAAATATAGAACAAATTGACAAGAATGATCAGAAGTATGCAATAATCAATTTGTGTGGAAGTTAGGTCAATCTTCAGTTTGGAAAGTAGAGGAGTGGAGAAGTATGGTATACATATTTATTAATCATAAGCGAGTCAGGAAATATTTATTATTTTACACAATGCAAGAATGATGAGACACCCAGTGAAATTTTCAGACAAGTTTAAACCAAATGAGCTAAGTAACTTTTTACATGCACGCATGAAACTCAAATTTACTGATGCAGATGCTATAGATGCTTATAAAGTACAAATAAATTCAAGAAAGAACTTGACAAATTCATGAAATAAAGTACCATTGAAAGCTATGGAATACATGATCAAGCAGATCTAAGAAATCCTTAAATCACAGATTTCTGGAAGCCAAACTGACCATTACAAGAATTAAACCGGGCTATAGGGACCTTTGGCATAAACATATGTGGCAATTCTTATGCTCTTATACTATGACCACGTTCCTCACAAGTCAATGATCTTATTTGTGTGACAACCCTTGATTAGTGACTCCGTAACATGGAATCTACATTCACATGTTCTGGTAAGAAAGCTGTTTTTCCCCACAGCATTCTAGTTGATAGCCAACTCCAAGATTCTCTGTTTCCGTGGGTTTTTGGTTTGACTTTTACCAAATTAGATTAGAAGTACATGTTCTTGAAAATAAAATATTAACACTTACCCGTTTGTCTAGCGTTCTTTCCCTTACAAAGCCAAGCAGCTGGTCATTGACTAAAGAAAGATCTCTCTTGCCCGCAGTAATAATTGTAACAATAACATCATGTCGAATGGCTTCTTCTGGGTCATGTGATCTAACCTTCAAATATTCTGTTATGATGAGAAACAATAAAAAGCTTGGCTTTTTTATGCACATATGACGCAGTGAGATTTGTTAATAATGTCGAAACAATCAAATGTCAGTCACACATAATCAACCATATAATCTATTAAATATAACTGCCTACAGGAAACATCTGTCCCATCACTTTCTGTATTAAATATAAAACAAATACATAACTATAAATATCAGAAGAATATAAAAGCGAATAGCTTAACAAAAACCTCATTTGCAACAAGCAATGAAGTGAAAAAAAGCTGATTAGAATATACTGAAAATAAAGGAGGGGTGGGGGGATGTAATAAGAAATACAAAGAGTAGAAACTCATTCCCAGAGAACTAAGAAGGTAAATAATAAATGAAAAACACTGACAAATGCTGAGGTTAGCTTGCACCAAAAAAAGAACAGTATTTTCAATTAAGCTTGAAACTCTGCTCATAGTTAAAATTATGCTGAAGTGAAAGAAGAAAATTCATAGATTTAGATCAGCACAATGGCATTTTCTAAACTCAGTGGAAGAGAGTACTGGGGAACACGCTTTGAAAATAAATCTCCCAGATTGAAAATAAATCAAGATGTTGCATCAATATTTGCTTCGACTTGCCAAGTTTCATTAGAATCTGAAATTACTTTAAAACTCATTCTGCAATGGGTAGGTTCTTAAAAGATTTACTCTGACGAAGTCCACAAAATGTCACACACTCCTCTCTTTCTAATAACTAGCACTTGTCTTCAGCAGAAAGCAATTAATCAGCAGCGAGCTCCTCTATCCACCATCAAGCATTGGACTTGATAAGTTTTAGAACTATACTGCTATGTACAGAAATAATTACATTCCTCCTTGCTCATTTCTTAAATTATTCTAAACCTCGGTATGAGCATCTCACCAGTGAGGTCTTTTGCTAAGTCTGGATGGTTCATTAAACAATGACTGGCGAATTTCACACTCTCTAATCTCACAGGAACATGGATATCATTGAACCTAGAGGGACAGAAGATGATGAATGTTAATTTTTAATTAGCCTTGCAAATCAAGATTATTCTCTATGTAATAACATGTGTTGATAGCATGTTCCATTAACTATTAGAATAATTTTATATGGCAAAATAACACAAGAGAAATGTCTTGACTTTATTTCCATAATGTACCTCATATAGATTTTTTGTGTTATTCCTTGTGAAATTAAGTCAGGACCAAAATTAAAGGATGAACAGACTACATATGGATGAAATGTTGACCCAATGGATTTTGCCCATTGATTTTTTAACTTAATTCTCCACACACTCTCAGTCATATGTGTGTGTCTATACTCATATATGAAGTTATAAAAATATAAATTGCCATATAACACGTACCATTTGAAAACATTCACTTTTTAAAAAATGATATATTTCTATATTTACTTAAAAAGAATTATTTCTTCACTCAAAAAGCAAATATTTCTTCATTCAAAAAGTTAAATGCCAATAAAAAAAGATATAGTTGTAGGTATAGCTGAACAGTATGATATTTCAAACAATGCTGGTATATCTATTGTGTAATTTCTGCTATGTATGTAATGTGCTATCCATCTAACCTATATTCCCATACCTGACAGCAACATAGCAGCATTCCCTTCAGGTTTTTGTGTTCTAAAATATAACTGTATGCAATTGTCTGCTTTGAAGATTTTAACAGAAGAACTTGGTCAAATACAAAACAGGTACATCCCCTGAAAACACTATGAAAACTGCAATACTATCAGAAAATTCAGAACAAAAAGAATAGAAATTCAGATTCTGCCCCCATGTCTCCTACCGTCCAAGAAAGCACTGCCAGAGAGGGCGATTTTGTGTGGCCAGATCAGAATCTTTGGAGCCAAAGAGTTTCGCGAGAAGTCGAACGACAGCCAAACGTTCTTCTCCATCATTGCTCTAAAAATCAAAACACGAAAAATGACCTGTAAATCATTATCTGCACTCTCTTAATAATAATTTCTGGTTTCCTTTTCCTTCTGCTTTTATATATTAGATTAAAAAATGAGTTTGAAATAACTTCTGAAAATCCTCAGTCTCCCCAATTAGATGAATATGAATAAAAAAATATGCAAATACCTATTAAGGTAACATATTAAAGCCACTGACTAGATGGCTGTCCTTTGAGAATTCCTTCTCCTTCAGGAATAAAATTCCACACGCAGCAGTTTGAATCCAATATATCCCTAATAATTTAAATGGATGATCTTATTTTTGTTTTAAATCAACATACTTTAAGACTATTTCATTTGTGTAGAAAAGACACCAATTAAGATGTTATAAAATAGATGTGCATTAAAAAAGATATATGCAATTTCACCAAATATCTATTCGTGGTTATTTTTGTTTATTGCCACTATACCCTATTATTTACATGCTCACACATAAGATTATTCCTTTGGTCCACTTAAAATCTTATGAAAGACAAATAGCTTTTTAATTAAAAAAAAAACCAACCAAACAACAACTCCCCAAGTCAGGATGAATTAACTATTTCCAAGGATTCAGAAGAAATCATCTGACTTATTAGCAGATTATGACAAATCTGAGAAAATATTTGGAAATACTTCCTCTATTATAAAAAGATTATTTCACAAAACTCTACAAAGCAATACTGAATCTGACATACTTGCATCTCAAGAAGGAAGCAGCCAGAACCTAATTACTTTATAAATTTCAGGTGAAATCCAAAGATTAAGTACATGTAACTTCTGCACTTAGACCATATGAATTTATCATTCTAATGATTATATATTTTGTGCTAATGTGCATAATACACATTTGCCAGCACAGAAAGCACACAACTGTGTACAACTTTTCAGTATCCTTCCTTTAATATTACATTTCTCTTTAAAATAACGTGATAAATATTAAATTTTTATCCCTCCAGTAGAATACTTATTAAATTTCCAGCTCTGCACTCTTAATATCCACAGAACTTTCATTACCTTGGACAAAGCTACATTGTCACCTACCTTCAGCTTGAATTCAAGCTGTGGCATGACAGACAGCAGTAAGTGAGGATCTATGGCAAAAAGCTCTTGTATCAAGTCAAACACGTGTTCTGATAAGTCACTTACTGAAGACTTTCCCAGTACCAGAACCTGGTTAAAAAACTAGAGTACAAACAATATTATTCAGCAGATTTTCCTTCGTTAATGCAAACACTATTTTAAAAAATTATTTTATCGTAGTATCATTAATACCTTAATTCTAACGGAAGGTACTCAATGCTTCTTGCCTGGCTAAAGCAAATCACAAACAAACATCCTTCATCATCCGCTTCTACTACCTCCATTAGGATCGATTAATTCATGGTAATTTGAAATATCAATTACCATCTTGCCAGCAAAATTAACAGTTAATAAGAGAGCTGTTAATTTAGAATGTATATTCATCCAGAAAAAAATATTAGTCTCTTAATTTAAACTTTCCTACCATTTAAACCCAACCCAAATTAAAGACCACCAAATGCTGAAAAAGAAGCATCTTTACTTTTAATCCATTTTAAAGAATGTCAGGTGACCTTATGATGGGTCTCATGATATCTAACAGTAACGTATCAAGGTTGTTAGCGATCTAACAGAAAAAAAACAAAGTAGCCTAAAATATGAATTATTTCTTTGGGATTTGTTAAATTTTAATCTACTTTCTATTAGATATTGTGAGTTAATATTATTTGAGAAGTGCAACTGCTACAAAGCTATTACATACTTCAATAAGGAAGAATAATAATATTAAATCAACTCAAAGGTCACTCTACTCTCTATCCAGTTTCCAGCTATGACTAATTACAAAAGCTTAAAGAAACAGGGGGATTGGAGAGTGCTACTTGTCAGTGAGACTCCTTGAGCTTTCAAATACTTCCTGATAGGAGTTTGCCTTAATTCCCTTTTTAAACTACTCTGGCTTTTATCGGTTCCTGGGCCTTCAGCACCACGAAAAAGCAACAGAATGGAACAGGCTACATCCCCCGTAAGACTGCAGCAGCTATTTTCATAGGCAGAACATACAACTTTGACATTCAACAACAGGAATTATAGTAGAAGGAAGCCTTGTAAAAACATCAATTCTTTTAGTCTTTATGACAAAACAAATTTAGGATGGGGGGTAAAAACTATCTAGTAAAGAGGTGGTAGTTTGAAACGCTTCATTCTAGAGCTCAGTATGAAACAAGGCTGCCTGGTTGCTGGGTGCATTAAGTGCTAAAAATTCCTTTTGTTGCAATAAGATTTTTTGGTGGTCATCTATTTTCACAGCCTAGATTCAGGCTTAGACTGAGATAAGGGAAGAGTAAATTAAATTTCACCTATTTGAAACATTTGACATACTAAGAACCAAGCTAATAATATCCTGTTTGGAAAACTATATTCTCATGGCTGCATTACAAAATACGACTTTAATAAATAATATTTTTAAACAAACAAATCTCCAATAAATCAAGAGAACAATGAGAACACTTGTCACTTGTAGCTAACATGGATTAATTAATTTACATACATTGGCAATACATGGTTCAATGGTCTGGACGGTCCTTTTCAACAGGACTTTTGCAAGATCAAACGCTTGTTTATTAAGGTTCTGGAAAAAACAAACAAACAAAAAAATTAAATAGACAAACTCTTCCAGATGACTACTTTTCTCTCCCAGCCTTTAGAAAGGTATGTTTTACCACCAATCTTTGTGCTTTCAAAGCTATCTAAATTCAATTATATTAATTTCACAACTACTGACTTGGACAAATCTTAAAACTAGTTTTCCCACACACTTAAAAGAAATCTAACAAAAAACCATTACTTCCTGCACATTCTTCTAAGACTTTGTCACTCCAGTTGTCACCTTTAGCATTGCGTTCGTATCTATAAAAAGTTTTCACATGCAATCACATCACAGATTTTGGAGAAACATTATCACACCTTCATAATTCAATAATTAACACACACCAAATTTTGCTGTTGAAAAATGAACTAGTCTAGTGTAGTATTAAAATGCGGTTTTGTTTTCCCCTCACATACTCCTTAAAGGTCCACCCAGTAGCAAAGTTCAGCCTTGTCTAGAGGACAGGACTGTGCACTGACTTCTCCCTGGACGGGACTGTATGCTCTGAGACAGCACAGAGAGAGGACCTGTGCTTGGGAAGAGTTAGCTGCAAACTTCCCAAGTAAATGTTTGATTGCAACATGACAAATCTGAACGTTGTTTTTATTACTCTCCCGCAAGATAAGGAATGTAGCTGCACATCTGAAAAATGCGACTGTCTAAATCTGCACAAAATCCAATATGCAGTATCTCATCTCATCTAGGGATTAATGCAGCTCGGAGGGTAGGAAAGAAAAAAGTGAGGAAAAAAAAAAAAAAAAAGGGGGATTAGCCGATTGGCCTGAAAATTACAAATGGCTGCAGACAAAATACATCCTTAGGTAAAGCCTAGGGATGACTGATTCTTGGAAAGACAGCATTTGGCAAGTCTACATTGAGAATGACTCCCTGGTGTTCTTCCAGCTGATGAGATGACAAACCGAAAGACAGTTCATCAACTGAGAAACAAATGGCCAAAGGCTCAAACGAGCCTCTCCTCAGTCACCAAAGCACTAAACTGATGTCTCATCACAGAAGACAGACCGATGCATATGAACTCCTCTCAAATTCAGAAGATAACAGCTTCTCTCCAAACCAGACCGTGATTAAAATCTTGTTGGCAGGTATGTCTGTATTAAACTAAAGGACTACCAATCTCATACAGAAAACATATTTCATTTGGATCTTTAATACACCTTCAAAGACTCCTTGCAATGAAGTTGTGTTGGGTTTTTTTCCCCCTAGACAAGACCTTCAGAGCTAAAAAAAACCTCAAAATCAAAATGAACAGCAACCCACATGCACAAAAAAACAACCAAAGAACCACAGCAAAACACTCTAGAAAATAAATATATAATGATAAATTACCAATATATATTGATAAAATAATAATTTATTATTAATAAACAAAGAATTGGTCTGTTAGGAGAAAAAAAAACACCCTTGAAAGTCTGGATTGGTCATGCTGTAAAGGATGTAGAAGAAAATACTGATGTTAAATACATGAAATATATGTTTTTAAGGAATAACCTTGATAGTAAGAGTGAGAAGGAAAATACTGACTAAATAGCACTGGCGTTAAAGTTAATAAAAAGAACTACAGTTTGATGCTGTAGGTGGTCTGAGTAAAATGTGACACATCTTACCACTACTGAAAACCTGGATTTACCGAAGGGGAGCCACATGAGCACACACACAAAGAACAATGTACAGTAAAGCCACTTGACTGATAATAGAGATATAAATTAATATAATTTAGTTGCTGAGGCAGACTCTACTTCATGGCTAGGTACAGGTATATTTGGTCTTTTTTACTGCTGTATTATCTTACGCAAGGTAAGAGTTTAGAAAAAAATAACCAAAACAACCCCCCAAAAAGGAATTTAATATATTATCCAAAACACCTATTTCAGCTCCTTTACAAGGACTAACCTTCTTTAAGTGTAACAGTCTGCCCACACTGATACTTTTCTTATGTCATAACAGAGAATGACTTTGTATTCAATTACTTTCCACAGACATAAAAGTATTGTTATTACATGTTCTCTAAAAAAATCCAAATAACTTGTGCTTTTCAAGCTATGGTGCTTCTGATTTACATACCTAATGACAAACAATCACAGAATTTCCTAGGAGATCTGTTCATGAAAGGAGAACACAATTACTGCAGTCAAACTCTGCTGGGTAGAGCAGACAAAAGAACTTTGTCTTGTTTGGTTGGGTTTTTTTTGCTTTTTACTACTACGGTAAAGCACTAGTTTAAGTTCTGTTGTTACAGGAAACAATTTAAAAAAGACCAAAATACTGCCCAGCGTATGATACCGAGCACTGAACTGCAGCGTATTATTTGCTCAGTCATGATGGCCAAGGGCCAGCAAGGACTGGCCCCCAGCCTAGAGGCCAACATACTAAATATGCAGTATAACCCAATATTTACAAGTTTACCTCCCTCTTTATCAGAGCCTAGCTTGAGAAATTATATGACTAAACTAACAACATTAGTACTAAAGGATCATATTCACTTTCACTTTGTTTACACCAAGTAGCCACAACACACTGCTCATTTGTAGAAGGTTTACCACATCTTTGCACCCTCAGTGCAATGCCCACCACCATTAACAGCATCACCCAGCACCCGACGTACACAGCTCCACTCCTCTAGTTCCACTCTTGGACTCTACTGCCTATAACTGATTAGAAACAACATACAAAGAACAGCCTATTTCAAAAGGATCATTTTTCTATTGTTATGAGTAAGAGGCCTCCCTTCTTGTTAGCAGTTTTAATAAGGCATCATCTCATTGCTGTCAATAAAAATGAACTGACTGAATGATATTCCCATCTCATGGTCATGATCGAAGGAATGCAAGCTACCTCGGATGATAGATACCTTTATACATCCCTTGCTAAGATTTCACAGGTAAATGGCAATGGCCATGTCATAGCTGCTCCTGTGCTATACATTTCCATGAATTCTCCCTCCTTAGATAACCAAAGGAATAATCTCTAGTTCTGTGTGCTAATTTAATTTTAATTACGTGTCATAGACGGAGCTGCCTGAACACTGTCATTATTTCAAATTAATAAATGAACAAACAAAACCACTTGGTAATCAGGAGTACAGTTAATTCACTCATAATTGAAACTTACTGTTCTCCACACAATCTTCAGTACGAATCCCAAGTGTTCTAGCAAACAAGTTTTTTTGGTTATTGCAAAGCAACACCAGCCTGGCTCTCACCTTCCCTGCTTTCGCAGCTAGTGGAGTTGTGCTTATTTTCCTTACAACTTTATTGAGACGTTATGGTAAAGGTACTCACTGCAGACCCAGTGACCAGATAGTAAGTAACACAATGAAAACAGAGGGAGAGTATCAGAGACGGTTCATGAAGCTCACTGTAAAAAGGGAATCTCTGAAAAACCTGCAGAAGTAGCTGTGTAGATGGGGCTCACAAAAGACTCCTCTAAGAAAAAGGAGTGTCACTTACGGTGAGTTAAAAGGATGCTGAACTCTGCAAAGGACAGAAGGATTATGGAACTCATAAAATAATATGGAGCAATAAAAGCAAACAACTAACTAAGAGAAAAAAAGGAAAAAAAAAAGTACTACACTTCAGGTAATAACTAAGTTTTATTAAAAGAAAAGTTTAAAAGTTAAAAAAAAGGGGGGGAAGGACAATGGGCGGGGGGAACACAACAACTAGAGAGGTGGAGGGGAATCTGACCGGCAAGTTGAGGCAAGCAGCAAGTTGCCACAGAAGTCTTGGAGAAGCTGGTTTTTTCCCTTTTCTCTTTTTTTCTTTTTTCTTTTTTTTTTAAAAAAAAGGAAAAAAAAACCTCTCACACCTTTTAAATTAAAAAAAAAACCAACACCTAAACAACCAACAGCCCTTAAGATGTAATGTTTCCATATTACATATTATATCTGCTTGAAAATATTTTATTTCTGTTTCAGTACAGAGCTCCTGAGGTGGCAAGTAGGCAAAATCTCTCAATACTGAATAATTTAGGCAAAGGTAATGAACAGCATCAAATAATTCCCAAAGGAAATTTTCAATCTACTGTTACAAGGCTGGGGGGAAAAAAAACAACCAACCAAAAAGCAGTCGTGATGTCTGAAGTGCACGGAGAGATAAATAACCAGCAAAAAGCAATAAAAACCATTGTTATAATGGTATACTTCTGTAATATTTTGCTTTGCAGACCTTGTGTGCAGGAATGAGGTTAATCAAAATGGAGTCCAGCAGCTCCTGAGTTACTCCATCGCCTTCCATGATGATAGAACTCATCAAATCCAGCATATGCATCTGTACCTTCTGGTTGTGGCTATTACTGAGATGATAAAGAGAATTATCAATACTACATTTTCAGACCCTGACAAACATTATTAACAGTACTGTAAAGAAACAATGTCTTATGCTGTCCGCCTTGCCCTCCTGTACACTCTCCACATCTCAAAACTCAAAACTATTTTATGTGAAAAA
>VXBW01006803.1:500054-535342 GCA_013400375.1 Thinocorus orbignyianus
AACAACCATGGAAATACAGATGTAGATAAATGAGTCAGAATCAAGTATACTCTTGTAATATGGACAAGAATTTTTAAAACACCTCTATTTTCAGACACACACCCTCTATATTGTCGGTTATTCACACTCATTTGCTTTCCCTGTACCTCTTTGTTTGGAGAAATAGTTCCATTCAGACATATTTATTTGTGCAAGGACACAGTCTACCCCCAAAACCAATAATAGATCGATGTAATTGAGGCAATTCAACTTACTTGATAACTGAAAAAAGAGTCCTAAAAAGCTGAATAAAAATTTCATTGCAATCTTCCAACTCAAAGCAGATGTTGTAAGATTTAACCCAAGCTAAATTCTAAAACAAAAATAAGATAGTCAAGGTATTACAACTTCACATTAAGTCACAAATATAATCATGTTAGTTATATTTCTTCTATTTAAGGAAAAACAATATACAATAGATTATAAACCCTTTGGGGAAAGAGACTGGGTATTTGCTTTGCACATAAAGAGCTCTTAACACAAATGGGCTTTGCAATATACATCCAGGAAAAAAACTAAATATAAAATAATGTGATTTCTTATTAATAAATGCATATCAATAGAAATTGTTAATTTAAGTCCATGTTTCTAGACTTTTCCTTCATACTATGAGATACAGTTATATATATAAACAAAAGGTTTACAAACAAGATACTGTTTCTGAATGCACACTGATAAAACACCCACATTTCTTTTCAACAATAGGGTTTTCTAATGTTTTTAAACAAAAATCTTATACTCCATCTCCCATGATTAATATAAGAAGATTTGCATTTTAATCAGCATTGAAGTTCTCTCTTGATGAGGTTAATATATCCTTATGGGTGCATAATATTAAAAAAATGTCTAGAATTGTAAGACAAAGGCTAAATGTTAAAAAATACCACTCATTTTAACACATCCTCAACTATAGGCTGCATGAACTTACTAAATGCAAACAGAATTGTAACTGCTAGAAAAAGCAACTCACTGAACTTTAATGAGTTTGGTGTGATTTAGAGAGTAAAAGGAATTTCCCATGCATACTGGCACATCTGGAGAAAGACTGATTACTTTTCTTAGGCTCACAGAGCAAATACCATCTACTGAAAGTTACAATTATTGAGTTACCTCTAACAAGTAAAAGTATCTGTTAAATTGAGGGCTCTTCGTGTCCTCCAAGCCTTTTAACTGTCTTGTAATAAACAAGAATATGTCCTGTTAAAAAACAATAAAGTGGTTACAAGCTTGATTCAGCAGAGAATAGAAATACAACCTTTTAGTAGTGGCATCCAGCCACATTCACAAATTCGCGACATAACATTAAGTTGTCTTTTTAGGCACTGACAGAAAGCTATCAACAACAAAGATACTCGTTATCTAGTGCTCCCTTATACATCTCTGGCCCTTAAAGTACTGATTCACAGAACTAAAGCTACATCTCTGTAATAAAATGGAGCATCTGTACAAATAGGAGTTAAAAAAAAATAGTCAGTTTTCTTTTGTGTTCGGTTCTGGGTAGTGTTTTTTTGGGGGGGATGGCGGGAGGGTGGTGGTGGGGTTTTTTTCCTCAGTAAAAGAATGAGATAGGAAGAAAGCCATTATTTTATGAAGCATTTTTACCTTAAGTTTGTCATGGGAAGTATATGGAGCTTCAGGAGCATAGATACGAAAGATATCAGCCAAGCAACATGCTACAAGGAGGCGCACGTCTTTATTGGGATTCCTGAGGAAGAATTCAGATGCAAGGTGCAAGGCTAACGGGAGATACTGCTGCTTCTCATCTTCTGAGTCCTGGTCCATATCCATGAAGGTTTTTACCACCATCTGAAAAACACAAGAAAAATAAAACATTCAAGTGCTTTCTGTTTTTATTCCTAACTACTAAACAATACTTTCTAAAAGGATGCAATACCATCGATACCTGTTCCACTGCATAATCACTGTACTGGCATTTTTTTTGTTAGGACAAACATCAGAAAAAGTGTAAATCTTGTGCTTAAAGGCTTATTGAAATTGGTTGGTTTTTTTGTAATTAAGACACTGAAAAATGCTTTGCAACTCTGCTTATTTTGGCAATCTTAACAGTAACAGTACAGAAACTGCCACACACTGATGAGGCTGGAGACAGCAGCACCTCTTCATCAAAGCAATCCCAGCCCACTTCAAAGTGAGGACTTGCCACAGTATGGACAGTGTGAGGGGCTGCAAACCATCTGGCCTAACGTATGGGCCATATATAATGCAGCTGCTTTAAGAGCTATGCCAAGACCTGAGAGGGCCAGTCTTATCCTCTGTCTGTATCAAGGCACAGAACTCAAGACCTACTTTACACAATCCTTTTATCTAGTTCAAACGAACTAGATACCACAAAAGAATTTAATCCCTCATGTAAAATATGTCTAACACTGCAGTTCTATTCTTTCTGCATACTCAAAATTGCATCTATAGCCTTATATATATGAAAAAAAGTCAACTACGTGGTTTCCTTGTTTCTTCTAGTGCAGTTAAGAACTACCAGTTCCTATGAAATGCCATCAAAATTGTTTCTTTATAATTATTACACAGCCCCAGTTAATTGGAACACCTCAACATAATGGTTTGGCAAAAATCGAAGTGAAGATTCAGTTGGAAGAAATTAAAAGTTGTAGGTTTAACTTTTGCAATAGGGTTTGTTTAAAGGATGAGAACATCTTCTAGGATGTCAGCACAGAACTAGGAGATGTACCACAGACTCTTAGTATAACCTTAGGCAAATTTCTATCCCATGCCTCCACATGACTTAAGATCATCCTTAGTTAGAATTGTGATGGACAGTCATATTGCATCCCAGCAGGGTTTAGTATACTCATTACACACACATTAAAGAGATGTAACAGAAAACACAAAATTACAAATCCCAACGGGTGAAATTCACCTCTAGAGTATTAACAGTAAAAAAAAAAAAAAAAAGGCTCACACACCTAATAAACACATCTCTTGTTCTTACCACAACTCTTTCGTTATCGTGTCATTCAAATGATACTAAGGTTGTTCCTCCTTTATTAAGCATGCCCCTGCTTCCAGCATGATGACACTGTCTTTCAATTTTCCCTTTTTCTTGAGTTTTAGAACCCTGTTTTAAACTCAGTGGGTCTTATAAATGAAAACAAATGTATGGTAGCAACCTTTTCTACAGTGCGTTACCTAAAACTCCTCCTCAATTTCTCTAAATGTACAGCTACATTCCTTCTTGAAGCAACATAGAACAAAACCAAAAATCAAGAAAGAAAGAAAGAAAGAAATAATAAAAGACAACTTTACAGCCACAGTCCATAAAAATATAAATCCTACCTGAACTGGTCTCTTTCCCTAAATATACTCTTAAGCTATATTTTGAAACATTAGCTGAAAAGACAAAACCATCCTTTTTTGACAGTACAGGTCTGCCTGTCACACATCACCTGTTCTTCCTAGATACTAGAATTTAAAAAAAAAAAAACACCATAGATGACATAGCCTTCAAGACCTACCAGATTCTTTCAATAAGGAAGGCTTAAAAAGGAAACAAACAAAAATAACCAAACACAAAACAAACCACACCACCAAACCAAAAACCTACACGATGCAAAACCAAAAAAACCACACCAAACTCTTCCTGCTAGTGGCATGACAAAGAATAATGCCCTTGATTTGCAGCATGGGATTCAGATCATAGAATCATAGAATCATAGAATGGTCAGAGTTGGAAGGGACCTTAAAGATCATCAAGTTCCAACCCCCCTGCCATGGGCAGGGACACCTCTCCCTAGAGCAGGTTGCTCCAAGCCCCATCCAACCTGGCCTTAAACACTTCTAGGGATGGGGCATCAACAACTTCCCTGGGCAACCTGTGTGTGTCTATATATATATATTTATATAAAAAACCCACACCATGATACAAGCTGCTATGAAGAAAGGTAATCCATCCCAGCCAGACTCAGCTCACCACTACATTCTTATATATACACATATATATGTGTATATACATATTTTTACAGAGCCCCAGAGGCCATACATTGACCAGAGAGACAGGCAGGCTCTCTGGGAGGTGACTCAGAAGACTTATCATTTCTGACAAACGAATCCCAAGCCGAGGTTCCAGGTCTACATGAGTCATATGCTTAAAGTATATGAATACTCAATAAACGTGCCCTCAAATGTAACTGCCCTCCTGGGATGCAGCACACACGGCATCGGTGTGAGCTTGGACAACCTGGTTTTTCATCCCATGACCCACAGACCCATACGGTGACACCTCAGGAAGGTCCTTCTCCCACAGGAGGGGAGGTGCCCAAGCTCAGTGCCACGAGGTGGCTGCAGGGCACTGCATCACTGCCTGTGCAAAAATGCCACCGAGCAGCTGTCAGTGCTCCCCGGGGCATGCATAGAGAAGAAAACCTCAGCAAGAACATGTTGTGGGGGCTGAGAAGCCTCCCAGAGCAATAGGTAGGAGAGCTATCTCCNTCCATCCCAGCCAGACTCAGCTCACCACTACATTCTTATATATACACATATATATGTGTATATACATATTTTTACAGAGCCCCAGAGGCCATACATTGACCAGAGAGACAGGCAGGCTCTCTGGGAGGTGACTCAGAAGACTTATCATTTCTGACAAACGAATCCCAAGCCGAGGTTCCAGGTCTACATGAGTCATATGCTTAAAGTATATGAATACTCAATAAACGTGCCCTCAAATGTAACTGCCCTCCTGGGATGCAGCACACACGGCATCGGTGTGAGCTTGGACAACCTGGTTTTTCATCCCATGACCCACAGACCCATACGGTGACACCTCAGGAAGGTCCTTCTCCCACAGGAGGGGAGGTGCCCAAGCTCAGTGCCACGAGGTGGCTGCAGGGCACTGCATCACTGCCTGTGCAAAAATGCCACCGAGCAGCTGTCAGTGCTCCCCGGGGCATGGATAGAGAAGAAAACCTCAGCAAGAACATGTTGTGGGGGCTGAGAAGCCTCCCAGAGCAATAGGTAGGAGAGCTATCTCCACTGCCTTCAGGGAAACAGAGCCCAGCGTGTGTCTTCCTGTAATTAAACAGGACCTAAAAGAAGCAGATTTGATTATAAAACATGAAGTATTTGACTCATTAAGTCAGGTCTTAATAACCCCACCACAGCTAGCCACTCAAACCAGTGGGGGAACCTGTTCAAGCTCCAGTTCATATCCTGTGCAATCTCTGAAACTGAAGTTTCCCTACAGCTTCCACCGCACGCCCTCCCGTGCCACTGCTGGGCTTCAAATTATTCCCTCTGTGGAAAAACATTCCAGATTCCTCCCTTCGCCTTCAGCCTCTTCCCTTTTTAAACACACTCCAGTGCTTTATTCCCCAGCAAGTCTCCCCTTCCAGCACGTGCTCTGAGCACTGAAACACTCACACCAAAAAAAAAGCTTACAGCCTACATCAGGAGTGTCATTTTTCTAGTGGAAAAAGATAATGAGACCCACTGACAGGCAACACATCTCTTCTTGTGAGGCGCTGTGCCCGACTTACTGAATAACTTACTAATAACTTAATAACTTCAGATAACTTACTGAAGGCTTTAGGAACAGGGTAAAAAGGACTAAAGATCTATGGATCCTACCCTAGAGACTGATGATAAACTGTATCTGTACCATATAAACTTGTTCCAGTAAAGTTCCTTACAGTTTTTCTACCAACTGTAGATAACCCATGTAAGCCATCTTCTGATCTTTCTCCTGTACCTGATCTCCATTCTCCCTATGCGTATTGTGAGCTTCACAACCAGAATATGCTCCTCGATTCAGATTTCTCTTCGGGTTCTCATATCTGTATGACTATATGCATAAATCTGGCTTACGTCCCTTCTCCGATACATCAAAAACAGACAAGGTAAGGCAGCATGGTGCTGTGAAGACTCACACAACTTTCCTATTCAGTAACAAAATGTTAGGATATTCTGGTATTAAAGTAACTAAAGTAGGCTTTGGCAATATGTTGCTAGTTAGAAACACACCAGGCTGACGGATTTTCCCATGCTGCTCTGGTATTCAGAAGGAACTGCCAGCAAATATCCATAAAACCTCATTCTATTTCCCTGCAAAGCACTCCTTGATGTTTCTTTTCTATTACAAAACACCACTTGGGCAGTAATTGGGCCACTGGCAAGCTGTAACTGCTATTAAACCTACTGATCTATGTTTCCTCCATTGTTTCTTTATAGCCCCATATCTGCTTGTATTTGTGTGTTCTTTTCTTTTATAATGAGGTCTTCAGTCCATGACGTTCTGTTTATGGTATGCACAAAAGCTAAGAGAATAATATCTTGGTCTTCAACTAGGATCTCAGGCATCAAAGCAATACAAATAATGAATAATATGTATAGAGTGTACCAATTCTATATTATAATGCATAAACAAACTATAGAGGGCTATGCCCCAGTTAAAAGCATGATGTGAATCCTTGCTAGTGGCAGGACACGTGTAGGATTTGGGGGAAAGGGAATTAATAAAGATTTCCATTTAAGTCCAATTTGTAGTTCTGCTGGATTATCATCATAGTTCAACAAAGGAATTCTATACATTCCCTGAATATATACAGTTAACTATATCTAAAATCCTACAGCCTGGGAGTAATCTCTATAGCCAAGCAACTACTGGCACTGACTAAGGTATTACAAAATAGAATTTTTTCCAAATTCCTGTTAACCTACATAAGAGATTAAATGTTAAAATATAACAAAGGAAAAAAAAAAGTCCGGATGTTATATACAATATATGCTTGGCTCTTCACAAGTGCTTGAAGGCCAAGAACTCACTCAAAATTTCACCAGTTAGCAGACTGGTACTCTTGCTCACCAGCACAACTGAAAAATTAGTTATCAAGCAACAACCAAGCAAACAAGTCTTTAGAAGTACATGCTATTGTATGCTTAACGATGTCATTCATTTGTAACAGAACTATATATCCTTGAGTACAATACACTGATCAAAAACTGTTCTGTGATTTCTTGGGGTACTTCTTTCCGCAGCCATCGCTTGTCTCATTTCCTTTAAGACAGTAATCAGGAATTACCTTCCCTTCCTCCCCTCACGTATATACTGTGTCTAATGGAAAGTCTTGGTCTAGGACTATAGTTTACAAATGCATCCATAATCCCGAGAAACAAAGCCACAACATACTGCAAGTTCTTCTCTGTGTTAAGGTCTGACAAAGAAAATTTAATTCTAATTAACTGGGATTGGTATTGCTTGGGACATACAGAATCAACACAAATATTAACATGTAAAGGCTAGATAAGTATGTTTAACTTTCTCAAAAATCTTTCTTAGATTTTATTGTAGTCAGTTTCCAGTCTTTATACGTTTCCTATAACACCACTACATTACCTGTTATAAATTATGGGCTTTCTCAGAGGAATTTAAGGGAAGAGGGGGGGAAATAGCACGCAGGTTACATGATGCTTAATAAACACTGATAACACCTTATGAAGAAGCTGTATCATCTTACAAAGTAATCCCAATAATTGGTTCAGAAAGATTTTCATAGTTAAAAATTGTGTCATACCACTGCAATACAGATACCGACTGTGACAGCTAGAAATTGATTTATTAAAAGAATCTGCTAATGAAACCAAAAACCTGAAATAAACTCTACATTTAAAACAGACTAAAGGTCTAGGTTTCAATTTTTTTTAAACCCAACCTGGAAATCACTCATAAAACTAGTGATATACATAAACACAACAATGAGGGAGTCAAATCAAGTAAGTTCAAAAAAATACAAGGCTGTGGTTAATATTTCACTGGATCAGAGGAAAGAAAAAATACAATTACAGAGAGGAGACATGAGTTGCTACTGCTAGACAGATTTTAGTACAAATATTTTTTCCAAGAATCTGCACATCAAGAAAATTTTTACTGAAGTTATTAATCACAAAATATGTGATGCTCCATAAAGCAAATGACATTGAAGATGTGATCTGACCCATCACAACCATCCCTTGCTCTAATTGCAAAAAAAAACCAAAACAAAAAAACCCACCACCCTGAAACAAACCCCAACTTTAATTCACCTTTGTATTGAGGTTTTCCTTTTACGTCTAAAAGGGGTCTCAATTTCCCAAAGTTTTAATTCAACCATTACATATTTCTCTAGCAGACTGAAGTAGTTAAAGTAGTTATTGCAGAGTTAGGTATTAATTATTATCATCATAAACCAGTTTTTATTCCAGGAAAAAGTGATTAAACCATAATAGGAATGCACTACTTTTTCAAATTACAGTATTATTATCTAACAGAAGTCTTGCTGGGCAGTTGAAACAACCCTACCTCGAACATTTATACGATACCCTACAGAGTTAGCATCTTCCCCCTCAGAAAAGTCTTACTGTCCTCTCTGCAAAAGGTAGGAGAGAGAACAGTACTATGAAATGTATTAATGTATGGAAAAAGAATGGATGATGTTACAATTAAGCACTCACTTTAAACACTAATTGCTAGCAAATGTAAACAAAATACAGCTATTCACATTTAGGATTAAATTCATTCTGCACTGTTTTTGATTAAATGATTTAACTAAAACTCCTTTAAGTTTTCACATACTGGTACTTTAGCTACTTCGCAAAAATAAAAGTGTTAAAACTACTCCAGAAATTTGCCATTATTGCCATTTTTACCATAGTACCTTGAAATTCTAATTATCAGACCAAGATTTCACTCTCACAGGTTCTGCAAACATCTAAGTGAAACGCTCTGATTATAACACTGGAGAAATGCAAATATCTTAACTCAAACTAGCGAGAACACCAGTTAAATTCAGACTGCTAAGTTACTCTTGGCACATTATGAACATATCAAAACTAAGGAATTTAAAGCTTTTAGGGAGGCGTTCATCTGACTGCATAAAAACACACAGACCAGGATTGAACTGAAGCACAGATGCCTATGACATCTACAGACCTCAGCTCAGTTTTGATCCGGAATTCTCTGCCCTGACCACGAAGGCAACTCAGTGCGACTGGATGCCTGAAATGAGGTGAGATGAACTCTACCTGCAGCTTCTCCTGAGACTGTCAGCCTTTCAGCTGCACTGAAACACACACACCACAGGTTGCCAAAGCGTTCACAGTCTGCCCACACCTCGTACACAGTTTGCATGTGGCCTGTTTTTCAGAGACAGTAAATCAGCATGGGTGCTTGCCCTGAAGTGACTCAGCTGCACGTGGTTCTTGTGCAAGACCTGTGCCTCAGTCAGGAATACTAAGTTCTGCTCTTCAGATCCTGGTTTGTGTTTATCAACCACGTAGATTTAGGTGCATGGTTTGTCGGCTCAGAAAGCTCAGCTACTGTGGAAACATATCGATGAATCCAATATTACAGGGAGGAGAGCTACACAAAGAGAGGACAGGGTAATTGGTGTAGCTAAAGCCTCAAAACAGTGCTTGCAGAGAGGAAGAAGCAGGCGGATCTAGGAAAGCCTTGCTGCAGTTGGCAGGACAAGCACAGGATGGGGAAGGTGGGTGCAGGTCACATCTGTTCTTACAGCAGCTTATTCATAGTATTCCAAAGAAGTAACATGAACTTGTATTGAATAAAAGATCAGGGGAAGATACTTGGTATCTCAAAGTTTACCCTGCAATCATCAAAAGAAGGCATTTAACAACTGAGAGAATTTCACACCATCTACTGTCAGAGGAATAACATTAAAAGTTAACTCCAGTATTAAGCTTAAATACAAAAGATATTTGGAAGTAAAACTTCCCCAAATTGTCCAGAGCCCAGCTGACTCTGGTCAGCTGAAGCAAAGGATGTCAACAGAAGGCTGAAATCAAAGTACACCCAAATACTACAATTTTCAACTCTGCCATCACAGCACTTCCGTTGTTTTTCCTCACATGGTTTAAGGAGTATTATGGGTGACCCCTGCTAGTAACTATTAAAAATAAATTACGTTGTTTAAGACTTAATTGTAAAACACATCAAAATCCACTGACATGCCTATCTGGGAAAAAATACTTCTAAATAGTTCAGATTTAGGATGAGAAGTCCTGGTCTCCCTCAGATCCAGTTCTACCTATCAGGTGGAATCAACAAACAAACATGGAAAAATTACTGTGTGGATAGAAATAAAAATAACAGCTATGAAATTATTCAAATCAGGAGGACCAGATGATATACAGTAATACAAAAAGGGAATTACTTTCCTAACCTGATAAAGTTTCTTTGATAAGATGATCATCTCTCTAGACAAGGAAGAATGGGACAGGCAATTTGTCTGATTGTCAAGAACAGCATTGCACTGAGCCACATGGAAATCAAGAATGCTGGAATAGAGGACACTTAGTCCGACATTGTCTCCTTCACTCCTTCCTGGAGTGTTAAACTGAGAGGCCCTTTCAGACTTGAATGAATTTATTGGTGGAGAACAGTGTTATAACTGGCTCCACTTGCTATTTCCATAAACAACTATGGTACAAGAAGCAGGAATGGAGCGTAACGACAACAGTTAGGGACTGGCAGTAGAGGACAGGATATTATATGATAAGAACAGAAATACCAAAAATTAATCATTGTGAAATGGTCATATGCTTAGTGCTTAAAACCAAGAACTTGTGCAATTAAGAGCTTATCAGCTGGAAACAACAGAAGAGAAAGATGGACATTTATTAAGCAATTGTAAAGAGATTAAGGGCCAAGAAGACAATGTGCATGAAAACAATGCAAAATGCAATTGCAGGATATGACAGAATAAGTATTTCCAGTCAAGGAAAGGAAAAAACAGCAATACAACTCATGAAATGCTAAAAATACTAAATGCTGATTTGAAACACATCACTTAACTCTCATTATCCTCACTGATTACAAAAAAAGAATTCAAAATGGAAAAGGTACAGAAGGTACAGAAGTCTCAAAAGCCTTTTCTTGTAAGAGGACACTATGAGACCGTGGCTTGCTTAAACTACCAAAACAACAGCCAAAGGTATCTCTTTTAATATGCCTTAAATACAGGAGTGCCATTTATGCACTGGAAAGAGAATGTAAGTTGAACTGGGTAGAAATGGGGCAGCAGCATCTCCAGCCTGAGAACTGGGGCTGCTTTCTGACCGTGGAATCATAACACCCTGGGAGCACCATTCTCTTGCAGGGTTTCGCTTCATGGCAAACAATTTCTTTTCAAGGTCCACATTTATCAGAGCTGTAGCTAGGCAGGAGTAGATGCACAAATTAAGCAAGGGGCATATGTGAATCACAGAAACAATGAACTGGAAAGGAGAGGATAGATTTTTGCGAAGTACTGCTGTTGTCAATAGCAAAAGAGAAAGTAGCACTCCCTTCCTGGTACTGTTACTAACTCCTGAAAAACATAATTTTATTTCCTGAATTCCTCTACAAATTCTATCTCTAAACTATACTCTCTGACAGGACACTTAACTGGCTCTGAGTAACTCAGAAAAAAAATCCAAGAAGTTGAACAAAAGATTATACAAAGCATATTGTATGTTTTTTCAGGCAAAGTCTACTTCCTTCTTTCTTGCTCACCAAGTAAAGGCCATGACCAGGGTTTCTAGATGTGACAGCAGATGTATCCTAAGTGATGAAAAGCTTATGCAGGAACAGCAATGGCAGCTTGTACAGTGATACCCCTCTAGGTAAACAGTTTAACTGTCTGTTCTACCCCTGGGGACTAATACACACTGAGCTTTTCCTTGGAGTTTTGGCCAATGAGCCAAAGAAGTCTTAGTCTTGTAATTTACCACTATCTTCACATTGGTAAAATAGCACATGTGGCATTATTTTACTTATATCTAGGAAATCTGAGAATATTTTCCAGGAGCCCAGATGTTAAATTAATCTGACATACAAAAAAAGCAGAGAGACTGACTACTACTACTAGTAAAAACAGTATATTGAGCAGTTAATTAATTATTTGAAGTAGCTTTCCTGATACACACATTTTTAAGTAACTGCATAATGAATATAAACATCACACACACGCAGTATCATAATCAAAACAAGACAAGTATTGTCACCAATTTGGGAGAGAGACTGTACAATTACTCACATATTGTATCTCCATAATTAACACACAGCAGAATTCCAGTTTTGCTATAAATCTGCAAGATTCCCCAAGTAACATAAATGCAACAGATGCGGGGGGAAAAGCAAATAAAATGAGAAAAATCAGATGCCTCAATGTAAAATGTCTTTCACAGCACAAATTAGAATATCGTATTTAAATAGTTGTGGAACATTTTGCTGTGCAAAATCAGTCATGTAACTCTGACATCTTGATTACAATATCTTGTATGGACTGCTGCAAGGAAAGGCTGCAAAAAAGTATGCTTCCCAAGATTACAACTGCACAAAAGGAAGTACAACAGTATCCTTCCTGCTCAGCAGAAGTTAATCCTGTTATCAATTCATGTAATAAATCTTGTACTCCTTGGCCATGAAAAAGCCCATGGGAGAAATCAGATTCATGACATGCAAAGAAAACGCTACACGCCTGTCCTTACCACTCCCAACTTTGACACAATACAACATCTTATTCAGAATTGAGTCTTTTAGATGGTGTAATTGACTTAACATTTATATTGTAGTAAGACTAGAAGATTGAAAACCATTTTCATAGAACCCCAGTTCCTTCACTACTTGATGTAATAACAAGGTGTTTTTTCTTCCAAGCCAAACGATACTTTAAGGTCAAGGTGTTGGGGTGGTTTTGGGTTTTTTTGGTCTTTAAGCAGGTACCACTATACTTCATGTAAGAACATCCTCTATGTTCATTTATATCCACTGTTGTCACAGTATGAGAAGTTTCTCATCTCTCCTCTTCTTTGAAACCACTCCCAAAGCAGACTCTGCTTTTGTTTGTTCTGAAGACGTTAAAATTTGTGATCGAGGAGTGAAATAGATTATAATGAACTTTAACAACCAGAAATTTAACAGACTTCCCTTGTAACAAACTTGCTTTCTTACAGTTCCGTACACACTGACAATGTAAGAAATTCCAAAGGAAGACAAAGCACAGGCAGAAATTGAGGCCAGTTTGCCAACCAAGAGTCACAGCAGGACATAGCTCAACCCCCTCCCCCCGTAGCTATGGGTTTGGTTCCATGTGACATGGAGATTCAGTTGAATTACCTGCTGCCACCATCTCCTTCTTCCTTTCCCATTACTCACCTCATCCTGCCTCTGGCCGTGCAGTGCTACTCCATATTTTGTCCTGGCCCCAACACTTGTTAAATAACCCCATGAGTCAACTTAGTCATCTGTCTGAAAGCCTCCTCAGAAAAAATCCCAGGTAGTTTTCTGACAGACATAGTTAAACCATGGACGGATCTGATATGTTCCAGGGCCAGTAAAAGGGAAGGTAGAATTCAATCGTCAAGACGACGGAGGAAAGAAGAATTTAGTCTTCTGGTACCTAAGCACTTAACAAGCAATCTAACAGTGACACAAATTCTTAACCTTAACAGTGGCAAGCACATGAAGGGCATCTATATCCAAATCCTACCAGTCCTCCCAAAAATTAACCTTTCCCTCTACTCATTAGAAACTGGCATAAGCATAACATGTGATCAACAACCATTTTAAATTCAAGGTCTCAGAAACACATTGTTATAATAACTTCCAAAACTTTGTATCTAATGTATCAATTCATTTATTCATTTTAATTTAATGATACGTTTTCTGGTTTTGTACCATGGCCTCAGACAACAGAGGTTCCCTATTTACCCTCCTAGACCATCACTCTTACTTTGCCTTCCAAGTTCTCATTATTCTCATCACATTCTCAGCTCATACCTTTGAAGGCAGGGGTCCACTAGAACTGCAGTATTGCACTGAACACATTCACAGAGTCAAATGAGTACACATACCTAATTTATATAAGGGAAGCATAATGCCCATAGTGTTTACCATTTGGGTCCTCAGCCAGCACTAAATTCTATCAGATTTTTGAGAGAAGCTGTTTAGTGAACGACTTCACTGAGCTGCTAGACTGATGCATCACTCTTCCCTGACTTAGTCCTTTACAACTTCATAAAGCCAGCAAATATTTTTGTCTTCTCTCACTATTCCTCACCTTGATTTTATTAACAGTAAGCCTAAAAGCTTCCACTGGTTTCTCCCCATTCACTTAAACTACTTGACTTCATAGTAATTGTGTGGAACCCTCCTTGCTTGTGACCAACCAACCAACCTGCTTTATCATGTGTGCTGTTTCCCAGACAGCTTAAAAGTTTTCAAGCATGCAGAGTACTACCTAACCGTAGTTCACTGTATGGTTCGTCACTAATAAAAATTATTTCTTTAAATCTACTTTTCGTTTACAGCCAGCTTTTGATGCATGACACTACTTGATTACTCAACCCAGACCTTTTCAAGTCACTTTGATGTAAGAAATGTTGACAGATATTGAGAGTTTGGCCTTGCCATATCAAAAACTTGAAGTATTTTATTATCCTAGTTTTAAACTTCCACCCAAGTTTCTATGACACAAGCTGTAATACTGTGGATCAAATCATATGTTTTAACAATGTATGCATATTTCTTCTCAAATAATTAGAAGTGAGAGACAGAGCACATGCTTATCAGCACATTATCTTTTCATACTCATGCTACTCATCCCCTCTTACACATTCAAGATTCAAGCGGGGTGCCACAGCACCAATTTCTAATTTATTTTTTTTAAGCAATTCAGTCTTCAGCGGTATCCAGTCTTTATTACTGGAAAGATTTGTAACTGAATTCTTTCCAATTTTCCTGCCAAAGCCTAACAATTGTTTAAGTACACTAAAGAAAGTTCATAAATTAAATGAAATGAAAGTCTTCTAAGTTCACAGAAACTTTGCTTCCACATACACAGACACATCACAAAAGAGTATTTGCAGAGGGACTAAAAGGAGCCTGTTCTTTAAACATTCTAATGATAATTCAAGACACCATCAGTTAGAAGCATTTCATTAAATAGTCTTCTCCCCCAGGTACACTAACAAGTGTTATATATGGCTGGGGCAAAACTGAAAAATTCTTAACAGTGTAATCCCCACCGTGAAAGATTTTCTATTTCCATATGAGGTTTCCCAAGCATTTCGATAATAGACTCCAGATGTGGGAGAGAAGATTCTTTACAACCAGCTCACTGCTGTGTGATAATTCATTTCCTCTTCCAAAGAGAAGGTGGTGCTGGACAAGAACAACAACAGCGTTTTCATTTCTACTGTGAACTGACAATATGGATTTATTTTGAAGTGGATATTTAGGCTCAGTTCTCCTGACAGTATCATGCGCTAGTTTCACATTAAAACACAACTAGAGGGCTACGCTTCCAGCAATACTGATGTTTTAAAGACTATGTCCATGTTCATTTCTTTACCACAGTACAGGCACATCCCATGGTATATCATATAGTCTTCCTGACTTAGTCATCCAAAGGAAGGGGCTTGGGGTACGTAAAGCACACATCATGCTCTTTCCTGCTTGTGTTCCAACACAACCAATACATTAAAATTTCTTTCACAGAACTCGTTCAATGACCAACAATTACGCATATTGCCATCATTCTCACAAAGAAGGTAACAAGATAAACAACAAAACACTCTGCAGCCATAGCACTCATAGTCTACTTTCCATAGGAGTTGGATTGCACTGAGCCTTAGGACTGAACATCAGGAGGCAAATCACGTGAAACTTTTGTGTGAATTCATATTCAATGTTAAAACTGCACTGAAGAATTTTGTGTGTCTGTCATCTACTGGAGCCTTAACACAGAACTGTCATACTAGCAACGATTATCTACAATGCAGATGTGGGTTTCCATTCCCATGTGAAAGGCTGGACAAAAATAAGAACTGTGAAACTGTAAAAAAAAGTTTTGGTATTTTACCATCAAAACTAATACTACTAACCAGCAACAACAAAAAAACCCTAACCGACTGCACATCAAAACAGAACCTGCTCCCCAGGAGGCCCTGGCTCATGGACATTCCTCTTCATCTCACCACAGCAAACTTCAGCCAACAGTTGCTGGTGTAACCAGCTACCACACCTACCAAACCAGATGTGCTTCTGAAAAGGACTTCTATTCAGATAAATTACCCTTCTCCAGTGAAGCACTATTTTACCAGAAAATTCTGCTCCGTGTTGAGCACTATTATCTGTATCAGTATACTAATATTTCCTAATATTAGTAGGAAAAAAAAATATAAAAAGATAGGCAGCTAACAAGCTCAAAAATACATCTAGAATGGACTGAAGGCAAACTGACACAGAAATCTGCTTGCTCTGAGTGTAGCTGGGGGCCCCATTAAAAGCAACGTTTCTGGAAATTCTTGAAGTACAGGAAAAAATTGGTGTATGAAAAATTAGTCCTGAAACATATCTGGAGTGGTTTCCTGGCTATAAGTCTACTTAATTCTTTAATAAGAAGGAAGAAAATGATGCATAATTAGTGCACGGAAAGTACTATACTGGTAGAATTAATTTAACAAGTTTAAATTATTTTGCTCTGAATAATGAAAAGTATTCCTAGTAATAAAAACTGATTCCTGATACATGCTAATGGAATTAAAAAAAAAAACAAAACAAAACAAAAAAAAACCAAACAAACCAAAAACAGCAGAAAAACCTAAAAAACACAACAAAACATTTTTAAGAATTTTTTCCTTTTTAAAATTCTTTAAAATGGGCTGGAAGAATAAAGAAAAAATAAAAGGGTATCAATATTGCTGACTTAACGATACAAAAGTCAAATTCACAGTGCTCAGCAATAGGATGATGCTAAAGACCTAATGATTATATGTAGGATATTCAGTTTCTGAGAAATAAGCCTGGAAAATGAATATGACAAGCCTATGTATTTTATTATAATGTAGGTAGCAAAGAATAATATGAAAAGTCTTCAATAAATTGAACTTGTAATACTGCCATCATAATTGCCAATATGAAAAGCGTGGAAATGTTTCAAACTGAATATATTATTTAAAGAAGGCATTTCAGAGGACTTTAGATGACAGCATTTAAAGTGCTATTTTTAATGGTTATACTGTTCATTTTATGATACAGTATTTCACACAAGAATGTAGACTTTTCCATTTTGGGTATAGGTGGGAGATGCATTTGTATATCCAAAGAAGAGATAAAAATGAAAAAGTCAGGAGAGTGAGAAAATAAAAGATAGGAAAAAAAACAGAGTTTTTCCCATTCATCTTTCTTTCTCTCTTTATTTATTGGATCTTGATGTTTACACCCAATCCCTAGTGCCATTACTATGTTTCCACTTGGTTCGAACTTTGCTAAATGTTTTCATAGCATTTTCAAGCCATATAGCTATGCTGAACTGACCGAGAATTATATCCCATCCAAAATATGTATTCCATTTCCAAAATCAAGAGTTGAGGGTTTTTTTGCTTAATTTTAAAATAATAATAATAAAAAAAAAAATCAAACAACTACTGTTATAGAGCTTTGCTATACCTTTCTGAATTAGCAATACTATTTTAGAGGATATGTCACCTCCCAGGGTTGTGGTGGTTTTGTTCATTTTCTGTAGTTATGTTAATTTCAGGCTAATAAAACCTTGTGTGGGAATTCTCCTTTAATATTCCGAGAACTTTGAAGTAACTCTTGATTTCTTACACAAGAGTTCTGCAACTACTTTGCCTATCAGTACCATCAAGTTTTTGCCTTGTGGATAGCTAGAATATGCCCGTAACTGCTGTACCTGTCCCTCAACATTCCTCACATGTAATCACCCAGTTTTAGTTCCTGATTTTGCGAAGAAGCAGGCAAGAAAACAGATATAAAGTGATATGTTTTCAAAATATGCTTGACTTTGTAATAACAGTTCCAGTAAGGAATCTTCTGGTACCAAAACTTCCGTAGTGAAATAAGTAAAGATCACCAATGTCCCCTAAACCATAGAACAATGTAATTTTCTTTCTTTGCTAAAAACAGATGAAGACTTCATGGTATGGCCATTCCCACTACAGACATCAGGCATCCACCATTAGGCAGATTCTCCAGACCACTACTCACATCATCTGCACTGTACAGCATTCTCCCGTTTTAACCTCTACATTCAACTCTGCTATATTTTGAAACTTTCCAATTTGTATAATCATTTCATTATCAAAGAAAAAATACGTGATTTTCTGAGGGGAAAAAAAAAAAGAGCAAACATCAGAGTATACAAGGAAGAACTCAAATCAGGCAGACTTTTCAAAGTTAAAGGTTGAAAAGTCATTGTATAGAACTTTTAATTAAAAATATGCTATTCATATTTAAAATATTGAATTTATATATTTACATACACTATTCGAGTTCACTCTCAGAATTAACCTACGGAGTTTTGCTTGAAATAACATTTCACTGAACTAATCCGCTGAAATCAGTAACCTGCATGTACTAAATATCATTTAAACGCCAACCAGCAACATTCTCATAAAGAATGCCTAAAACAGGAATCACAGAAAATTTTTAAAGGTCCAACATACTTATAAAAAAAGCACTTGAGGTATAGTATCTCTGTATTTGCACACTTTGTCATGTTCATCCAGAAAATCATGACAAAAATTGAGAAATTTCAATCCCAAAAGTACAAAATAATGTTAAGAGTCAACCCACTTCTTGAGGTTACAGCTGTAAGATTACTTTAACATCTAGTGTAATACTTTATTAGAAATAAAGTATTTTGCTACCTACTAAATTTTACAGTTTCTAAGATGCTCATACTACAGTTTTTATTCAATAAATTCTACCAACACAACAGTACTCAAGACAGCGAGTACTGTTACACTACAGCACTTTTGCCTTCACTTGAAATAGCTGGAAGATGCCGATTGCCTTTACAAGGTGAGACACCCCAAACCATACTAACCTGCACCCCAAGCATGAACAGAAATTTGGTACTCATCAGCAAAGGATTTGGTCATTTCACAAATATCTGTTTCTGTGACAGAGACAGTGCCAAAGAGAAATCTGAGAAGCTTACAGAGAAGGCAGCAAGCCTCGGCCTAGAAAGCAATGATTGCCCAGAACACCTAAGAAAGCGCCAAGTAAAAAAAACTATCAGGGCACACACTTCAGCAAGAGTACTGGGCTGAAGTGGCTGGAAGCCACAAGTTAAAAATAATGCCTCCTTGCGTAAAAAATTATCTTTATTTTTGTCTCTCTGACTCAAAAATTGGAGACTCAACTTCACTTGCTCAGCTGCAGCGACCTCAGAACTGTAGTCCACACATATGTGGTGGAGATTTCAAAAGCAGTTATAATATAAAAAAAAAAGTAAAAAAAACTATCAGGGAAATTAAAAAAAAGGAGGGGAGGAGGAGGGTAATGTTACTTGCAAAAGAACACAACAGATCTATCTCAAATACAAACTGCAGAATGATAACTAGTTGACCTGGCGATTGTAAATATAAACCACTTAATCCTTCTTAAGCATACGTGAGACACCACAGAAGCACAAAATTTAACTTTTCTTATCCAAAAAATAGTCTGTGTAGTTACTGCCTTCAGGTCCTGAACCCAATATAAAAATTCTTATGTTTCTCTCAAGCTTACACATACAAGACTTAAAATACCTAAAGTTCCACTGCTTTTACTCTTCAAAAGCCAAAACAGGATGAAACCAGTTTCATCCATGTTCCGTAGGTTGTTTTTCAGGGGTGTTTTTGTGTGTGTGCTTTGATTTAGTTTTTGTAATTTCTCTTTTTTTTTTTTTTTCAGTCATCCTCATGATCATAGCATGCAAGTCAGTAGCATATTGAAATGTTAAAAAAAAAAAAACAAAAACCAAAAAAACAACAACCCAAACCCTGTGGAAAGCATATTGTTATGTCTGTTTTCTCACCTTTCCAACCCAAAAAGAAAAATGTAACAGTGTAATTATTTTATTCTGGCTGAATTTGTGCTGGGTTGTAGGCTAGGAGGCTAGGGATTTTTTTATTTGTTGATTTTGTTGGTTTGCTGTTTTTTGGTTGTTTTTTTTTTTTTTAATTTTATACAAAAACATTCCACAATGCATCTTGACAGCAAGAAAGGAAGACTTCAAAGGTACACTTTCACCTACAGATTGTGGAGGCTTACAACGGCCTTCAATAGCTGCAGAAGTTCACTGAACATCCTAAAAATGCTGCTGGCCAAGATTTATGATCAGAAAACAAAAGCTGTCAATAATAATCTTTAGGGCCTAAAAGTCAGTCATTAAGCTGAAGCCATTTAGCACCTTAAAGAAAAGGCCTGAGACCTAATATTTTACTCTGAATTTTATGGGAAATAAGTAAAATAGAAGACAGAAGAAGTTGCTGCCTAAGTAACTTACACTGAGGAAAATGATTCAGTATTTATATTAGATAGTCCCAAAATACCGATACGTTCATGAGATTAATCACAGAACTCTATTCCAGATGTTGAGAGTAAATTAAATAACTGTAATCTGGATAGGGCTGAAATTTCTAGCCAAGCCAGGTGGCGTTACTCCCAGATGCTACTACTGGCAGTTTTCTCAGTAGTAATAAATACGGCCCTGTAATAAGGACCAAAAAGAAGTAAGTACTAGAGGGAAACACCCAGCAAAGAAAACTGAAAGATGGAAAAAGATGCTTCCTGCTGCCCACTTGAAACCAGTAACTTGCACAGCTTTAACTTTAAACATCTGTGTTTAGCCAGAGCTCCGGCTGCTCACACACAGGGTTATCCTGGCAGTGGTAAACTCGTGGGGTAACATACAAGTTGGGCAGTGGCCACGTGCACATGGTTATCACTGTGCCTACAACGTTTGCCTAAAATGTGCTTGGAGCTGCATTCAGATGACAAAAGGGGGACTTCAGAAGGCAGCTGGTTCTTGTGAGAGTCAGGTATTGAGAGACCAAGTGGCAGAAAAGTAGTTTCCCATCACTGAATATATTTTTCCAACATAAACATTTTGTATCTTGTACGCTTATCACTTCTCTCAGGTGAGAAAGCAGTATCTTCTAGCTAGGATCTCAGAAAAGCCCAAGAAAACCAGAATATCTTCCCCTGCCATTTTCAATATGAAAGTTTTGTGCGTATTCTTGTCTTAATTACAACAGCATAAAGTCAGTTTACAGTAAAAGTGATATCTGCCTCCATCTAGCTTCCCTTTGCAACATTATTGTTATCATCTACAATCAACATCTCCAGTTTCTTTGTGTTGGTCAAGCCTCTGAACATTTGATTCATTGGTCATGATATTCATTGGTATCAATTACTCACTTTTTTTTTTTATACACCATCAGAGACTTGAAAGGTAATTAGTGATTATGAATGAAGAGTCACTTGAGGTCTCCAGAATTTATTTACAAATAAAAAGACAGGAACACCCCAGGAATCCAAACAGACTACTGACTGGTGAATATCTGCAGAGTATATCCATACATTAATTTCTTAAGCATTATTTTGAATGCTTTCTGAATTGAAGACTACAAATAAAGATTTGCTTTAATAATAATACAAAATGAAACAACTAAAACCAACAAGCCACAAACCCACTCAATAACACGAGATGAAATCAAATTATTTCAAAGTGAGGATCTGTATAATCAAAATTATCCATACAACTTCATCCAACAGTTTCTGGCAACATTCCCATGCTGCTATTTTCATAGAAGTTTCCATACACAAACAAATCACTACTAGAAAAACAGGCGAAATTGAGTTCTGAGGTTGGCTGAAATCTGGAAGCTACAGAATTTCAATGTACACACCACCACAAAAGCCCAAGCTCCCTGTAAATGCTGTCGAAGAACAAACAAAAGTATGTTTGAACAGTTTTCAACAGCAGTTGGATTTTGGGCCTATCAAGGAGTCCTTAGTAATATATTCTGCACAAATTCCAGGCCCTGAATTTTAAGAAGTATGAGTTAAACGAGTAACATTTGAAGAAGAAAGGCTTTCACTTTCTATGAATAATTCTGGATGAACTTCATGTGCAACAGTAATCTTGTGGTCTGTCCCTGCTATGAGCCCTGTGGAGTGTTAATAACGCTGGCTTTGGGACGATACAACAACAACAACAACAAAAAACTTCTACTACTTGCAATTTACCAGTTCATGCTTGGGGGGAAGGAAAGCAATTTATGGTGTCTATCTGTTGTGTAGTATGATTATTTTTCTTTTGAATGCCTGATTACCTGGAAAAAAATATTTCTTTCTGTGTACATGTATGTATGCACACACATACTCCCCTACAGACAGATACGCATCCTGTAAGCTAACGCAAGTCTTTGTTTAAAGAACAATCAATTACAGCAGGCTTTGGGGGGTGGAGAATGAGAGCTGGCATGAAGTCAAATCAGTTTCAAGCACTGGACTGTACCGCCTATCCTAGCTCAAGTCACAGCACAAGACTCAGTAGTTCGCACTGTAGAACGGGAAAAGACCAGCCTAAACCTCGAAGACAACATCTCATAACCATAATACTGGTACAGAACGGTGAGCCACTGGGCTTAGGGAGGCCTGAAAAAACACTGAAACCTCAAATTCTTTCTTCTGTAGAAATGGGAAAGACAAAGGGAGGGGGTGGAGGAAACCAAACAGTCATAGAGTGGGGAGATGTCTAAGTACCTCTCACTAAATATTATCACATCAATTCTGAATTCCAATAAAAAATTTTGAAAGAGATCATGTATTAGGATGAATGCTATGATCTATTACATCAGCCAGTCAGCTGAAACATTAGAAAATTCATCGTGGGTTCTACAACATTCACGCTAGTTCAAAAGTACTGGCACCAGCACAATCCCCACATTTGGAATGATGCACTGGCATCGTTCACTGCACATACGTTTGCAGCTCTCTGAAACAAGGGACACACTTCATTTTACATACAGATACTGCCTCATGACATTTTGGGGGTGGGGGATGTTTGGAGCATTTCTTAGGGTGCAGTTTTATGGCAGCGTGAGTCAACCCAAATCTCTCAGATCTGTCCCTCCATCACACAGGCAACTCATTAGTGATGCTACTGAAAAATCCCTTTCTCTGGTCAGGTTACTTTTCAGATAGGTACGATTCTTGAACCAGCTCACTACATGGCTGTAAAAACACATGGGACTGCTTCAGCCGAATCTTAGTGTGAAGTTTTTTAATGAAGTTCTTAATGAAGCTTTGTTAAAGACTGTCATACAGCTTCTGCCAGCACAAGGAGTGGAACTGCCTAAGTCACACTGATCCAAACGACAACCAACCCAGAAAAAAAGCAAGTGTTTTTGAATAGGATCACTTCCACAGTCCAGTGTCCTGCAGGCCACTGACAAACCTGGGCTGGTGTGTGGAAAAGGATGGCCCACAAGCAAGCAAGAGTCCTTTACTAGCTACAAGGGCTGCCTTTGGTGTTTGTGCTTCCACACATTCCAGCAGTGAGGCACAGCAGGGTCTGATTCAGGGTAATGCTCCAGCTACTGGTTGAGCAACTTCATTTTTTCCAACTATACTACTTTCCCCTTCCTTGCCTACACTCATGATGTGCCACTCTTTTTCACTTTTCTCCTCTTACTCTTCACAAACTTGATTGGTTTCTAAGACGTTTGAGAAGCTGCTGACTCAAATAAGGCAAATGACTTTGAGTTGTAACTCTCCCTGACCAGCAACGGCAGCAGGGATGAAGATGAGTAACTGGGTCCTTCAGCTGCAGCATCAACTTAAGAGTACTCAAAGTAGTCAGGCATAACAGCACCAGGATGACAAACTTCCAAAACACAATTCTGGCACTCTGTGAAGAGTACTTGCTTTTTTATTATTATTATTTTTTTTGATAATCTTAACTTGATTTTGACTATGTTAAAATACCCACTGTACAGGTCAGCTCAAAGTATGACACTGACTCGCAATACTCTGCAGAACTAACCCACCATTAACTTACCCCTCTACCTTTTCATCTTCCTCATAAGATTGTTCTTGCCCATAGTTTTGTCTTCCAGCAGAAGACTGACAAAGATGATAAAAAGCACTATGAAAACCCTCAAGCAATCTTCTAAAAATGTTTGCAATGAACGCTTTCCTCATTTATAAAATTTTGAGGTGATGGGTTAGTTTTAAAATTAATTTTATGGGGATGTTGCACGATGCCAGGCTTTTAACTGATGTGCTGACATGCATCAAATCAGATAACATACAAAAACTTAAGCCCATCACAGCCTGAGTGACTCTGAAGTCTCAAGACAGTGTGAATTCAGGCACAGCTCCACAGTACAATTTCTGAGGAGGCAGAGCAAGTGCAAGGCTGTCCCTGAAGATGCCTCTCAAAGCAACTTCACTGTCAGATAAAATGCAGTGGAGAACTCCCTCCTCACGGATGTATCTGGGTATCAGAAACCAATTTTGGCATCAGGAACAACGGCACACAGAACTGTATCTCTAAGATGAGTATGCTTTAATCTACGTAACAAACCCAACTCAGTCAGAATGTTCCATTTTGCACAAGAATCTACACTAAGAACAACAGGCAAAGATGTCAAGATGAAACAAAATTAAATGGCAGCCTTTTTACTTTGTAATCTGACTGAAGATGTTTTAACCTTTAAAGGGAAACAAAAGCTAGGACTGTAAGAGTGTAACTTTGGAAAACATTACCCACCACCCCCGCTTTCCCAGTTGAGGTTTAGAAACATAGCCTTTAACTTGGTTTTCACTCCTAGTTCAAAGAGATTTTTTTAACAGCTTATTAGGCTTTCTACTGACCTACTTCCAGTTGTACCAATGTGTGTATATTCTACAGAGATACAGTTTCAGTATGTGGTAAACTCTCCCATTTCCTAAAGCAAAATTCTCATGACTTTACAGCAGTCTAGACTACCAGTTCCAACTGGGACAAAGCAGAAATCTTATTTCCAGATTTCGCAATTTCCCTTAGGTTGCAGAATTACGCCTACTCTCATATTCTCCATACATTTTCTAAGAAGAAATGTCACTAACAGCTCACAAATGCAACTCCTAGACCTTTATTTACTGACTTCACACGAGCAAAAAATAGTACTTCTTTTCTTGCCACTGGAATTTTACTGGTGACAGCAGAAGCGGGAGCTTTAGAGAAGAGAGGGAGTAGAAGTTTTTCAGAAATACTGACACATGCCAACTACATTTACAAAGGATGACTGAATAAGGTATTTAAATAAACATGTATTTTAGTAAGAAGCTTTAAAGTTGCCTTGCAGCTCTTTGTTTTGCTTTGTAAGCGAATGAATGTTAATTCCACAGCAATTCAGCACTAAGAACCACCTGTCAAAACCCAAACATACAAGGGAACCTTCCCCACATCCCCCCAGAATACTGAATTCCATTTCTACCATCAAAAGTAAGCACTGAGATTATTTTATTTCATTCTTATTACTACAACATCTGAAGAATCAAACTTCCCTTCCTACAATTGCTCACCATTGCACAAAGGGGCAATTCCTCTTCATTGTTTCAGGTAAACAAATGTTTGGGGTTTTTTTAAGAAAAACTGCATTCTTTCTGACTAACTAGAACATCAGGACTAAAACCCACGGAGAGGCACTGCAGTCCGTGAGAGTTAAGTGATCAAGTATCAGGTTTCACTCTTTTAAATCACAAGAAAATAACATTTTTTTATTCCTTGTCTTCAAAATTTAATTTCAAAGAATTCCTACTAAATTATGCACGTTTTGAATAAATTTAAATAAGTAGTTTATTATGAACAATTTCTGCATATTTGGTAATTAAGTACATGTACATATTTTCAAATAGCAACAGAATAAGAACACAGTTGAAGCACAAAACGATATTAAAATAACAGGATTTACCCTACTCTTAAAAATTTTGAAGGAAAATATCTAACATCATTTTCATTTCATTAAATTGGTAACATAGATACAATCAATAAGGAACAACTTATTTTAACAAACTTATTTTCACACCCATGTTATGGCATCATCAATAAGGCTCAAACTGCACACTTTCTTTTATATTAAGCACTTCCTAAGTCCAACTCTACTTGCACTGCACACATTTTGCAGAACTATTTCATTTCAGAAGTATTCTAAGCAGCTAAAACAAGCAGAAACCCCTCCAAATTATGTAAGAAAAAAACCTATAGAAAACAGTAACTAAAGAGTTTAGTGATCATCTTTTGAGATAAGCAATTTTCATCAGGACAATCAATGAATGCAGGTGTAATTCTTAGTTGTTACAAAACACATATTAATGTTAAAAAATCAGTAATATTTTCAAATACCATGCACAACCTGTGGGTAAATGGAGTATTTAAAAAGTTTTTTGTGCTTTATTGCAGCTGTTTCTCTCTTTTACTGCTGTTATATGAAATGAATTTTATCATAAGCAGGAAAATTAACGATGGTTGATTTCCAACAGATCTGTTCCCCACCACTCTCCTTCCAGAGGGCTGCTAACTCACTCCCTTCACCCCTCACTCATCCTCGGGCACCAGCTTCCCTCTGGATGCCCTGCCTGGAGAGCTGGTAGATGGGAGGGAGCACATCCCCTACGACTTTTGAAACACCCATGTGGGAATTAGTTGAATTTATTTCAGCTAGTACACAGGCTGCTGCCTCTTGAAAAGTTTAACAGTGCTGGTCCATTTTCCTTTGTATAAACAGAACTTGTATGTCTCTATTCTGCTCAGCACCGATTAGACAAATCTTGTGTCTCTGAAACCTTTGCCTGGCGGCCAGCGAGTTTTGAACATGCGTAACTTCAGGAAAGATCAGTAATAAAGAAATTAGACTGGCTAATCAGATAAAACCCTTATTTCATTAGAAAAGCAAGCTAAGAACATTTGTCCAGATGAAGCACTATCACATATACAAAGTAAACTGAAAAACACAAATATGCTTTCTTTCAATTTTGAGAGACTAATTCTCAGGCACCTAAAACTACAGTAACAAGATTTTCATACAAGTCTGAAGTTGGTCTTTCAATGGTCTCTCATGTTCAATGCAGTTTAATGATCAGTAAAAACATGTAAACCTGTAGATCTCAAACTATTCCCTGATGGTCAATCAGGTTATTTCCACAGAAAGCCGTAAGAAAGACAGAGACCACAACTGCCAAGGAAAGGTAATTCTTTAATGACCGCAAGCAAATGCTAATACTACTGAACACTAACATAACTCCTTTTTCCCTTAAAGCATGTGCATTTTTCAGGTGCTGTAGCCAACAAAGAAGGGGATGAGGGGAAACTTCTTATAAAATGTTGTCTCCTTCTCTTTAATCTCCAATATATGTATCAGTTCAAAAAAATTATTTGTAAACAAAAGAGATGTATGTCTCTTCAATATTTACGAATGTATTTTGATAGTACAAAACTTTTGGAAAGTACAAAATAACTGGGAAAGTTCTGATAAATCTCCTGGAGACAGACCTCATAATTTCTACCAGAAGACATTAAAATATTATGTTTCTAGTGTTGTATAAGGCCTAAAATTGCTAAAGACTACAGCAGATAGTGTTTCAGCATAAGGCGACATGCTGTATTCATGAAAGACTAAACAGAGTACTATTGAGATTAGGTAATATCACTGAACAACTAGAAAGGAACTAGGAACCCACTTGAGAATAGCTAAGACATTAAAGAGACTGACCAGTCTTCACAGAAAATTTGAATGGATTTTCTTCCCACTGTGGCTGCAAAACTAATCTGAATACTGCAAGCTCTGACAGCTCCATCAGATAAGAACGTATCATCTGTCTCACATAAATAAAACATTCATTTAGGATATCCCATGCTATCTAGGTACCATGAAGTTTTAAACCTTCTTTTCTAAGCAGGAACATACTTTGTGCCAATTTTATCTTTGTTTACCTTTAACAGTACTTCATCACGCTTAAGACATCTTTGCAACAGCCAAACTCTGATGTCAGCACAGCAGTGGGAATACAGTTCATTATTTTCCTGCAGCTGCAGAGCCAGCAAACATGCATTGCTTTGAGTGACACCAATAATAAGCATGTGTTTTAGATTTCTAGGTAACAATGGTGATTAAGAAGATATTGCCGTCTGGAAAAATTTCGTATACAAAGAATGTTTAACAGGGACTGGGGACTAGACAGAAGTTTGGTTTCTTTAACGACCAAAATGGCTATAATACGTACAGCAAACGAATCATCTGCTAATTATTTTGTCTGCTGTTTTTCTTTCTGGTAGCAAAAGATGCACACAGGCATTAAGCAGACAAAATAAGAAGAATTGATTCAAGTAGACAAGGAAGAAAAGTAACCTCAGCTGATGTTTGATTTCCCTTCCCATCAATCATCTCCATATTACTGTCTGCAAACCAAGGGATAATTTTTCTTTCACTTCATAGCGCTGTGGTGAGATTAACACTTCGTTTATGAGTCTTTGAGCACAGCTAAGTCTCCTGCTGTTTTGCAAACTTATGCATACAAACTCCTCATAAGAGTGCAGTGATATGTCAAGGATTTTGTATCCAAACTTTCTTTAAAATATTTAAGCACACAAGATTTCTCCCATATTATACCATAAAAATACATATTGGCAGGCATACCCACCTGAAGTTACAGATTTATATGATTAAAGCATATTGCACGCTAAATGCAACATCAGTTCACCTCTGCACTGGTGCAACCTTCCAGTATAACCCTAAGAAATACTTAACCTTCAACAATTTTTTAAGTTTCAGTATCAATGAATTCTCTTTCTTCAGAAGAAGGAGGGGGACAAGCCCAGAAATTCCTCATTTACTATTTGTCATCTCTTATTTTGTATGCTTTTATCGCAATAACTCTTATTCATCTCTTTTCCAAGGTAAATAATCCTATACTTCTCTAGTCACTCTCCTCAATCCTAATGTTAATATGGTATTTGGTAAGTGATTACATATCTTCTGTTTTCCTTAATTTAAAAACAACAACAACCACCAAAACTTGAAGCCATTACTTCACTCAGTTCACAGAAAAGACTTGCTCTGGAGCTAATCAAGGTTGTTTGGTGAAGGAACATATCGCCCAAAGGCCACCTTTCTTATTTACTGAAGCTGGAAGACTGTAACTGAAGAAAAATACTGCGGGAAATGAATGTTCTATGCCATGTTTTAAAACAGTTAAGCCTGAAGACTTGCATGCTTGCCTCCCACCTATTATGAAGTTTCTATACAATGCCTGCTAAACACCCTGTAAGTTTTCACAGAAAATATTTGTCATTTTCTGGGTTCTTAAGCAGGGATGACGAGATCCAGTTTAGAGAAGCACTAGACACTCAGAAATGTAACTGAAATCAACGGAACTTGTGGTCTGAATATGTAAAGTGCAACAGAATGCACAGTCACTTCAGAACTCACATTCTAAAAATGCCAAATCAGGCATACAAAAGCCTTGTGTTTGGGTTAGATGTTTTTTTTCCCTTCAGTAGCTCTTCAGTTCCCCATCTTTCAAACTGTGATCAACATCACGCCCTCACCTCATAAAAAAAAGCATTACCACAAGAATAGACGAGTAATTCTTTGAGATTTGTAACAGAATATAAGTGGGCATAAGGATTTATCAACTAGTCTGTCCATTTCAGCGGTTAATCATCAGAAGTCATCATTCCTATTTCAGCAACCTCTGCCTTCCCCCCTTTCAAATTGGGGCTGCTTCTCTTTCACAATATATTTATCTTCTTGTTGCCAGGAAACCGTTGGAATAATATTGTAGATGTGAAATTACCATTAATTACTGATGCACTTTCAACAGAAGAAAATTATCAAATACAAACCCAAATGATCTCATAATCAATACATTTAAAATTAAGTAACATCTGGGTGAGCTTACATCTTCTATTTCTCTAAGGATTGATCAAGTTAGGACATTTCCAAAGCAAACAGCTAATATTCCATTGGAAAAAAAAAATCAGAACAAGATTTCCTCTTCTCTGACTAGTGGTCTGTCCTAGTTAATGAAAAACTTGATTGTTACAAGAGTCAAACTAATTAAAAAGATTAAACTATGAGCAAAATCAAATTAGAAATTTGGCTTTAGGCTTATGTGGCCAGCAATAGCTCAAAAATATTGCAAACGGCAGTCTGCAGTTAAATACAATTAATGAAAGTTTTAAAATTGTTACAATAATTAATTGCAGATCATTTCTGTAACCTGGCTATATGACCTCCACAAAACCACTTAAAATTCTTAAATGTAAGCACGTAAGTACACGCAAGTCAGAGGTCAACGCTATGAAAATACCCATGTTATCTAAGTCTTGCCAGCGAATGGTATTTATTAACTAATAGAATCCAACATACTTAGTATGTATATCTGTTCCCCTCAAGCATAAAAAATTCCAGTGTATGACACAACATAAAATAGATATTCTTCTCCCAGATGATATTCTCATATATATTTTTTACTTTCCTTCAAAATAACTACCTAAGAATAGCCAGGTCAGATCAAAGGTCCATCTAACTACAGTGGCCATTAACTTACGTAGAAACATCTGGGTAAGTAAAGACCAACTTTTTTTTCCCCTCCCACATAAGCCCCAGCCTACTCTAAAACACTTCAGTAGCAAAAAAGCAACCTTTCTTAATTTTAACATTATGCAACAGATGCCCAAAATCCACCTGTGTATAATTTGATAGATTATTAGCATTATTTTCTATTTATATGAGGATAACCTTCTAGAGATAAACACACAACAGGCTCAACTACAAAGAGGCCAACATCTAATCATCAGGGGAACAGGCAGGAAGACAATGAGAAGGAGGGGAGGGAGTGTATGTTTCACTCTGGCACAAATACATATCAGATAACTAAAAAATGCCATGCGACAAGATAAGGAAGACCTCAAGGCACACTAAGAGTGGTAACTTCTCCAGAGGCTCACAAGCCAGGCCTTGGGATTCAAGTGGCAGAGGGAGAATTGGGGAAAGGGTGGAAGGGAGCGTGGAAACCAAAAGAAACTTTCACAGAAAATGCCTCACCAGTCAGTCAGTTACCACAGTAAAAAAAAACAAGACTACAGGACTGAATGAAAAACAAAAGTAAAATCACTGCTAAAAAAAGCCCAAAACAATAAAACCCATCAGAAAACAGAATATTAAGCCCAGCTATGAAAAGAGGGATGACATTGCCCTCAGTAACTCTTAATTTCACAAAGACAAGTTTTTAGACTGCCTTAAACCTTTGTTAAAAATCTCTATGCTGAAACTAATTTATCCCTCCTTTCCCTTTGGAAGGTTTCAGAAACTTCTCTTTTTTTCTGTGCATTCTCTTTTGTGTCACATTTAATATGTTTTTTACCGATTTTATTAACTAGCATTGCTTACACTGATATCTACAGGTAAAATAAAACACTGTGTTATAATTCTTTCCCTTTTTTCTACAGACTTGTCATATGTTTTACCAACCTGTATAGTTGTTGGTACAAAGCTGTATCTGAACTTGTCATTGCGCATTATTTCTTTTACTTAGAACATCTAGCAGGTGAGATAGAGACGAGGACCTTTGCATTGTTTCTGCAAAACCATCTCAAGAGATAAAACAATTGCAAACTTTCACATTCAAATTGACTCCAAAGTTCCTTCAACACTCTCAAGGCAGGAATGCCACAGAAAGAAGTTGCTTCTTTCCCTATGCCAGCACAAGCATCTGCAAGCTCTCCTGATAAATCAGGCAAGAAAATTATTTGGGCTAAAACTTAAAACCAGTTTGGGGATTTTTTTCCTCACAAGTTTTAACCCAGATCTGTTCACCCACCCGTTTTGGCTTGTCGAGAGGGTACAGAACAGAGGTTGAGACAAGCAGCAGAGCAAGCCACTTCTGTCAGTGGCAGTTCTAGCTTTGCCTACCAAGTCATTCTCAGAGAAACTCTATGCATTTTGGACTGATGGGGTTATTTTTAGTATATCTGACAATCAAATACAATACTATTTATCTTATTCTTAATGGTGACAAGGTTATATATAAATAACATCAAAATATTCTCTTGTGACCAAAGAAGATTGTATCTGAGATGTAATATTTACTGACAACAATATACAAGTATGGAGTTTGACAAGTCAGTAACATACAGTCAATTCTGAAAAAATGTCAATAGGCATAGAGAAGCCTTGCAGCAAAGCAGATGCCAAGTTTCTAAAACTTCTTTCCACCTTCAACTATCTTATGAGAAGAAATATAATATTGCTGGAAGAATTGTTCTCAACCTGTATTTAGTTGCTGGCTTGATTTTGGAACTGAAGGACAGCTTTGGTGCCTTAAAACTGTTTGCTGTTTTCCACTTCTATCGCTTGGTTAAATAAAATTTATCACCTCTCCATGCAAGCCTTAATAAATTGACAAGCATTTGACTTATGGCCCTGAAACCAATCACTAAGTAACAACTGCACTGTAAAGAGGAACATTAGACTTGAAAAAAAAAATAGTATTTTTTTAGTCAAAGTACAGTTAAGAGACAACTCCCTGTTACATGCCAGCTGACTAATTTGGTTAAACTTAACTGGATCTATTAAATGGACACCTGTCCCCAGCCATAGCATGCCACACTTAAAATCTCTTCTTCAAAAGCTGAAATGAAACATCGCATATTGTCCCACTCCAAGAAGGCACCAACCCATCAATGTAATCTAACACACCAGAAAACACCTGTGACTCCATTAAGAACCTGAACTGGTGTTTCATTCATCATACATATGCAATCTGGAGGCTTCTCCTTTCCACTTTGCCCAGAAGGTTGATTTTAAAATTCTCAATACTTCCATTTTCAGGATAGCACTAATGTTATCATACAGATATATCAGAACACTGTAAATGAATCTGGCCTACATTTTATTACCCACAACTCCAAGCAGAAGGAGGGAAAGGATAGAAAAACATTCTTTTAAAAAGTCCTTGGCACAAAAGCTGCTGCTCAGGCACTCTGGGACAGGTGCCCAGAACATCTCAAGTTCCAATAATAAGCAAAGCCTTCATTACGAGAAGAGGTCTGGACACAAAAATACAGATGTGATATCAGAAAAGTTGCTAATAAGGACACAAATTTGCAACCAATTAAGTTGACCATGACTTCAATATGCCAGAAGAACAAAAATTTGCAGGAACTGACACAAAGCCTAGTGGCCAAAACAGTAAGTTACCACGCATCTTCTGTAAGACACACACCAAGAAGGCAGCAAAAATTCTACGGTTTGATTGATTTGTGCTTGAATTTGTACATTCTGCTGAAGCTGGCTTTTAACAATAAGTTATATTTAAAGTTGTGGAAAACTTTTTCAACCATTTCCATTCCATTGACATCATAATACTCCAGATGCCAAAGTTTTGGCTTTTTTTATAAATCAAGCTGATATAAAGACTATGATTTCATAAATAAAGATTATATATATATACAAAAATATAAGGAAATGAATGTGTTAGTTTAGTTCTGAAGCATACAATACTTCCAACTTTCTTGATGCTTCAGAGTAAAGCCAATAATCTGCCCAAAAACCACTCCTCAAATTCAGATTTAGCAGTACCAATAAGAAACGTCTTCCTCTGTTATTTCAGTGATGACAGGTCCACTAGGCAAAGTACTCATTTCCATGTAAAGTTAGCCTACAGTCTTGAAATCACCTGAATGCCTTAACAGGAATTCTTAAAAAAAAAAGACAGAAGAAAAAAATCTGCTCTTCGCCTGAAAACTGTGTCCAACACACACATATGAATTAGCAAAACAGTATGTATGACTTTGAAATTCTATTAGTAGCTAATTCTGTTATCTAGGAATGGCAAGCTCACCATTGTAAGTTCTCCAACTGGGACAAAACAAAATACCCATTTCAGTGAGCACCTCAAAACCACACTCTTCCCCATTCCACACAGACTTTGATTCAAGGTCTCTGTCCAAACAATCAAAACTCCAGGATCTTCTTCTGTAGCTGGCAATATTCCACTGGAGTTTTGAAAACACTACACTGGACCTGTCCATTCAATAATTGTCAGAACTGTAGTTGGACAACAAGGCTTGTTTTCAAAGATGCAACTGGCATGAGCCTTGCTGCTTTGAAAGCACAAAGCCTACATTCTCTTCACATTTATAGGTAAGACACTTTTTGATGTACTGACTAGCCAAGGCCATAATTTCTGTTTTCCAATCTTTGAGGGCACTGTTGTGATGGGAAACAGGTCATCAGATGAGAGAGTATTTCCCATCTCTAAAAAGTTATTACTACATCTCCACCCTGGGCACAGGACCAAATCCCAGGTTACAACAACTTTCTGGTCCAAAGACCACAGCATTAACAAATGAGCTGTACCAATATTTGATCAACGCTCCACTTTATTGTCTATTTTCAGCACAGAGTTAAGGAATAATACTACTGTATCACAGTAGCATTTCACGTTTCCAATGGAAAAAGGGATTAAAAAAATAAAAACAGAAATAAGCCTACAGTCCCCATGGATGCTGTCAAGCAAGCAGAGGAGATGCTTTTTTTAACAGTCCCTTTTGCTTATGAAAATTTAGCAAGTTCGGCAAGCACCAGTTGTCCTGAATAGAAAGAAACAGGGTGTATTATATCAAATTGCAAAATCTGAGGCAGGTTTTACATACGAAACAATTCCAGAATTCGATCTACAAACTCCAGAAATTCATCTTCACTAATCGTGAATAAAGCTATCTTTTTGGTCAAGAATACCCTTAACTAGATCTTCTTGTTCCCCCTGCTCAACTACGCTTGCTTAAGGTGCTGGAACCCACAAAACACAACAAAAATTTTTGCAAACATATACTGCAATTATTACTTATGATTCCACTTCAAACCTCTTCCCAAAACTGAGGATATATTTCACACAACAATTAGCAGTTTAATGTATCAACTCTGACTTTGAGAGAACTCACAAGAGTACATTCACGAACTAATAAAAAACCGACTCCTCCTCTTTTACAGAAAAGCAAGGAAGCGATATTCCCATGAAGGTCTGCAGAAGAGGAGGAGACATTTCAACTATGACAAGGAAACAGTTATCTGGCAGTTCTCCTTTCCCATGATGAAATGTTTACCTTAAGAAGCAAAAAGTTGCAGGGAAGGGGATGGCGGTCAGGATTGCTCACCTTTAACCGTTTAACCACCTCATCGTTGGTAATTTTGTCCGTGATCTCCTTCACTCCAGGAGGATAGTAGATGATTTTACCATCGGCAGCAGGTTTTGGTTGGGTAGCAGGGAAGTCCATCCTGGCGCTGCTGGTGATAAACTTTCCTTCTCCACAGTCCTCTACCGGCCTCTATCGGTCAGAAAACAAAAGTTCAGCAGAATGGAAACGACTTTCTAACCCCTCTTTTTTTTCCTC
>VXBW01006803.1:536423-760427 GCA_013400375.1 Thinocorus orbignyianus
TGTGTGGGGTGGCCGGGCAGGGTGCTGTGGAGGGCTGAGGTAAATAGTCTTCAGAGAGATGAGGGGAAAGAGCAGCATCCAGGCGTCAGCGTCCAGATTTTTCTTCCTCCTCGTTAGCGGATGAGTTTCTCAAACGCTAATTTAGTTATAAATCTGAAGCAACTCGAATACACAGGCCGAAGGAGCCTTCCTCAGCCGACTCAGGAAATCCTTCCATGCGAAATGTCTTTGTAATTTAATATTCTCTCATATTTCCAAGAGATGGGGTATGTCTGGAAAGCCAGCAGCAAAGTGGGATATATCTGTCTGTTCTGAACCTGCATTATGTGCCCTGCATGTCTCAAGCAGAGGTGGCTGGAAAGCATTTTCCAGACACCCACCCTGCTCAGAAAATGCGTGTGACGACTGAGACTGATCAAGACCAATTCAGGGTCTTCAGTTGCCTATGACTTGATTACCCGAACTCTCTAGAAGTGTCATTCTTCTCAGTTTTGGAAATCTCTGTTGCGTTTTCTCCAGAGCAAATTAAAGGCTGGGAGCAGTCTGCATGAAGGGAATGGTTTCTCCATAGGAGTGTGTGACTGGGGCGTCTCAGTGGGCACAGCAGAGGGGCCAGCGTGGCCTGCCAGTCACACAGGAAGGATGCAGGAGGTTGAGGGGCTGAGAAAATGGGTAGGTAAGTGAGTTTATGGTGTAGTGTGCCAAATTACAGATTTACAAAGACTGAGGAGCTCTCAGGTACTTCTGGTGTAATAGCATGTGGGTAGGAGGTTGCTCTCCTACACCTGTGTCCCTTGTCTCTCCTGACTGTGTTGTCCTTAGGGAATTAAAGCCTTGAATGTCCGTAGCCTCTATGAAACCAGCTCAGAAGGATTGTATCAAGAATGACTGAGAGTTGCAAGGAACACCTTAGACATGGATTTGGAATCTAGAAGGGTGCTGCCAGTCAAGACATTTAAATCTGGCTCCGAGTCCACGCTTATAATTGTTCTCTCTAAATTTAAGGATCAATGGATTGGGGCATTCATGATGGACAGGGGACCATAAGAGTAGGATACACTATTCAGTTTTAACAAGGTTATACTGATTTAATAGACAAATAAAGCCAATGCCAAGCGTTTAATCTTAATCTGAACTTCAGTGGCTTTTTAGATTTGCCTTGGAACTGAAGCACTCAAGACTAGCTATCAGCTCTTACTTGTCAATAAAATAATGTGTACTGTCAGAACTACTATACTTTTAACAAAGTCAGGGAGGGTTTATCCTTACATTTGTTACAATAGGTACTTTTCTTCCCAAATCAATAATATAAGCAATTAATTTGATGTAGATTTTTTATTCTTAATGCACTTGTACTAACAATAAATCAAAAACAAATCCTAGAAGATTATCCTGTAACTAAAATAATGAAAGTATGTATCAAAACCCTATATGAGCTGTCTTCAATTTAAACAGAAAAAAGACAGAATGTAAGTTGGCAAAAATTATGCAAGAAATAAATTCGATTTTTTTTTTAAATAACCTCTTTGCTGAGTGTTTTTATGACCCAAGCATAAAGGTAGGAAGTTGTTAGGCAGGCTTTCTTTTGGGCACAACTGAAGTATGGCTGTCATATTCTAGAAATTTCACTTAGGTCTACTTCCTGAGTTTTAATGTTTATTTTCAAGTATTGGGTTTTTTTTATTGGAAAACAGTATTTTATGTGTACCATTAATGTGACTTACTATGTCATAATGTTTTCTTATAGTCTTGTGCTTACAAGTTTTCCACAAAGTGACATCTTTACCTAGAAAGTTTTATACAAAGGGACATGAAGTAGGAAAATGAAAAGATTGAGAGCTGCGCTGCCACAACTTTTTAGTCTAAATTAAGGGCAAACAGTGCAGATCCTCTAGCATGCACTTCCAGTCAGTTCTTTTCAACTGAAGATAAACTCTTGGGTTCTAAGGCATACGTACACTGTAACTAACGTGTAGTTAGATGTGGCAGTTCAGATATTTCACTTGAAAGTGCCAAGTAAAGTTTGTTCATTTAATTAAAAACTTATTTCACTTAGAGCAAGTTGTTTGTGAAGCCCTACACTGGAGTACCCTTGGTTGTGGGCCAAGATCTCTTGTCTTGCAGACTGCAGATAAATAGCGCAGTTAGCTATTATTGTGGAGTAAGGTTTGAAGATTTTTTTTTTAATTCTCAGGATTTCTTATCTGTAGTATAATACAGAAAAAGTCCTGAAATACGTCAATAGAAAGCTGAGTATATAGAAGAGGTTCACACCAGATTTCTGCTTTCACAGGCAGTGATTAGTCAACTGTATGAAAACTTTTTGACCACCCCTCGGCATCAATGTTGTTGAAGTCCCGAGCCATTAAATGAGGGCAATTTCTGCGGGTAGACCATTCCATTCCTGGTATAATTTGCTGTCTGGCTGTAGGTTCTGGTATCAACACAACCTTCCTGACATACCTTAGGTCCACAGCTGGAGTGTTTTGCCAGCATATTAGTGTAAAACCATCAGAACACTCAGGATATCCATTAATTTAGACACTGTTAGTCAGATGTATGGTGGTTTGAATGAGTCTTAAGACAAATCATGATCAGCGCAGTGGTTGGGAGAGTAGGTGCAAATTCTGTAATCACGGGATGATTAGGCAATGGTCCATTTTTTCTGAGAAGAGAAGCAGCGGGATTGGTACTTCTGCACCATTTGAAATTCTAAAGGACTAAAACAAAGCGTGTGGTTCTGATATCACACCCAATTAAGGGAGGTATGAATGAACACTTAACCGCCAATTAGCTTGAATACATGCATGGCATTTTCAGAATGTGCAAACATAAAAGCTTCGGATAATCTGACCTGTGGTACTCTTAATCTGTATAGTCCTGAAAGCTGCTGGCAGATATGATTACAGCTGCTAGTGTCTGGTTTGTTGCCTTTGCTTGTTTGACCTTCACCCTTCTAATTTCAGCAGGCAGCCGAGATCTGACTTGGACTCTGCTTCTTGTACAGCTGTAGCCAGGTTCACATGATCCCTTGGATTTTAATGGATGACTCTGTCTAATAATAAGACCCAGTTCTTTCAGTATTTACACAGGTTGCATTGGCTCTCTACCTGGACAAATATATGTAGGAATTTATTTACTTTTGCTCCCATTATTTTTATTGGAATGTCTTTACTCCAATCCATTTGGTATTCGTTTGTTTGTTTTTTTCTTAATATATTTTCAACTTCCACTGCAAGTGTAATGTACAAGAGGCTGAAATAAAGGGTGCTGAGCACTCATATGGGACAGTCTTGTGGTGTGCTGCTTCAATCTGTCGTGCCAGGAGAGGTTAGAGGAAAGTATCAAGAAAAGAAGAACGTGGCATTTTACTGGTAGGGAAAATAACACAGCACAAGGTTTTCAGAACAAAACAGCTTTCAGGTGAAACAAAAGAGAGTATGGAGTGATTACCTTAAGCACAGAAAATCCCTTAATTCGTGTTGATCAAATTAAGCTGTGCGCACGTGTTTCTAGGAACAGCTTAATGGTTGTCCTCTGGTACATCCTTACTACAATAAGCATGGATAGTAATAATGATCAAGAATTAGTTGTATCAAGACACAAAAGTGTGTTGTGAGCTGCAGAATAAGTCATATCTGTCAGTCAACTGAGCCGACGAGTAAGAAATCCTATCTGGTGGGTTAGGAAAGCACTAAAGCACTTGTCTTCCTAATAATAGCTATGCTCTTGAAAGCTCCTGCTTTGCAAAACCAGGTGGTGGAGTGTGGTCCTTCATTATTAATTTTTTTTAGTCACAGTCAAGTAGATCAAGAGGGGAGGGGAGGCAGAAAGCTTAATTACTTGTTTTCAACTCAAGCATTTAGCCAGTTTTTGGTATCTAGCAGGTTGCTTCCTAATAACGAATGCTTCCCCCTCCCCTTTTGAAGGCCTATTTATTTTTTCAATTATACAGTGGTTGTGTTTTTTTTCCCCTGCAATACACCAGTTCTTCTGAACTCAGTAAAAATCAAACCCTGGATAATAGTTTTTTGTCCTCATTTTTGCACAGAAGCTTTCTCTCTTAGCTTACTGACTTTGATATTGGTCCTTTGTTCTGATTGTCTTTCCTCTTTGTCCATCTGTTGTTTCTCTCACACTTTCAGTCACACCGAGCTCCTCCAGTTAAAATTAAGTTTGTGGCACTGGATCTTTGGAGATATCCCTGAGGTTTCTAATTAAACTTTGCCGTGTAACGTGTCTTTGATGACAGCACCTAATGGTTTGAACTACCTATATTTATGAAAGAATTGATTTTTTTTTTTTGCATCTGCTGTAAATTGAGAACAGTGGTTACGCTCACCTGAGTCTAAGGTGGGTTTCTTCACAACATGCATTGCCGTAATGAAGGAGCTCCAAAAGGTGTCCCATTCCAGAGGGTGTTTGCAGTGAAATTACTCTCAGCTAAGAATAAACAAGGAAGCACATTTTGTCCTGGAAAACAGGGACTTCTGTGCGTCTCCCACTGACAAAGGAAAATCCTTTAAAAGGTGGAGGAGGACTTGTGTGCATGTATTATCTCATTAAGACAATCAGCTGGAGGCAAAGAGCTTCTTTAGAAAAGAGGGGAGTCCCATGACTTCCTGACTTTCCTGGAGGACCGCCACTTCGGAATAAAGGGAAGGATGATACACTCCTTTGAAACTGTTCTCTGGCTGTAATCTGTCTAAATGTTGTTTTCCTCTGGTTTTTGGTAAGGAGGGCTTTCTCCTGTGCTGTCTGAAAATGTCTTCATTCTGAGTCATATTTGGAGATGGGGCAGTTATTCTTGCCACTGGACTTTGTGGTATCAAGGCACGTTTCGAAATGAGGAGGATTGACATTGTCAGTACGTTTAAGCCATTGGGAAAAAGTGTATACATGTAATTTACAAAATACTCCAGTGACAGAACAATTGCGCTTGTTCCCTTTGCTTGCAAGAGAAGTAAAATGAATTTCTAGGCACCCGCCTATTGGTGATTTCATAGAATTTTTAGAAGCCTCCTTGATCCATTGCTAGTTTTGAGCATTCCGAAACTGAAGCCACAGCAGCCTACTGCGTGTCATCCATCCACCTCCTTTCTAGCTGCTCTCTATTATGATGACTTGTCACCATTCGCTCCATAATTACATTCTCAAGGTTATTTCCATCTCTACTCCTGATGTGTCCAAGGCACATACATTTACACCTATTCATTTCTGACAACCAAGTCTACTTTTCTCCAATAATATATTTAATATGAGCATTTATCATCTGTTCTGTCCAGGAGATACGCAAGAGTCTTCGCTTGCACCACATCTCAAAAGCTTCAATTTTCTTTCTGTCACTATCAATAATTTCTCAGAAGTCACATTCAAAAGTTGCTACCAGCAAAAAATTAAGTGTTTCACCAGTCAAATCTATTTTTTGAGGTGAATGCCTTCTATCCCCCAGGTTTTTATAAGGGAAGCCACGGATAGATCGACTATTCTTCCGAATTTTTCCAGTTTCTATTGAACAGGTTCTGATTGGAGAAGTCTGATCCCAGGTAACTGAATTTACAAGTAGTCTCTGTAGCTAGACCATTAAGCTTGAAGTTAGATTATATTCTATTTTTATTAAGTAAAGTTATTTTTGTTATGGCACAGTCAAGAATAGCCTGTATTTTTCATTGACTTTCTAATACTTGTTGCACAGCAGAAGCAGTTGTGATGAAGAGCATTATGTCATCAGCCTAAGGTCACCTATAAAGGAGTCCATTTCAGATTCAACTTTTCCATTCAGCAAAATCTTTCCCAGATTTTTTTTTTTTTCCCCAGCCAGCCTACAAGGAAATCTGCAGTTACCCGCAGTTATAATAGTAGCATATGGCTCTTTAAGTTTGGTGGTTTTTGTTTTTTTTTCAAATAACAAGGCAGATTTGGGGAATTTCTGAGTGAACGGGACTGCTTAGAGGAAATACCACTGAGTCTCTCCCTCTGCCCTTCAAAATAAGAAGCATCCTCTGATCTGTTTAAAAAAGGGGAACATGTGGTACTAACAAATTCTAATTAAGAGGCTCCTTTGTAAAAAGTATTGATTGTATTTGCGATGATGCTTTTCCTAATTCTTTCACAGGTGTATTGTCTGCTGCTCTCAGTGGAGAAAAAAAAATGATATGAAACTTTACAAATTAATGTGAACTTGGAATTTATGGTCAAAGAGAGATGTTTGATGAATGGATGTGCAGTCCCAGAGCTGTACTGTAATGATGGGGGCCATTTCACACTGATGGATAGGTATGTGGTGTACTATTCAAAGCTTTAAAAAGGGGTTGCATTTGTCAAACTCGGGGAAGCACCAAAGTGTTTGGGTATGACTCTGTGAGCAATAGAATCATTACAGTTTGCCTTTGAACAAAGTCAGGAAATATATTGATCCTATAGCTTTATGCTGCTGGGAAAGCAACTAATGATGATTCAATCGATGTGTTTTGTGAACGGCTCGAGGGGATAATCATTAAAACATTACACCGCTATGCCATTTGGGAACTTGAATATGAAAGTTGGAATTTCAAACCCTTGTAAAGAACCATTTGTATTTGAATTTAGGAAATAAAATTGCTTCTTCTTTGGATTGTGCAGCTTTGGTCACTTCATCCTTATGATTCTGCTTCAGTAAAAGCACTGGGTGTTTGCATCCACACAGGGCATCGGCCAGCATGAGAGGAGCACACTGGCAGCGCAGTCAGCAAGCAACAGGCAATACTGAGTATCAGTGGAAGAAGATTTTCCTAAATTCAGGATATGTGGCAGCGGAGAAGATAACTGAGGTTATTCGAGCCAATACTTCAATGGATATTTGACAAAGCAGACAAGGAATTGGTGTTTAAAGGGAGGACAGAGTACCAGGTATTGAGCAGACAGAGGCAGAAGTAGGCTGGACAAGGCAAGAGCAAATATAGAAATTCGAAAAGTGTAGCCTTCACAAACATGAACGCTTAGTTACACAAAGGCCGTGTTCACAATAGCCAGGTTTTGAACAGAAAATTCTCCGTGATGGAATATAAAAAAGTCCACGATGGCAGAGTGATCGCTGAAAGTGGCGATATTAAATGCCAGCGGAGGGATTACTGCTTGTAAAGTAGAATGATACGTATCCACTTACAATTTCACCAACATCTAATACCACTATTTATATCCTATCTGAATTTGGCAAAGCAGCTCATGTGTAGTCTGTGTAATATAGTATAACTACACCGTATCAAGCACATAAACACTTGCTTTCTTAAGTACATCTCTGTACTGTACTTTTTATTTTCCAGACACTGTATAATTACACCTAATCATTTATGTTTTCAGGGAACAGCGTTCTAAAATTGTAAACTTCCTTTATAAAAGACAAAAAAAAAAAAAAAGGTAAAGACTTTTAGCCAGTATTTGAACATTTAAGTCACTACTTTAGATGTACTTGTTTTTTGCTTACAGAATGCCATTGATCTATATTTAATCAATATTTTTTAAACTTCCTTCAAGATCTGCTCAGCAGCCACCTCTAATCCAGCACATAGGGAAGAAAACCTGAGTGAAACATTTTTTTCATCCATTTTCAGTATCACTTAGCTTGACACTACCTGGATGTGTGCTCTTAGGCTTGTATCCTTGCTTCAAAAACTGTAACAATATGTTTTCTCACACAGCTGCTTAGCAAAAAAAAGATATATATATATATATGTATATATATAAAGCTGACAAGTCTATTGGATTTTGAATATAATAAGAGAGAACAGAATAGTGTTACTTCCAGAGGAGAACAGCTTTATCTAGCAACAGGTCCTTAAACCCCCTAAGGAAGCAGCTTATAGCAAGGAAGAAATAACAGTAAAAGAAGTACACAAATGCTGACAAAACCTGGGGCAGGAAAAAAAAAAAAGAGAGTGAAGAGGGAGAGGGGGCTTTAAAGTTTCCTGAATTTAAGCAAATTTCCAGTAATACTTGGTTTGTCTTACCAATCCCTTATTTTGGTGTTTGTGTTCCTTTCTGAAAGTCTTGTCCCTTTGCTCGTTGATGGATAGGAGCAGTGGGGAACACAAGAAAAGATATGAATGAACAGGAGAAATGGGAAGGAGCAAAAGTGAACACGTGGTAGAGAATCTGCAGCGGGCTGTGCATTAGGGAGTTTCACGTGAGCAAACAAAAAACACAGAGATAGAAGGTGAAACAAATATCCCTGAGTGAATCACAAGTATATTTTAAATATCATTATTTGTCATTAGTAAGTACAATCTTGCCGAATTCTGCGAACAACATGATTAAATGTTCTATTATATATCTTAAAACTAGTCAGACCTACAGGTCATATTTACTTAATATAAAGTCTCCTTTTGAATTCAATTTTGGCTTTGCATATTTGGAAGCTACAAAAATAAACTTCTAGAACTAGCTGAACAAATTTGCAAGATGGTTTTTAAAAAACAGGGCATACTATTAAAACTCGAAAGTGAGGTTGTGGATTTCTTTTAACCCTGTTTACATATGAAGGGGAGCTCCAGGTCACGTGGAGAGCTACATCAAAATATATCGGGAGCTTTTGTTTCTGTGTGCATGTGTCCTGCCTGCTCTTTTGATGCTGCTCTGATTAGTAAATGGGGAAGAACGTGTAAGTGACAGTGGCTGCAGTCTTACTCAGGAGTGACACAGCCTGCCCTCCACAAAGGGGTCGGTGAACCTGGCAGTGTAGGCTGTTGACAGGTAAATCAAACAATCTTAAATTATAGAAGTGTTTTTTCATTTATATTTTAATCCTAATAACAGGTTAATCCAGATAGGGATTTACTTGTATGTGCTTTTGATCACTGCTGAGTATGAAAAGTAGATGTATAACCAGCAACAATTAGGAGAGTCCCAAAACATTTGCCTTTAAGAGTCATCAGAGTCACAAATTGCATAATGCTGCTGAGGAAAATAATTACCGGCATGTGTATGGATGAGGGGAAAATTGGCAATTTGTTCTTCTGCTGAGTATTTAACCTTTTCACTTTCTACTCTTCAGTACTGTGTGGAATATACAGTTTATTTTTTGTTGTGGAAAATAGACAAGTTCATAATAAACACTGATGTAAAGATAAAATTCTTACTTGGTTTTGAGGTAGGCATTGTTCTCTCCTGACAATTATCACTGCACAGAATAAGAAATCACAGCTCAGAAGCTGAAGAACTCCATAGAAAATAAGAACTAATCGCATTTCAACGTTCTCTTGAATTAGTGTGTTCTTTCTTCCAGGTTTTGTGGAATGTAAACAGAGGAATAAAGTAATTGAAAGAGTTCAGCATTTGATCGTCTATCTGAAGAAAGCTTAAACATGTTTTCATGCTGGTTTTGTTTTGGTTTGGTTTTTTTAACAAGTTGTCTATTACAGATGGGCCCAGATCCAAATGACGCCACCTCTCCTCCATCCTGAATTGTGTCTGTGAGCTAAATCTGGCTACAGATACCCATCTGAGTATCATGAGCTAGAGCAGGGTGGAGTGGAGCTTGTCTTCAGATCTGCCTGCCTCATTCTCTGGACTTGGAATTGGCATGAATTTGGCAGGTCCGAGCTAACTGATGTTTACCTAGTCCCCAGATAAATAAATCTGAAAATGCAGACTGCTCTTTTGCAAGGAGTGGCTGTCATTTTATGTCTCTGAAACCCTAAAGTGGTCCTTAGCTGCCTGCAGCTTTCTAAATTTGAGTTTCTTTTGTTGCTAGTGTTATTCACTGGGAAAGAATGTGGCCCCATTTACAGTGACAGAGGGTGTGAAATGTTAAAAAGTAGAAGTGATAGGTGGATTTTAAAGCAACCAGGAAAAGAAAAAAAAAAAGGTCAGAATTTACAGGAAAGCAAAAGAAGGCCCCGTTCCCCATTTAGCAGAGACCAAATAGCCATGGAGCAGATTTCCTATCTAAATAATTAGGTTCTATCCTGTGACGGTTACAAAGAATCACATAATGAACAAAGGATTTCCTTTTTTAAAATAAGTAGTCCATACAGCTGTTGTTAAATGTACATCACTCCCTCTCTTTGGCTTCTTGTTTCAGCGTAAGACACGCAGCCTACAAGTTATTCAAGTTTATAAACTAGTCAGTGAAATTTAATTCATAAATGAGTGCCAGTGGGTTTAGACCACGGCAATATCCCTAATTTATTTTTATAAGCATCCGGAGTAATTTGTGGATGTTCGCAACAAAGGTCAAGTGCAAGGATTGCTGTCGCAGCCACTTTTTGTGTAACAAATGGTGAGTGAGGAATATTGACAGTAAGCAGGATACTTGCAAGATACTTATATGTTGTAGAACTTTGAAGCCATTGAGTCGTGATAACAGAAAATTTCGTAAAGTACGCAGGTCTGGATAGGATCTGTACTTGGAAATAAGGCCTCTATGGGGGAAAGAAATAATTTTCATATTTTTTTTTAATCTTCTATTAACGGAAGGTCAGTCACTGTGAGGTAAACGGATTCATAAATCACTTGTGATTGGCAAGCAATTAACTTCTGGTAAATGAATTGTACAGACAATGGAATAGAGTCTTGACAGGTAAAAGCCATTGTTCATTCAAGTGATGTGAACAGATGACTGAAACTTGCCTAAAATTCAGGCTTGTACTTAACACTAGATCTACTTAGAATCTCCATTCTGCAGCAAGGTCCAACATTTTTACATTTAAAAATTTCTGAATTGGAACAAGCAATAGACATCCCGAAACTTCCAGTAAAATTAAACCACTGTGTTTTATTTAGAATCACTGAAAAGTTTTAAGGACTTTTCCCCCAGTGTTTTAGTAAGGCAAAATGGACCGATAACCTTTAACATAAACCCCATAAAATATGAAAAGATATAAACTAAAAGAAGCCAGAATTTTAGTTGAAATAATATTACATATTAGAAAGAAAACAGTAACTGATAGGGATTTTTACTTTTCTTTGTAATGTCAAATTGACTTTTTCCATAAATGGTTTGTTTTCAAGTGTTTGATTCTTCATCTCCACATGACTTGGTCACATTAAGTAAATCTGGGCATTAATATATTTGAGGAAATACACTACTTGAAGGAAAACAGTTACTTTAGGTAATACAAAATCGCCTAATACAAAATACTTCTGGTGAAGAAAAAGTCCAGCATGGGATGATTTGGATTCAGTAGCTATCACTTACGTCAGAGACGTGACTCTGGCTAAGATATCCCACGGAGAAGCTCAGCTGCCCAAGAAAAAAAAATCCTGAAGACTCACTGCTAATTCTTGAATTATATTAGTTCTATCTTAACCTAGAAAATTTTATCCCGGTTCAGTATCAGTGCAATTTCTCTGTAGCTGTGGATGTCCTCTTAACCACTGCCTGAGGGCAGTTACCTGGCAGATTGCAAACCTGGAGATTTTCTGCCCTAGGGCAGTTTGTGCTCTTACAGCTCTGGCATTGGCACTGAATGGAGGTTAATGATACTGTTCCTTGGAAACGTCTTTTTCTTGGTCAGCATACAACAATTGTTTTATAAAAACCAGTAAGTAAACTTTCACATCCTGGTCAAATTCCATTTGAGATAACAGCACCCTGCTTACAGAGTTCCTACAGTTTCAGCTGGACAGCATGCTGATGTCTGTTAACCTATTGCAAAGTTACAGAAGTGTCAAACAATATTATTTTTTATTTTTCTGTTAAGCTTGGTCTAATTACTGCAGTGATATAAATGAAGTCTGATTTTTTAAAATAATACAGGTGGCCCACTTTACCACTAGCTTTGTTCTTAGACCGTGTCTTAAATACACTGACCTCTAAGATCTCTGATATTAGATTTGCTATGGGATAGGATCAATGCAGTTTTTAAAAATAAAGGCAGTGGTATTCAACAGATAAGAACATGGCAATTACGATGAAAGTCAGCTTATTATGTTTTATCATCTGCCAAGGAGGCATATTAAGCATTGTTTGTTTTCCCTTTTCTGCAGTTTTAACAGATCAGGATGGATTTTTGATACCCATCAGATTTGAAGTATCAGATTGATAAAAACAGCATAGCAGAGAACATCCACTACGGGAATCAGATTCAGCACCAATCAGAACTGAAGTGTGAGCTTATTTCAAATTCAGAAGGTCCTTAGAGCAGGGAGGCTTCTGTCAGCATGACCTCATTCTGTGCCTGCGGAGAAGATACAATTAAGTATAATTCTTTACTTCTGGGATTACAGTTTTTGTTGTCATCCTGTCTCTGCATCTCCTTTCCAAAAACCCAAGCATCTTTGTAGTCTATGGATTATGGCAATCTTTAGTATATCAGGTATAATAAGCAAATTTTATTTCTGTTCTGCAATGTATCTGGAATATATCATTAAAGTACAAATACGCTTCTTTAGAATGCCTTTAACCAATAATTTGAAAATTTACAGCTATTAAATTTCAGCAGTAGTCTTATGAACTCCTTTGATAGTTTGCTGATGGGTAGATGAATCAAAATACTGACTTGTTAAGTAACTTGTCATTTCATTAGTGATAATGCTGAAATTAGTGTGACCTTCTCACCTGGAAACGTGATGCTACTGAAACTGGCAGAACTTTTGCTATTGCCTTCAGTGGGGCAAAAATTGCCACATGATTGAGATTTTTGCTGCTGCTAAATACTATTTTTCCCCATTTAAAATAATGCTGAAATAGAAAGGGAATTAAGCCATTCTTTCAATATAAGTGTAGTTAAAATACACTCTTTGGGATGAAAAAATGTATATGTGAACTAACTAATATTACTGGAGTGATACCAACCTGACAGTTTTCATAGTTAACTATGGAATCCACAGCTAATCCATGGAATAAATCAGTATACTTCAAGTATAGAAGGCAGATGTGGAGCACCTGTATGGAGATAAACCACCACAATTCACTATGCATTTGACTTAAATCTGGAGTGGGGTGGAAGAGAGGAGAGTTTAGTGATTTATTTTGCAAACATTTATTTTTACAAAGCTTCTATCCTTCCCAACCCTCCCTCTCATTTTGTTTTTGTTTTTGTTTTGTTTTGTTTTGTTTTTTACTTAAGAAATTAAATTTCTGCTTTGGAAATCAAATTCTGGCTGAGGGAAGAATTATCTTATGTAGGAACACAAACTCCAAGACACAAACTCCAAGACAAAGTAATATTAACTGGAGACACAGACATTCCAGGAAGCCAAGTTAAACATCTTAAATCAGCATTAAGGTAAATCCATTAGGAAAAAAACATAAAAGGGAGGAAAGCTAACACTTTGTATTTCCCCCAATGGTAAATGAAACCTAAAGCTGGCAACTTAACATGGGAAGGCTCCTTAGGAAAAGGAAGAGTTATAGCATGGAGGGACTGAATCAACTTTTATGAAAATGTTTTCTGCAGGAACTAGATGAGGGCTCTTTTAATCTCTTCTTTCTGAAGGATTGAAAACCCCAACAATAATATAAGGCTTTGATTGTCTATATCAATTGTCCAAAGTAAAATTCTGAACAGTGACACAAACTATACCTTCTATTCCTGGAAAGGTAACTTACTTCAGATTTACTGCAGGCAGGCATGAATTTTCAATGCATCCTAATTTCTCAGACATTTTCCTATAGTATAGTTATTTTATATTCAACATGTTGCTCTAAGTAAAAAGAAGTCTTTAAAAGTGACAAAGTTAAACGTCTTTCTTGCCACATCAGAATGTTCTTCAAACCAAACGTTTAGCTACAAATTGTTCTTGCAAATTAAAACCTAATCTAATATTTTTTTAACTAGACCCTCAAAGACAATTTGAGCATAGAAGAAAGGAAATCACAATTTGCTAAGTAGACTTAGGCTGTTTATAATCAGAAACCTTAAAAGGGTCTGACATTTCCTCGTTTTTATGGCCCAACTCTGGTAATAATACCATTTTAATGTGAGTTAAAACAAGCAAGAACATAGTGAAGTGTTTTTACTTCAAGAAGGCAGCACTGTACAAACTGAAATGGAAAATCTGTTGTTAAAACATACAGTGAAGACCAGACTAAACACTTGAGCCAAGCAGCACAGATTACATGCTGTATGTTCAAGCCGCTCCAAAGTAGAAAAAAGCCAACTATAGACGTAAGGAAAGACAAAGGAATGAAAAAGACCCCCAAAACAATAGCAGATGATTGGGGATTATTGAGTTTAAAAAAAGTTCTGTGAAAACTCAAAAAAAAAGAGGACACGCATACTTAAACCCCTCCTCTATTACAGTGATTATAATGATCTAAATACCAAAATCTCTCCTCTGCAAAGTGTTAACTATGGTAGCAAGAAATCTGCCAGTGCCCAAATTAGTCTGGCATTTTCATGGTGTCAAATACTGTAATATGTACAACTGGCAGAGAGCAACATAGTTTCAGGCATCAAGTGCCGACAGCAACACCCCACTAGCACTCCTTCTTAATGGAGGCTATCAGACTCCAGCGTACTGAAAACCTCCCTCTTTTTTGGCAACCTTAAAAAATACAAAGACACAGTCATTAGACTGGAATTTACATGACCTATTTTTCCAAACGTATGATTAACACATTAGCAGCATCACACCCTTAAAGAAAAACGATTTTATTTCTGATACTTGTCCAGACACTGAACGCATGGAAGTAGGGAAACAGTTCCTGGCACAGGCGTGAAACCACCACTTGACGCCACACACACACACAAATTCTGACTGAGGCGTTTCCTTCAGATTTTGGGACATGTACCATCTCAGTGTATTGATTAATTATTTATTTTCCTTTTGTGAGTCATGGCAAGAGACAGCTCTTTTGAAACTTAACAGCATGTCCTGTGGATGAGTACGTATCTGCTTCATGTATTGTACTAGAAATGTAAACGCTTGTCCTTGTTTATTTAAATATTGCACACCATATTATTGCAAGATAAGCACTGAAATAGCAAAGTTATAGCCAAATTAGCAATGCCTAAATCATTAAATATTTTGAATACTAATTTCAGAATTTCTAACATTAGTTTTATTGTGAAATATATACAATCCTACATATAAAAACTATTTGCTTTTCAGTTGCTGTACTATCAAGCAGGGACTGTGATCTCCACAAGCTCTAGAGAAATTACTCTGAGCCTTTCTGCATTTTTCATGAGACAACTATAGTGAGCTACCTGTCTATAATCAGACCACCTAAAAAACAGCTATTATTTTTGCACTTGCTTATTCTTTATTGGCATTAAAACGGAAGTTACATCTCTAATGCAACAGGTTGGTGCTAGTGGAAAAGGGAAGGAGTCTCTAGGCCCCAGAAGGAAGCAGCAGTGAGAGTAGGAGTGATAGAGGCACAAAGCTGGCCGTGAATTCTTGTTCTTTCTTGTGAAATACTGTGTTAGTAGTCTGCTAAAGGCTGTTTCTGGTTCCCTCTTCGAAGGAAAATAGAGGACAAATGAGGCATGGAGATGCCACCTCATCTTTGAATGGGATGAATCACAATAGGGCTGGGAGGTAACCTTGCTTGGTGGGGGTGGGGGGGGAAAATGCTTTTCCTTTTTCACGGGAGTGCCATTGCTTCTTTTCCCTAGGAAGATCCCAGTGGGACACCTCCAGCTCATCCTCCTGAGGCATTGTGCTTTGATGGGAGGTGGCTGAATACAGATGGTGGGGAGGTACCTCCAGACAATGGGGTGTGAGGAGGCAGCCATCTCCTGGGAATCAGATGAACAAGCAGGAAGTGGAGCCCCAGCCTAGGACCGTGCTCGGGCAGGCAGGGAGACAGAGCTACGTAATGAAGTCCTAGAAATCAGTAATGGGTAAACTTCATCAGTAATTTTCCAATTATATTCTAATGCCCATTTGCTGGCCGTGAAATTTCTCAGGTCAACAAACTTCTATGGAACCACAGAAAAGTATCCCAGTAGGACTGCCTCATTTTGAGTGTTGTGTTTTGTTTTGTTGTTGTTTTAGGAGCTCCGGCCCTTGTTTTATGTTGATAAATTCAAACCTCTTGCTCAGGTGCCTACTCCCTTCATGGTGGCTTCACAACATTTCTAATTTAAGAGCTTCTTATCATCATCTTAATCTGTCAGAAGGATGTCTCTCTTCCCTTTCATCTTTCCATAATCTTCCATTGTTCATCTCCATCAGACGTCCCTTGCTTGTTGCAGGTAACGAAGTCCCCTCCTAGCCAGTTGCTCCTCTGTTCTCCTGTGGCAGCTCACACCCTCCATCACCTTCGCTGGTGCCAGAACCCACCAGATGCTCCTCAGATTCCTTAAAAAATCTCTTGGGTTCCTTGTCTGCTGCTGACATACCATTTCTCCTCCTCCCTGTAGATCCACCGCATCATTCTGGACCGTGGGGAGTTTCTCTTCTGCTGTGACACTAGAAACTGTTGGCAACATGAGGCAGCGGCACCAGAAGTCAAACATTCATCCCTTTGGTTACAGAAAGCCTGAAGCCTGTCACTACACGGCCGATAGATGTAACCATACTCCTCTCGCCCTCCATCACCTCCGGTTGTTCGCTGAAGTCACCCAGGCCCTGCAGCCACGGACAAGGCCTCCGCAGACCAGACCCATCCTTCGACAAGGCCTCCACAGACCAGGCCGGTCCTTCCAGACGGCCTTTCCCCGCACCAGCCCGGCTTCCCCTTTCCCCACAGGCGGACAGCTGAAGCCCTTCGGGCCGTCGGTTTTCATCGAATAACCCCCGTACGACGCCAGAACCGCCCGCCCCAGCCGCCCAGGCCGAGAGCCCGGCCTCAGGCCTGAGGGCGGGCCTGGGGGAGGAGGAGGAGGGCGGCACGGCGCCGAGCGGGGCCTCCTCCCGGGCTGTTCTTCCCCGGCCGGACGGAGAGCGGCACTGTGTCCCCGCAGCGCAACCTCCGCCGGAGCCTCCCCCCTGTCTTTCCCCAGCCCCTGCGTCCACCACTGGCGGCAGCCAGCGAGCCGAGCGGCGGGAGGGAAAGGCCAGTGGGGTCCGGGCGCGGAGCGGCGGGACCGGGGAGAGGTCTCGCACCTCCCTCAGCACTGCGGCCGCCGCCATGTCGGGGCCGTGCGGTGTCCCTGAGGGGGCCCGTCCCTCGGCGTCACCGGAGAGGAGTTGCCGGTGGGTGGGAGGGGAGGCAGAGCGGGGCGGGGGCTCCCCCGAGCGGGGAAGGAGCCGGGGGAGCGACCAGTGCGTCCCGGGCCTGCCCGCCCCGCTGCCTCCCTGTGGGCCGCCGGGTCGCGGTGAAGGCTATGGTGTGAGGTGCCAGCTGCTTGTTTTGCTCCGTTTTCCTCGCCCCTCAGCGTGTGAGGAGGACTTTCCTCACAGAAACACCGGCTGCCGCCCCGGGGGTGGTGGTCGGCGGTGGCCCGGCCCTGCCGGTGGCCGCGGCCTGTGCGGCGGCCCCGGGTGCTGGAGGGAGGCCCGGGGCTGGGGAGGCGGTGGGAAGGAGTCGGTGGAAAGGCATTGGCCCTTTGCGCCGAGTGTCTGTAAGCTCTAAAAGCGTCTTCCGAAGAGCAGAACCTCAGCCTCGCTCGATAAATCCACCCCGCGCAAAATGGAACCGAAGGGGTTTTAGTACTTCAAGGGGCTGAACGGTTGAGAACCGCTGAAATGTGCTTATCGGGTGGTTATTTAAGTTTGTGCCCTTCCTAGCCTAATATTCCCAAGTGGTCTGACACGGTCTGTTGCTTTTCTGATCGAGTGCCATAAGGTCACTGGGGTTTTGGAGCCTGACTTCAAAGGAGAGTGGAAAACACCCCCTCAAACGTATTTACTACTTCTTTTTTAACCCTTGTTCTAAATAACTAGGACTAGGACTGTTGAGTCACTTATAATGTTTTGATACAGAAGCTTGACAAAGTTAAGTAGGCATCTTGTGTCTTTCAGTAGGACCCTGCGGTTGAAAGGTGAGAATAATTCCTATAGAACTTATTTTGGGTATTTCAGGTAAAGCAAAAGAGTAGAGAATACGATCAGGTTGCGCTTCATTCATTTGACTTTCCCTGGAATAAAAGCTGTAGATAATGTGTTCTTGGGATGTGATTAGAGAGCCAAAGGTTGAGATGTAAACCTGAAGCAAATTACAGAAGGGCAGAAAAAATTATGGTATACGTTTGTTGACATGAGAGTTTTAGCCATGATTCATCCATATACAGTCCCCATGACTAAGGCAGGGCTTGTGTGTGTCATGCGTTTGCAGCTCTTTCAAGTTGCAGTACTTTGTGTTCCTATAGATTATGTGAAGAGCCTGTGAAATAAATTGAACAGCCTGGAAGCACATCTTAAAAGTCTTTTAATTTCTTCTTTATAGCCTTTCTCCTCTTGTGTTTTGTTTTTAGCTCTGGAGTTGTGCTGTGTATGGTTTGTGGTTTGTTTTTTTTTTTATTGTGTGGTGGTGGTGTTTATGCTTTTATTTTTTTTTTTAGGAACTCGTATTAAGATTAGTGCATTTCAGCTGCGGAAAGCACTGATGTAGAGGGAAGTGAGATTCTTAGTGTTACCAGTGTGAAAGTCCAGTAGTAGTTGACAAAAATGTTAGCCTAGGCATGGTGTTAGGAAATGTCCATGGTGCACTTAGGTGGATGTTACCTGTGACCTTCTCCATTTCACAAGAGAGATTCATGTTGTTTTGAATTAGTGTATGAATACATTGTATTAGGAACTTCATGGGGGGTTCTGAGGTGTTGCATCGTCTCTTGTCTTTCACTCCTGCCTGTGTACTGATCTGTAGTCTATGCTAAATGGTTGATGATGCCAGTATAATTATAGAGCTCTGCATGTGAATTTAGTGCTGAAGTTCCTGATTCTTGAGTTTGAGGAAGTTGCTGCCTTTGTTTTTCTTATAGAGGCTCTGCTACTGCAAATGTGTCAGTAGGGCATTAATTAGCTGCCAGTTACGCTGCCTCTCAGAGTTATGTGAGGCTGTATGTTGATATTTTCTCCTGAGTCCAACCGTGGTTATGGGAAAGGTTAAATTTTCCAGCTGTTTCTTCTCATGACTCCACTGGAGACTTTTGATCTCCTGGTGGGTTGGTTTATGCAACTGATCTGTGTTCCATCTCAAAAATTGTCTGTGTTAACTTGGACCACCATTAAAATGGACTTGGCTGATGTTTTTTCCGGTCATATAAGGTGAACTCATGTGAACTGCTTTCTGAAGGTAAATAACAGGTTTAAGTCTCTATCAAGTAAGTAATGACAGTCATTTGGAGCCTGCAAGTTTTTTGGGTTTATTTTTGATGTACAGATTGGGATGAGGTCATCTATCTGTGTTTAACATTAAGGTGAAAATAGTTTTTATCTTTTTAATAACTGTAATGGCTGTGTGTGTGCTACGGTCAGCTGACCTAGTGGCTTCAGCAATGGAAGTACATCTGAACATATGAAATAGATATACTTGCCCTGATAGGTCTGTGTAATGTAGTTTCCAGCCTAGGACCTGATAAATGATTTTGTATTTTTTCCCCCCAGAAAATGTTTAGGATGTCTATATCATTAAGCTATTATCATTCCTTTTTTTTTTCCTTCTTTTTTTTCTTAAAGTTGTAATTGTATCATGCAACTTGAATTGGAGTGAGTTGAACTATGTGGTGTTCCTGTTTGGGAAATTCTGGAGTGGTTCTCATGTTGCTGTTGTATGTGGACCACCATCAAAGTTCACAAACTGCTTTATGTCTCTTTCTAATGTGACTCCTTGGCTTCCTGATGTGGCTGCTACTGTTCTGAGGTCACACCTTGGTGAAAAATCTGGCTGTGTTCCTGCCCATCTTGTGTTCTGTTGCTCTGGCAGTCATGATATCATCAGTCTCCTGTTCTTGCAAGTGCTTTCTGCAAACCTGAACATGTTTTTGCTTTGTTTCTGTATTTGAGCCCATGCTGAAGTTCAGAAATTTCTCATGCTTTCTTGTCCCAGTGTGCAACAAACCTTCATTTAGAGTCACAGAACTGAAAACTGTGAGGCAGTCAGGAGGGAAGTGGCAGATGGAGAGAGTGGCAGAGTTCAGCGCTGAATGTATCATGGACTCAAAGGTCTTCAGCAGACCTTCAGGTAGGAGGAGGTTATACTACAGGAAGATGGCCAAACAGTGCTGCCTTTGACTCATGTTGTGTATCACGCACCAGGGAAAGCTGTGGAGCTGAGAAGCCTTTATATGGGGAAGCAGCAGAAGCAAGAGCTGATAACATGGAACAGCCCTGTTAGATGTCTACATAGGTCTGAAGATTCATGCTCTGGGGTCTGAGTCTTCAACAGCCACTTCCCTTTGATCCCAGCCGTGTTAGAGTTGCAGCATCACCTATAAGAAGGAAGTAAATCTGTGTTCATTTGCATCAACAGCTAAAGCAAGCCAGTATTTGGGGAAGTAACATTTGCATCTGTTGCCAGTCCTGACTACTGCTGGTGCAGACAGCTCTAAAAAAAAGCATTAATTTGATTTTCCACTTTTCCTTCCTCCATAATGCCACCTGCTTGTGTGTGCCCATAATAACCATCACCTGTGATCTTCAGTAATGCTCCTCTTTTACAGTATCTTCTCATCTCGATGGAACCCGTCCTCACCCCTTCCCACCCCCCTACTGCCCTTTTGCTGGCTTTCCAAGCACTAAATTAAGTGCTTATCCTTTGGCCAGGTCTCACTCACAGGAAGAAAAACAAACCAAAAATCCTTAAGAAAGAGTAATAGAGCAGAATACAGCAGCATTATAATTAACCTCATTAGGAGAGTTTTGCTCAGCTTTATAATGTTATATTTTTTCCTTTTTTTTTTTTATCAGCCTCCAATACTTTGTGCATTAAACTATATTGTAGCTTCTTAGCTAGATATTGCCAGAGTTGCAATTTATAACAGATTACAGGCTGTTTCCAGCAACTCAGAGAGGCACCGAGTCTTGAATTACAAGATCCAGGCACTACTGTCTGTTTGAAGGCTTTTCAGAAACAGGTATGGAAGTGCATCTGGAGAGGATGTGGAAGGAAATCCTGTTGTGCTGAGAAGCTGTAGTTCTTCAAAAATGTGTGACTTTTATTTGCTGCCCTTCAGCCTGACTTACGGACGGAATCTCTGGAAACGTGGCACGTGCAAGTTGCAGCTCCGTCTGGCAGGAGTTCTCTTTTCCCTTTCCAAATCTGTCTTTCTGTTTTATAATGTGGAGCAGGAATATGATCTTAAGCAGTAGTGCTGGTTGCAGTTACGAAAGTGCAGAAGCAGCAGCGTAACCACAAGTTTGGTCTCCTTTGTTGCAGCCTGTGACATTGCTCTGGGAGCCGGGCAAAGCAGCCCAGCTGTGTGGAGTGTGCGCTGGGTCAGCCCAGCCCAAGAGCTCTGCCTCTTGGAAGATCTTCCTCAAAGCTGAGTTCAGCGTGGGAAACCCTTGCTTTGGTACACTCGACCAGGGTTGTGAGCTGTTTGGGAAGCTACCCTTTCTACCTGAAGAAGGAAAACAACTGCTGCTTGATTTATTATTAAACTTTTTTTTCCCTCTAGCTTGACAGGCTGCATACCTGCGTGCTCCATAATCCCAAGGTTTTTTTGCTGCCTCCTGGGCTTTGACCTTCAGCCCACAGCAAAAGGAAGAAGAGTGCAAAAGTAGTCCTTACCAAGCAGACCTGGTGGTGGAGATTGTGCTTACACTGGTGGCTCTCTTCCTCCTGCCTCACTGCTTTGCTCGTGCACCCAGCAGATCTGCCTGTCTTTGAGAGAGCGCCTTGCTGGGAGCTTGTGCTCGCCTGTACCAAGGGCCTCTAGCACAAGCATCTTCCTGGCTTAAAAAGAAACCACATGATGCGGAGTTCAGTAGCTTCTGTCACCTGTCAAACGCCAGCTGACTGTCACTGCAGGTTGACTTCTTGTGACATGGCATGTGGAGAAGAGGCTTTGAGTCCTTCCTAGAGAACAGAGCTCTGCTGTTTCTGAAAGTTGTATTTACTTCCGAAGCCTCTACTTCAGATGAGGTTGGGCTGGTTTTGAACTCTTGAACTGTGTCCTTGATGGATGAAGTTTTTGTTTTGTACTCAAAGCAAGATTTATGTTCCGTTGCTGCCTCAAAAGAATCTGTCTTTGGTCCAGGCCGTATACAAGGCTTAAAAATCACAAAAGTGGAAAAAAACACCCTAGCAGAGCAGATTGCATAAAGCAAGTGTATTGAGCCATGTGCGTCACTGTCTTGCACTTTGATAGAATTTGATGTGAGAAAGAGGACCTTAGCTAAAACTATTGAAATAGCCAAAGCCCTTGGAACAACCAGTAGGAGTAACACTGAGTGGGAGAAGGAAAACAACAGAAAAGATGCTTGAAGTGTTTTTAAAAGTGCTTTGTCTCTAACTGAGTATAGATTTTCGCATTCAATAACAAAGTGTTTAGGTGGTCTGTTCTGTTGCTGACTGCTGGCAGAAATGGAAGAACACAAAAGGTCCACAAACTGTCTCCTTTGCTATTCTTATGCTTGTTGAGAAAAAATCTGCTGGAAGGCATTTCCTTTTATTTCTTCTTTTTTTTTCTTTACCTTGTGTTTTGTAGAGAGGGGGGCTCCAGTGTTTTTCAGAAAGAAAAGCTTGTGTAAATGCAGCTAGAGAGTACAATGATTTGGTCTCAGTTTATTTTCATCGCAGTTATTAATTTTTTTCTCTCTATTTCTATGTAAATACTTGTTTTACTCCGTTTATGAGAGTTCAAAATGCAAGTGAAAAAGTGTGGGAATAACCTTTGTGTTTTAATGAGCGTGTTCGTAGAGTCTGATTTGGAAAGCAGAAATCTGAGTAGTGGAAATAATGTAGCGTTACAGTGCTAGCAGGTACACTTCAGCCTTTGCATTCTCTTCTAGGCTGAATTTGTGTTCAGAGATGAAATATTCTGTGCAATTAAACCTTTCCTGGTGTGGTTTTTTTGTGAAACCACACGTTTGAGAGTGGGGTGACTAGCATTTTCTGCCTGCAGACTGTCCTTTACTTCATAAATTTGGATCCTCATCGTCAGTTCTTGCTAATGTGAAGTGCTGTGTATGTTTTGATGACAATTCTTAATCCTTTGGAGTAGTGGAATGGGCACAATGGGAGATGAGGTTCTCCATCTGTTGTGAAGACTGTTACAAGGTTCTTGGGTCCTCAACCTACCATGTTAGGAATGTGACAGTATTGATTCAAAACCTTTATGTGTATGGTCATCAGTGGCTTTTTGTTTTGTTTGTTAGCTGATTTTAATTTGATCAAAAGTGTAAGTGTGTTGTCAGGAAAGTGAGCTCTAGGCTGATTAGGCTGATAAATCCACTGGAATTAAGTCAGGCTTGGAATACATCTAACTTCTGTGGTTTGTACATGGTGTATATAAGAGTTTACAGCCTCTTCAATGAGCAGAAGTGCAGTTTTCTAGCTCTGGTAGGGCATTGTTAGTGGTGTATCTGTAAGTAATATTCTGATTATGATGTTCCAGGTTTTCTTTGCCTAATTCCCCACATGATGGAACAAATCTTTTCTTGACAGGCATGAATATGTAAGCCTTTTCAAGATGGTTGAGAACTGTGGTGAAGAACCAAGTGGAATGACAGGTAAGGAAATTTACTTTTATTCCTAATTTTGCTGCCATTTATTATTTCTGTACCTGATGTAAGTCAGCTTTTTTAGATGAGAAATCAGTAACTGAAATCAAGTAGGTATTCTTATCCTTAGGAAAACTTACATTTGAGCTCAACTTGGCATGTTGGGTACTTTATCAGTAGAATGTTAGTTGTTTTTAGTAGGTTAACCACAGCCATGTGTATTGCTCAGTGTTAAAACTCTGTTTAAAGTTGTATGCTCTGTGATCAAAATACCAATTTTAATTTGTATTCTGAACATTCCTTTGCCAGAAGGGAGCATCCACTTCTGCTGACGTCTAACTTGTATGTTTGGAAGTATGGTTTCCTGACAGAAGAGTGCATTGTATTTTTTAACAGCAGATTTTTGTTAAATGTACCACCAGTGGTGGTTTTGGAAAGATGAGAAGGGACCTACTGCGGGGCAACTCAGCAAAGCTGAAAATGTAAGTTCTATGCCATTACGATTTTATTTGAATTAGAAATGTAGATTTATTTTTTTTTTGGTCTCCAGCATGTCAGTATATTTACATGTGTGTGTTTTTTAAAAGCAAAAAAGAAATCAAATGAACATTACATGATAAATATTTTATATACTTTGAAATTAAAAAAAAATTAAAAACCTCTAAAAGCAAAAGTAAACCAAAACTAAAAACTGAACTCTTATACGGGAGCTAATGTCTTTAAATTGACCAGAGAAATTTAAAAATACATACATTAGGTAGCTTTTGTCATATTGGTTGAATCTTATATTATGTTAAGGCTGGAGACTTACTTTGTCCTTAAAAAAGAAAGAGAAGTAATAATAAGAACTTACTTGTTATTTTAACTTAATCACAGTTACACCCGAAATGTCCTATTCTGCTGAATGGTTTTAGTGAACCTTGAATAGTGGTTAGAATATTTATCTGGTCCATTTCCTTAAAAAGTAAGTTCTCATAATGACTTTGAAAATTGCATTTACTGCTGATTGTTTCCTGATGCAGTATCTCTGATTTAAGGATTTTTGTCAATACTCTACTGGTATCCACTATCTAACTCTTAGCTTACTGTATTTCTTCCTTTATTATGTGTGTCCTGTCCCTTCTTGAATGCTATCTGTTCCCTTCTCTTACTGTACTTGAGATTATATGTGTAATAGGACTTGCAGTCAGTCCACTCTACTCAAGAATTCTGACACATCTTGGAAATGCAAGCTGCCACGTGTGGTTTCTAAGAAGACATCTCTTAAGGAAAGATAGATGAGATGTCAGGCCTCAATCACATCTTTTTTCAGCAACTGCATATACATTTTCATAATACACTGCAAATGAAACAATAATGCATGTCTTGAGCCTGAGTCATATTGCTTTTCCAAAGCTTTAGAATGCTCAAATGGTGTCTAATACTGTTTTATAGTAGCTCTTGTTTGATTTTGTAAGAATACAGTTCTTCAACAGTATACAGCAGTTCTTAGAAAGCAGTGGGAAAGTTCTGTCTTTTGCTATGATAAACAAAAGATGTTTACCTGGACAAATTTAATGTACCCTCAGCGTAAACATGACTTGTGCCTTTTAGCCTTTTAGCTTAATTTTAGAAAATGCGTTTGTGCCCTTATTTTTTTGTGTGTTTTGTTTTTTAATTCCTTCAAAGTTCTAGAAGAATTATTCACAGCAAGTATGCAGACTCAACAGTACCAGTTAGCGATGTGATGGCTGGTGTATGACAAGTATATGTTAGCACTTCCTTCCTAACATAAATGACATCTTGGATCTTTTAAAAATAGGGGATTTGGTTTTGGAGGGTCTTGGAGATTTCCCCCTCACTCCCTTCTCCCATTTTATTTTGGATGGTTTAAATGTGTCAAATTCTGTCATAAGGAGTACGGTATGATTTTTTTTTTTTTTTCCCTTAAGGACAAGTTGCAATTAAGTTAAAGTTACAATTTGGTTTATCTGTGTTGGAACCTGGTGAGGTTTCCTTCTTTCTACATTTTTCCTCTTTAGTGTGAGGAGTCTGACTGTCTGATTAGGGTGACTATTATACTTCTGCTATTTTGGACAATACAATTAAATGAAAAATGAAGTGGAACATTTTGGAACATGTTCCTGCAAAGGAATTTCTTTGTATTAAGTACGGTTGATTTAAATTGACTCCAAGCTTTATGGAAGAATTTTCTTATATAGTTTTTAAGACTACAATGCTTCATAAATTAGTTTATCAATTTAGATATGAGAGTGAAAAAAATGGAGAGGGTAAAAAAAATCTTGTATTTTTTTTTTCCCCTTTCTGTATAACTGATAGACACTTTGTATTTATTAGAAACATTGGTCATCATTCATTCTATCCACTAGGGAATTATAAACACATTCTTAGAACTAGTTTGAAACGATTGGTTTTCCTTTCACTGGAGAGGAAAGTGGAATGTTGTTAATGAGATGCTGGGATTGCGACTTGAGATCTTGGTCCGTCCTCTTGTTGTGCCAGGTTGGCCACTTCTCTGCACTTCATTGTTCTGTCTGTCAAACAGAAAAGAAAAATGTGTTGTACTGGGCTGATTAGGTTGGTACCTGCCCCTTTCTGTACTTCCTGGTCTGCCTGTCATGGGTGCTGTTCGCTGGCTCTGTGTGTCCGTGCCTACGGAATGTCTGTGATGCACCCATCCATCCAGCTCCTTCGGGGTAGCAGGACTTGCTGAGGTTCATAATCTACCATCAGAAATTGACGTCGTCATCATCTTTCTAGCTGGCCAGAGTTTAAGTGCTCAGACCTGACAAGTCTACTTTTTCTCTTACAGCTTGGTAGGGTTTGAAAATGATCGTGTTTTGTAGAGAACGCTGGTGTCTTAATATCTCTTTTATTTGTAAGATTACTTAATTTGGAAGGTAATTCTCATATGGGCAGATATTTGCATGTATGCTTGTTTGGGAGGAGATCCTTAATGTCAGGAGATGTGCATTTCTGGAGAACTATGAATGAGGAGGTGCTTGTGGGTTTTGTTTTGCTTTGTTTTTAAAGATGAAGTTGAGACCATCACAGGAGTATTGTTTTTTTATCAGTGCTGAAATGAAACAGCTGTTTGTTTTAATTGGATGTGTATCAAACAGTGTACCCAGGACTGACTAGTGAACCTCTGAGTATATTGTAGCCTCTGGCTAATTGTCTAGAATTCCCTTTCAGTGTGTTCAACACAGCCCTGCTCTTCTAAATCATTATGTTATTACAAATCCATTTTCTTCTGAGGCGGAGGAGGGGTAAGACTCTTCACCCACAGCAAACTACAGACTGATTATTATATTATTATGTTATCCAGAACCTATAAATATAACTGACCTGCAGGTCTAACTGTTGGGTTACTGAAAATTATTTGCCCATTCATGGTAAGCTGACTTTCAGAAAGAGAAACTTGAATATCTGAAGAGGCAAGTCCCTAGATTAAATCCTCTGGAAACTTCAGGATATGCTTTTTAAAAGCAAGTGAAATTTTTTTCTTTCAGTTGAGCATGTTAGTGTTATCTCTTATGTAATACAGTATAGTGTACTCTGTACGTGGGTGGACATCTATTTTTAAATACTTTTATTGTGCTTGGTAATATCAACAGAAGATAGTCCCCAGGAATCCATCCAGGAATTTCATTGTAAATATTGTGTAAACAAAGGAGATGCTGTCAAACTATCTGTCTGTGATACTGACGGTAGTAAATACCTTATTTTAAATGAAATCCTGGCTAATGCTGATCTATGCTTTTGATAGGTTTAACAATTCCTACAACTTTACTAAGGCTGTAGGTGGAGAGATGGGACAAAATGTGGGTGTGTGCACATCCACAATGCACAATTGCCTAAGCATATATGGATATAGTGGAACTCACCCAGATTTTGACCTGGGTGTAAATTCTGAGATGTCAGATGACTTTTTCCTTTCTGCCTTCTTTTCCTTTCTGTGATTAATTGTGATAAGCAATCTAGGGCTCAATAATCCTGAAGCAATGTAGTGTAAATTCGCTAATTGAGATTCATACAGGCTGAAGGGCGTGGCTTTATTAGGTCATTAGAGTAAAGTATCCTAATACATAGTGGGATACGCAGCCCAATGCAGGAAATGCATTGGGAAGGGAACATCCTATAGTGAAGTAAGGCAATCAGTTGTTAAAAGACCATGTTTTTCACCATCAGGTCCTCACAGGGTTGATCGTTGTTACAGAGTTGAATTAAAACATTGACAACACTGAAAATGTTCTGCTTAAAGTTTCTTGGTGTTCAGTAGAGTCAAGGTGCGTGGGTACCTTCATCCCTTGCAGAATCTTTTGTTACTGAACCTGTTTTAGTGAGGAGCAATCATGTGTTTTAGCACTCACACAGATGAAGTTAGGTCTCAACCTGTTTTACTGGCTGGAAGATGAATCAATTAGAAATAAAAGTTTGATAATAAAGAAGAGTAGTAATAGCAAGCCCTGTTCAGTTGTCTTGCTTGAATATGTTTTCGTAACAGTGAAAATGGTGTAAAGATGGATAATCAGAAAGGTGAATAAAAAGATAAAGTGTAGTGAAAAAAACAGTTGCAATTTTCCCAGCTCAGTCAGGTCAGTTAGTATCTTCTGCTGTCACTTCTTCTCTCCTTTATTTTTGGGAGTCCAACTCTTTCTGTGTATTGTTTTTCTTGCTGAACATTTCAGACTTCTCTGATCTCTTCACTGTTTCAGACATCTGTCTCGTTTGTCTAAGGTCCATATACATATGGTAGAAACTCCTGGGATCCTGAAGTTGTTTTGGTTTTTTTTTTTTTCCTCATATAAATTTCTGTGACTTGGGCACTTGACAGTCTACCTTCATCTAAATGATACTTCTCTTGGTTGCTGGAGGGGATTGCCAGAGAATAATGGAGGAGAGTTGTGAATCTAGCACTGATCACATTGGGATTTGTGTGCCAGTGATGCTGTGAGGAAAGGACTAAGTGAACTTGGAAGTGCTACCATTGATGTATCTGCACGTGGTCGTCACTGGCAAAATAATCTTAATATAGAAACAGGTATTTTATGGCCTGCTTGGTAACTAGGTTTGCTAGCCTTCAGTATAATTATTTGTAAAAATTATGAATTAGTTTATGATGAGCATCACTAGAACACAACACAGCTTTGATGTTACTTGATGTAAAGAAAAAAGTGACATCACACCAGACTGTGCTTTACTTCAGTTAATAATCGCTTTCCTTTTCTGTACAAGATTAAGGCAGTAATTGCAGTTATTATAGATGCCATAATGTTTTAACTTGGCATATTCAAAAGCTTTATGGCTGAATTGTGGGTGGGTGGACAGAAGCCTCTTGCTTTATGGTTTATAAAGCTTTAAAATGTTTTTAACAATTAAAAAAACCCCACGCAGGGAGAGGTTGGAAGGCACTTCTGGATGTCATCTGGTTCGACCCACCTGCTCAAGCTGAAGTCGCCTGAAGCAGGTTGTTCAGGGCCATGTTCGATCAGGTTTTGAGAACTTGCATGGTTGGAGACTCCACAACCTCTGGGCATCCTGTGTCAGTGTTTGAACACTGAGGAATCCTAAATGTTTACTTGGAAAAAAATAAAGGGCCAGTGGGCAGGAGATCGTGAAGGACTTCTAGAAGATTTGGAGATCTCTTATATTTTCTGGTACATTGGTAAGAGAAGTAAAGTTTGTGAATTTTAGTAGTATGTAAGTGTTCTTTAATGTTAACTGGTCATCAGTAGGTGTTGGCAGAGGAATGTTTGCAAACTGACTGTCTTGATTTGCTTCCTTTACTCTTTTGGATTTTTCTTTTAAACTCCATTTTATTTGTTCTCTCCTGCCAGCACAGATTCAGTACCTAGTTAGTTGGAAAGTAAGGCTGCTATTTAGCTGTCAGCTATTTGAAAAGAAGAAAGACAGCCTTCTAGAAAATGCTTTCCTGGACATGGATGGGGTATTTTTTTTTTTTAATCTTTTAGCTATCTGAATAGGAGACATGGAAATGTGACTGTATTTTATTAAAATGTCTCTGTTCTGTTTTTTCAGGTCTGCTGTTTCTGTTATGCATATCCCAGTTATGAGAGGTGCTTTTGTGATTTCTGAGCTTGGTGGTGTCAGCCTCATGTGAAGAAACTAAATGAAAAGCAAGCTATTTTTTTGAGAAAATAAAATGCCGCGGAGAAGGAAAACTGGTGGGAGTCCTTCACGGAAGAATTGCAACTCTGACAGAATGGTTTTTGGTGTATTCCAAGGGGACCCAGGCCACTCAGCGTCACTAGCAGTGCATAGTGTCAATAAAGAAGAGCTCTTCAACAGCATGTCAGAGATGTTTTCTGACCTAGATCCTAGTGTGGTTTATATGGTTCTGTCTGAATGTGATTTTAAAGGTAAATAATGTACAGTTGGCATTACAGTTTTGTTCCATATGCAGACAGCTCTTAACTAGGGTGACTCCAGAAAAGTTGGTGTGGGTGTTGCAAGCCTATTTGTGAGTTTGGTTTTTAATGAGTAGGTGAGTCATAATATTTTGAAATTTTATAGCTCTTCCCATGCAAGATTCTCCAAGTTTGACAGTGTTTCTCTGAGGCTGGTAATTTGCGGTGCCAGTGTGCTCCATAAATGGAGGTGCAGTTAAGGGGTTTGTTCTGTGACACAGAGCAGGCAGTGGTAGAGTTGTGAGGAGAATCTGTTTTATCCAATTAGTTTCTGTGTCACATCTGCTAGATGCATAAACTGTTTCTGCAGGAGGGGTATTTTACGTTGCAAATCACATGTTTTTTTTAAGACAATGATACACAGTATGTGGTCCTGGCAGCATTTGGTTTTCCTTAAATACTTGAATTGAGATTTTGTTTTACTTTCTATTTTGCACTGTCATCCTGTCATCTCCACTGAGGATTAGTTTTTGCAGGGTAAATTCTGTTTGTCATGTTGAATTCTCTGCAGCTTTGCTTGGACTGTGTTTCTCTGCCTGTGTTCTGCCAAGCTACATACCCACTTCTCCTGGCAGAGCATCTTCATGTCTGTGCCCAGTTGTTCCCATGCTTTTGTGCCTTTGAGATTCTTCTGTATACAAGTTTGTTCATTTATTATAAAAGTGATGGATGAGGTGGTGGGTAGCAACATCAGAGGAATTATTTAGCAGGAAGATGTCATATATGGAGCATTTTTAGTCAGTCTGCATTCGTATGATCAGATGTGATTAGCTGAGGTTTTTCTAAGGCTAAATAGAAGAAAAGAAGGCAGAGTTTGGCATATTTTTATGTGTATGAAAGCTAGGTGGCCATTGAAAGGACTGCTTTTATTGCTGTTTTTTACTGTACTTAAATTATGTGGAGTTTATAACTCATGTTTGTTGCTGTGATTGTTATTCCTTTTAAAATTGAAATTGATGGAATTACTGATTCATGCTTTGAACTGGTAATAAGATTTACTTTTATCAAAATAACATATTTATCTACAAACTTATTGGAGAATTCAGTAAATATGCTGAGTTCATTATTGTATTGTACTGTTAACAATAGTTTAAAAATTGAAAGAGTAGCATCTTTCCATCTGAGTAATAAGTTGCTCTCAAATAGTAGAGAAGATGGAAGGACAAGGAGATTTTAACGTATTTGCAGAAGGAGTTGCACTTCAATGGACTTAGACTTTTTGCTACACTGTTTTTCAGGAAACAAAAGCTTAGCTTTAGGGCTCAGATGATATTTATGCCAGGTTTTCATTTTGTTCATGTTGATTTCAGGCAACCTCTACTCCATTTAGTGGTTTTACAGAGAAATAATGCAGCTACTGGGTTTTTCAGACGGTATTATGTATGACACATTCAGCTGGGCATTCAGCATAACTTATTTTGCATACTTGTATCTATTTAGTCCCCAGTAGCGTTTTTCAGTTCATTTTATACTAGTTTGTCTATATGAGATAGGCTAGAAATTAGTATCCATTTAAATAACCAGTTCTGATTTTTTTCCAGTTAAAATTAATAACTTTTAGATATTTCCTTAATAATTTTTATGCTTATTAGGTTATTATTTTACAATATGCCTGTATTAGAGTTCTGCCTTTACCTCTAATGAGAAACAGATCAAGGCAGTTGCAGAAGGTGTGTGTTAAAAGATGAATTGGTGAACTGTCTTTTGGTTGTCCCTTTGGTTGTGTTGTGTATGTGTCACATCAGATTGTGTTTGTTCAGCTGACCATGCTTTATTCTCTTTACCTTATTCAACAGTAGAAAATGCTATGGATTATCTGCTAGAGCTGTCCACCCATGCCAGAGGAGTAGCATCATCAAAAACCTTGGGTTCTGATTCAGTAGCATCACCACTAGCTCTTGTTAATCAGCAAAGATTTGTTGCAAATGAAAGGATGGGGAGAAGTGCTGCAGAACAAAGTAATTCTGAAGAAGAAAAAGAAAAGGTGCTATCCCCTGATGTGCAGCTGACTGAAGAACTGGATTCCTTAATAGAAAATGCTTTTCAGAGATACAGCTCAAGTGATAAATTGCCTAATTCTGCAAATGACCAAATAGTGTGTGAGCACTCTGTCGAACACGATAGCTTTAATGAATTTCCTGAGTGGGAAAAATCTGATTCAGCTTGCGATGTCCTACTTTTTCCACAGCAAACAGGGCCGAATAATGAGCTTTTAGAAAACTATTGCTGTCCTCAGCCACCAGTGAGTCATCTGAGCATACAGACAAGTTCACCAGCTGCACCAGACACTTCTGCACAGATATTGGAAGATTCTGATGTGTCAGAAATACATGTTCAACATGATGTAGCTTCAGAAGTCTGTGAACAATTGAGTGCAGAAGTGTCATGTGGAAATTCTGAACGGACACAAGATACTGTTTTGGATCAGACAAGTCTGACTGCTGCTTCTGGTGAATCCTCCCAAAGCTCTCCAGAACTTGGAGTAGCTGTCACTGGAAATCGTAACTCGGGGTGCCTGGAACAGCTCGAAGATGTAGTGACTGTCTTTAATAGCCACCAGAGCACTTGTCTTCCAGAGGCGTGTGTGTCTCTTGAAACATCCAGTTTCAAAACACCAAAACCTGCAGATTTTCAGCAAACTCAGCAGGGTTACGACTTAAATTGTTCTACACCATCCTATCAACAGCACTGGAATCTCATGGCTCCCGTGTTTTATCCATCCAGTGGAAGTCACAGCTTTGTAACTCCTGTGGCTCTCGGTCCAGGGCGGTGGAGACCTGTCTCAGACTGCGGGACTTTGGAAAAAGGACTTTTTTTTTCCTCTCCAGTGGTTTTAAATGCCTGGGATAGCAACCCTTCTCTGAAGGTATGGGGAAATCAAGATAGAAACTCAAAATTGAACCTCTCGCAAGCACAACAGCCACCTGTTTGTCACATGATGAGAAAAAAGATGCACCTTATAGGTCAAGTACTTGTTCTTCTCAGAGGTGTTCCAGGATCAGGAAAATCATATTTGGCAAGGTAGAACATCTATATTGTGAGCTTCTAAAAGAAATTGCTTAACTGTGTATAGGATTTAGTGCAGGCAGAGATAATTTTCTACATTTACAAATAGTTATGTTTATACCCTAATTGTCAGCTACGTGGTACATGCAGCAAGATGAGTAATAACAATTGCAGAGAGCTGAGTTACTTGCAGCTTTGTGATGTCTAGTGAAAATTGAAATAGGGAGGATTAGCTTTAACTTCTGTCACTGGCCAAAGGACCTTACGTCAGCAGAGGAACACTGCAGTAGCATTAGGTCTGCTGTGGTGTTCTGCTGTTCATTTTGGGTGTTTCCTTCCAATAACATGGATGGAAATAGGACAGCTCTCTGTAGGGAAAAATTTCCCTTCCACTGTTGGAATTCTTTTGTGTAAGCAGTACATGTGGAGCTTCTTGGGTTGAATTCTTGATTTTTCTTCTAACTCTCAAAAAGCCTAGATTAAGCTTAGACTCCTTTAGCTGGCACCTGAAATATTTGGTGTGGTTCAAACTGTATGTGTATTTGTCAATGTGAGAGTACATCACCAGATGTAGATGGAAAAATACCTCTCTTGTTTTGAAATGAAGCCTCAGTCAGCTCTTTCCCCTAGATATCCTCAGCATTTGGAAACAGAAGGAAATTCATAGATCATCTTTGCATGGATGGTGATTTTTTTTTTTTTTCCCCACTTACCTAAATTTGCTGCTTCCACTCTGAATAATCTTGGTTCTGTGCAAGAAACAAAATACATATATGTATGGCAGTAGATATCAGGGCTGGGGAGGAAAAGGGGGAAAAGCTCTTTACTTCTCGATCTTCCACAGGAATTTGCTTGAGGATAACCCAGGTGGAATTATTCTTAGTACTGATGATTACTTCTGTAAAAATGGACAATACCATTACGATCCTGATTGCTTAGGGGAAGCACACGACTGGAACAGAAAACGAGGTGAGTAATAAATAAGGGAGTAATTTGCTTGTTTACAGTTCAGTGCCATGTAGAAAGCTGCCTGTCTTGTAATACCTGTGTCATGGCACAAGCATTTATCCCATTATAGAAGTATTTTTTTTAATATGTGTGTGGTAGTAAAATACGAGCACAAACTCAGAAGTCATCTGTCCATTGTGCCTTTTGCAATTAAAAATGCCAGTGTCTTTGTCAAAAGACTGGTTTGTCCTCAGATTTTGTCATGGTGTATATTTTGGATTGTATCCCATTTCTGGAGTGGTAATCTATACCATCTCCCAGAAATATTTCTTCAGAGATGAGCCACTATATATTCATATGCAATAGGCAATGATGATGTTGATACAAATAAAGCTTACACAGATATTTTCCCGCTCTTGATTATTTTTTCTCTTGAGCACTAAGTTCTTGGCAAACTTAAAACAAAATTGTGAGAACAAGACAGAATAAATGATTTATTTTTTCCATAATTGGTGTATTTTTTGATAGTGGCTCTTGCTAAGCTCACCATAGAATGACTTTCTTTAAGCTTTTATTTGCTAAATTTCAACCATGATCACTTTTCTACTGTCATTTTTCTAATCAGTGGAGAAATGAGTTAATAAGCAATATGTGATTGAACAATAAATTTGTTCAGCGCATTGTAACATAGCTACAAAAACATGGTGGTATATCTCAAAGCTAGTGATTCTGAACATTTCATTACTGTGTATTTAAATTACAATAATTCTTTTGATTTTTTCGTATTTTATACAGTTTACAGAGTGGACTAATCTTAAGACTGTTATAAAGCCAAGAATTTTGTATGCAACAAAGAAGTCCACTTTAAGGTGATCGTGTAGGGTTTTTTTAGTTTAATTTACTCGTTGATTAGTCATCTTGGTGCATTTTACATCTGCATTTTCATTCCTTGATTATCATACATATGTTAATACAAAAGAATAATGCTGTGTCTCAGTAGATTTATATGTGAGGGTGGGATTTCTAAAATAAGAGGGCCCTGAAACAGATCAGGCTGTGGCAAGAGTTCTTTATGCAGTGGTTAATCATTATGGATTGCCTACTTTAAAAAAAAAAATTACAAATTTGGAGAATTAGTATAAATGTTATGTGTACACCCTATTATAAAAAAATTAACTGTATCACATTCTCTTGCACACGTATCTTTCAGCCAAAGAAGCATTTGAAATGAGAATCTCTCCTATAATAATAGACAACACAAACATACAAGCATGGGAGATGAAGCCCTATGTTACTTTGGTTAGTATCACAATTTAATTGATGTGAAAAGGGATTATTGACCAGCATGGCAACAGAATATGTTTTTAAATGTGATTGTCTTTCTCAGCCTAGCTGTTATTCCACAAGGAAGTCTGGGGTCAAAGAAAAGTGTTAGATGGAATCGTCTTACTCGGTGTTATGTTCTGTGCATGTCTGAGTGCTGGCCTGACCTGGCCTTGTTTCCAAGTGGCAGAGCCAAGTGCTTTGCACTTGGGAGCAAAAATAAATATTGTTGAGGAAACTGCATTCTGTGCCTCTCTAATATGATCAGTAAAATTCTAAACTACTTTTAAAATATAATCATCACTACTTAATGAGACTGATGCTCCATGAAACTTGGAAACTCAGTTTTGTCCTAAATATAACCTAGAGGCAAATACCAGCTGATTAGTTGGAGGGCTACAGTCTGCAAATGTTGCTAGCTTGTTTGAAGATATGCAGATTTATTTAATAACTTTTTATTGAAGTGATATAATAAAAATAATATACTAGTGCTTTTAGTGATTAAAAGTGAGCAGCTTTTATTTAGTACTGCATAAATGCAATCTACATTTAACTTGCAAAGTTATCTTTAATTATTTAAATAACTTGGTGAACTCTTTTAGAAATTTCTTATACTCCACTTTTCTGGAACTTCTCAGTGTTTTGCTTAATTGTTTCTAAATAGACATCAGCACTTTTAGACTCTAGCTCTTATTTTGCTCTTGATCATCTGTCGTTTTGCATGGTAGTTTAATAATTTTCTTTTGCTTGCAGAACTGCATTATTTTATGAAATTCGTTTTGATTAACAGAAATAATATATTAGAAGAAATATTATAAAGTAGATCTGGGATTTCTCCTGCCATGGTATAGAAACACATTGGAGAGTGTAGTCTGTGGAACTGACAGCTTTTGAAGTGATACTCTACATGTGCTTCATGTGATAATAGATTAGTGAACAATGGGACTTAACGAAGATTATTTTTATTAATAAAAGTTTTATTTTATTATTCTTGCATTTATTCAAAATTTGTCAGATTAACAATTGTTTCATAAATTACATCCTTGATTTTGCTGTATACTGAGATAAAGATACAACAGAACTTCTTCCAGGAAGTACAGTGTTTAAGGTGATAATTTTTTTGAGAACAGGAACAAGAAGACGTGACATAGTTCCTCACAGTGCTCCTGGTTAGACTTTGAGCTTCTTTTCTGTCGTGATGAGACTAAACCGTATGGGGACTATTTACTTGCAGCATGCTTAAGATTCTCAGGTAGCAGGAAGGCTGCCCACAGTATCTGTCTTAATGTAATCAAATTGCTTGTTCTGGAATTGGCTTGTATTTGGTCAGCTCTGAATGTAAACAGTGATCTTTTCTTGGTCTTAGCGAGGCTGTGGACATATGCATACTATACCTGGAAAGAAGAGCTGTTCTGCAGTCTTTTCTCAGAGTTAGAATGTTTGTAGGGATGATATAAAGTAGTGATAAAATAATGATTGTGGCACATGATCTAATTTTACAGCAAGAGATGCATGTACATGTTCTTAAAAATCTCCATTTGTATAACCAGCAGTGAAACACTGAACAAAAGCATGTTATTCCAAATGTTTATTTGGTTTTGAAAAATACAGAAGATATCTTTAAAGAAGCAGGCTATATCTGTGCTTCTTCATTGAAATAAGAAATGAGTGATATGGCTTGTTTTGTTTTATACCTATTTTATTCAGGCTCAGCAGTACAAATACAAAGTAATGTTCCGAGAACCAGACACTTGGTGGAAGTTTAAACCAAAAGAACTTGAAAGGTAAGAATGTAAAGGAAAATTTCATATTAGATTGCATATCTTTCACAGTCTATGAACTATGATTTTAAAAGGGATATTGCTTAGTACAGTGGCTGGTGAAGTAGCAAGATATCAGTCAAGATTTTTTTTGCCATAATAAGTGGCTTCTTAATACTTTTTTTCCTACAATATTGACATTTGTGGGATTTTATATGTATTATGGTGGGGGTTTTTTTCCTGGTAGTTTTTTTCAAATTACATACAAAAGATACTATTAGCAACAGATATTATGTAATGGTTTAATGACTAGAGTTCTTGTACACTTAAGGTACAGTGACTGCTCCTTTCTGTACCTGAAGCTGCAAAAATGATGTCTGGTTGGGGCTGTTTTTGCATCCTGATGGTCTGTTGCCTAACTTTAAATGTTTCTGCTGTCACAGAGCTTAAGGCAATTGGCACCTGATGACCTGAGAGGGACAAACCACTCTGCGTCACCATTGTTGTTTACCTGTTTAGCAGAACCTTCTGCATAGTCATAGAGCCAAAATAGGCAAGACATAAATCCTATAAAAGTGAATGATAAGCTAGAAAATTGGCTGGATGCCAGGTTCAAAGTCCAAGAGGAAGCTGATGTCCCTCTGGGATGAATATTAGAGTCGCTACTATTTAACATCCTTTTTATGACTAGGGAAGCTGGGACAGAGTGCGTTCTCAGCAGATTTGCAGAGGATACTGAATTGAGCAAGAATGGTTTGTTCAGCCTTAAGAAGAGAACATTAAGGGAGGATTGTATTGTCTTCAGCTACCTTTTGGGAGCTTATAGAGAAGACTAAAAAGGTATCCTCTGAGAATTGTGCAGAGATGAGATGACAAAAAGATAACCAAGTTGGAACTTCAGAAATTTTGACTACATAAAAGAGAGGAAAAACAAACCCAAAACTTACTTTGAGGATGGTCAGGCACTGAGTTTGTCTAGAGAGTTTGTAGACTTTCAGTCATTGGGGATGTTAAAAATTTGACAAAACAAAGCTCTGAGCAACCTTATCTAGCTGTACCTCCTCTGAGTAGGAGTTTGGTCTACATGACCTACAGAGGTCCCTTTCAGTGTAAGTCATTTTTTGATTTCATAATACCTGTTGTTGTCTGAATTTGCATGCTTAGCTTAAGGTTGGCCACTTTGCAAGTTGGGTAAGGAAGATTATTTTCCTCTCCTAAAACAGAACTTAAACGTTTTCTCCTGTACCTTCAATTTCTGTTTTGCCATCCTTGGCAGGATTCACTTGTGTTAGGTGGAACTGCTGCAGAGCACTTTGCTAGCTGGTGTTTAACTGAGTCAGTGACAATTTGTAGTCAAAAGATGTCCAAAATAATAGGTGAACAGGTTTTCTCAAGGCTCAAGGAGTGCTTAGTTTAGCAAAACCAGAGAAGGATGACTGAATTGAGAAATCTTTCATATACAGTTTGATGTCCTTCGTTATTGTCAGGATCTGATATGGTATGTTTCTGGTACTTATTTAAAGAAGATGCATTATTGGTACAATTTTAGATTTTAGTATTAAGCAAAACATCTTATTGCAGAACAGGGCTGTCGGGTAGGGTGGAGAAGTCAAGTGGACCAGCGATTTTTCCCAGATACCCTGTTTGGAATGCCGTAGTGCACTGACAAAGAATTCACAGCTTTTGCTCTGGGCCCCTGAATTCTCTGGTTAGTCTTGCTGCAAACTTAGTGTTATGAAATTGTTATTAAATTACTATCTTCTCTCATTGTAATATACAAACTTGAAATTTTACTTTTTCGGTTTGTTTGTTGTTCTTTTTTTTAATTCATAGACGAAACATTCATGGTGTATCTAAAGAAAAGATCAAAAGAATGTTGGAACGATACGAACGCTGCCTTACTGTTGGTTCAATACTGGATTCTTCAGTCCCAGACAAATTGGAAGCTGCTGACTGGGGTGAAGATCCTTGGCAGGAGGAAAGCCATAGGTTAGAGTGCTTCACTAGCTTTGTAGTCTGGAAAAAAGGCTAAAAATTAACACTGCATAGCAATGGAGCCTGGATAATGCTTTTGAATTATAAAAAGAAATGCACTACATAGCCTTAATTTTTAAGAATGTCAGGATTTCTAGAAATGAGCTGTTGGAGGATCTAGTCAACTTTCTGGTGCTTTTTTTGTTGAATACACAACTGTTTCATATTGGCTAACCTGATTAATGCTGTATATGCATTATAATAAGGCATAGGAAGTCTGATTTTATTGTAGTTATTATTTCATGTGGGTTTTGCACGCCTAATGTAGTTGAAATGAAGTGGGCACTGTTAATTGGTGGAATGTAGTTGATTGTGAAAAATGACGTGACAAGAAAAAGCCTGTCTTTTCCTAGTTAACTTCTAGACTTACTTTAGCATTGAGCGAAAGCAGCAGTCACTAAGTAAAAACACGTTCACCAGGTTTGCTGGTCTGAAGGAGGAAATGTCTGGCAGCAGAGTGCTTCAGTGCGTAACTGAATGCTGGGAATGGGGGAAAACAGAGTTCTGAGAAAGCATTCCTAGCCCCATGCTGAAGTAAAAAGGGGATCCTTAGCAAGGAAAGTTCTGCTTCTCTTAGTTCCTTTTTTTTTTTTTTTTATAAAGGAGTGTTGAGGTTAGGGCTAGGTTGTCATAAACTTGTTTTCCTCTCACTAGAATTCTCCAGCTGGATGATTAGTTTCCTAAAAGGTGGTTTCTCATCTGTAATTTGAAAAATATTAAATAGCCAAGCCAAAATTAAAAATGTGGTAAGTGCTAAAAGAAGGTTTAAAATGGGTTTACCTTTCATTCCCATTTGTCTTTCAGAAAGAGAGAGATGCATTCTGATGTAAAGGGAGAAAAACCTTCTGCTTCTGATGTGGAGCCTCTTGCTTTAGCTGAAGATGATAAAACTTTTCCTAGTACTTCTCTAACACTAGACAGTAACTGTGATCCTAAACATTTTCAGAAAGAGGAAAAAGAAATGGAAAGTGACTCAGTGGAGCACGATTCTGAGAACAGCACTGTTCAAGATGACTTGGATGTTTGTTTATCAGATGGTTTAGAAAAAGAACTGCCCTTGGAGAAGAAAGAAGAAAAGGGAGAAAAACCAGAAAAAAACACTGAAACCAAGATGGGTGAGGTTGATGTGACCACGACTGAAGAGACTGTGTGCTTGCATACAGGGGAACTTAAAGAACACAGTGATAATGATATTCTCAAAGTCCAAACTGAAGGTGAACAATCTGGCGAAATACATACAGAACCAAAATCAGTACAAAGCAGTAACACAGTGGTACCAAGCAGTTCAGGTTTTGGTACGTCAGGAAAACCAGAACTACTAAACTTTCTGGGTGACTGGCCTGTAGAACAAACAATGGGACAAAGAGTCAAAAGAGCTAGAAGACTAGAAAAATCTTCTCTGAGGAGCGATATGGAAGGTAACACTCCCAGTCAGCAGCATCCTGGGTTAGGTAAAGAGCAAGCGGACCTCCCTGGGACTGATACTGTTGAAAAAGGACATGAAGAGGAAAATGTAGCCTCTAGCTGTTGCTCTGTTAGCTCAGATAAAGTTACACCAGAATTGCAAATGGTAGGGTGTTGGCCTGTCTCAGGCTCACTAGAACAGAGACAGCAAAGGTCAAGGAGACCGAGAAAGACGAGTCCGAATCAGGCTGAAGGTACAAATACTGAGGGTAACATTAATAGAAATGCTCTTGAGACTGTAGATGTGCTTCGTGGGACCCCTGTGAACACTGCAGAACAACAGGATACACAGAGTTTGCAGGTGCCCCAAGTCGAAACGGTAGCTAGTGAAACAGTAGTTGAGAAAAAACCCCAGCAAAATAAGAGAATGAGGAAACATCACAAATTAGCCCTCACTTTTACAAACAGCAGTTTGCCCCATCCCAGAGAAGAGGAACACTTGTCTATGCTTAACACAGCCCAAGAGAAACATGACACGTGCTCGTGTAGACAGAAAAGTAGCTGTTCGCAGACCGAATCACAGGACTTTGCTCTCCTGTGGAGATTAGAAAAGAAAATGCTTTTTCCTGAGACTACCAAAGTATTGCATGGCAGACTAGATGGCTTCAAACCCAAAGATGTAGATAATGCCTCAGATGTTCAGGAAAAAATACCCTATCGAGTTATGTACGATAAAAGTACCTTTGTGGAAGAAAGTGAACTTATCAATATTGATGATTCTGAAAAGCTAAATATACTGTGTAAACTCTTTGAGTCTGTTTCGTTTGAAGCTCTGAAAGATCTTTATGAAAGATGTAACAAAGACATAGACTGGGCCACAGGTCTGCTGTTAGATTCTGATGAAAAGTTATGCAAAGGCATTGATACTGAATGCTTTCAAGTAAGAGAAGCTGAGCCAGTTGTTGCAGATCTTGATTTCAAGGCAAGTGCAAACGATAGTGAGGATCTCAAAGTCTCTGAACAAACACCACAAGTAACCGGGGCTGGTGATACCTCTGAGCCTTCAGAAGACAAGAACTCGTTGATCAGCCTTGCAGAAAGTAGGAGTACTGAGGCAACTGTGACAGATGCTGGTGTGTCGGACTTGTTGACTGCTGCCTCGTTGAATGATTCAGCAGAACTGACAAATTCTGGAGATGCAGCCCCTAGAACTGATGCAGGTGACTCAGCAGCAGGTAACAGTGAGCCATCCATTTCAGGAAGGCAGGAGGTAGAGTCTGAGAGTCCTGGTGAAGAAGCTATAAGTAAGCCATCAGTTTCACAACTTGACGCAGGTTTATGTACACCCATGACTCTGCCTCATGGTTCTAATGCAACATCGACTGATTTGAAATTTGAATTAAGTGGCGAAAGTGACAGTAACCTTTCAGAAAGCAATGTAGAGAATTCTGAAGTGACTGCTTCATTACTGGGACCGGATCATGCACCTCTCGTGGCTCCTAGGAGAGAGGAAGAACTGCAGACAGATAAAGAAACCGAGGGGAGTTCCAGGGAGATATCTTGTAAAGAAGAGATTGAAGCTCCAAGTGGGGATGAAACTAAAGCCAAGATGCAAAACCCTATACCAGCATCACGTGCAGCCTTCAATATAGATTGCCTAGAACTAAGATTAGCTCCTGAGCTGGCATTCCAGCTGAAAGAAATATTTGGTCCTGTTGGCATTGATGCAGGTATGAGCATAAATATATCTGTGTGTTTTAGAAAAAATCAGTTCGGGTAAGAAAATCTTTCTTCTTTTGCCCGACTTTTTTTTTTTTTTTTTTCTACTTCATGCTTGATTTTTAAGGAACAGATTTGCACAATTCCTTGTGATACTGTTGTTAATCCAAAAATGGAACTAAGTGTGGCAAAAATTACAAATACCTTCTGCCTTTGTCTTTTTGTATATGCATGTACTTTAAAAGCGTAAGAAAATGTATCTGCTTATTTGCATTTTGAGTAACAGGTCTTTGAGCCAATGTTCAAACTCTAAAGGAATATTAAGATCATGAGGAAGATGCAAATTATGACTGGTTAGGAAAAAAGAGCTTTAGGCACCAGTAAAATTGGGGAAGGAGAAGATGAATGGTTTAGAGAGAAGATAAAGAGCATCTGTACTTCAAACATGAAAACAGACTAGTCTGCTGAGACACTATGATGAAGGAAGCCATAAGCAGCTTGAACATGTGTCACAAAAGTTAAAGACTGATAAAAAAAGGAAGAAAAGAACATACAAGGAATATAGCTTGGGTTTTTTTTCTTTTTTTTCTCTTTTCTCCTGAAGATTAGTTGATGTGAAACTCTGGATACCCAGCTTATTGGTGGGTGTGACTGCTGACCTCTTTGCCTTTCATGCCTACCTCCTCCAAAAAAATGCTTGGTTTTGATAGCAGAAGGGTGTTTTATTGAGTCTGAAATATGCCCTTCCTTTCTGATACGTATGTACTATTTGCTGTTTTATTTTTGAAAGGATGAGAAATAATATCAGACAGGTCTTTAGGGGACAAGATGTATCATTATGATACCATAATAATTCTGCTGCTTTCTTTAGTTAAAGGAGATACTTGGAGTTTGTGTGTCTGAGTTTGTGTGTTAGAAAGGAGAGATGACTGGGCAGTGGCAAGAATGTTGTGTTACATAAAAGCAGTTGCCTGTGGAATAGGGGGAGTCACAGTTTCATGAGTGAAACTCTGGTTGTAAATTAACAATGGCTTTACTGTAATTCTATAAACTTCTGGGGAAAAAAGAAGGAAAAAGGTAGTTGTTCAGGTAGTTATATTTCAACAAGGCACAATTACTGTTAACTTGGTTTTTCCTACACTTCCTGAGTTTTGAACACCAGATAATTAATTCAGTGTGGAATGCTTTTTTTTTCTTTTCTTTTCTTTTCTTTTCTTTTTTTTTTTTTTTTTTTTTTTTTTCCCAACCTGGCAGTTGCTGAAGCTTTTTTCAGGCGTGAAAATTTGTGCAGAATCTGCAGAATTTAAATTAATAAGTCCAGGATACTGTACTTTAATTGCTTTTTTTTATAGAATGCTTCAATGAATACATTTTCTTTCTTCCATAAGGATCACTAACTGTTGAGGACTGTGTGGTTCATATTGATCTGAATTTGGCAAGAGTGATTCATGAAAAATGGAAAGAATCTATTCTGGTTAGTACATTTCTTGCTTATGATATGGTATGGCACACTTGGGCTTTGTCAGACCATTTGTCTCCTCTTGTGCTGATATAAATGTGTAAGAAGTAACTTTGTGAAAAGAATGATAAAATATAATAGTAGTTCGTAAAATATGTGGTGTATATCAGCATGTCATAATCAACACAATTAAAAGACAATTTAAGGGATGAGGAGAATGCATGTCATGACTGCCTCATCACAAAACCAAGTTTCTTAAAAACAGAGGATCATAACACACGATTTCACAAGATTGACCAAAAGTTCTGTTGTTCAAAACTTTTTACTGGCTTTTTGACATGTGAGAAGAGTTCTTTGATGAATAGTTGTATGTACAAAACATCTCTGTGTATGTTAATTTAGAACAGTTCCTTCCTAGCCTTATGAAACTCTTAATGCTTTTTGGGAAAACTTGTTTGATTTATTTAATTGAGGTTTGAAATCTCAGCAGTGGGGCATGTTTCTCCTGTTTGTGTTTTTAGAAAGATAGTTCTATCTTTTAAACTTCACTTTGTAATTATTTTCCTTAAATATATATTTTTTAAAATATCCAATCTTTGAGAAATACTGAGAGAATTATTTTGAAGCAGTTTTACTTAGAACCTAACACTTGCTAAGTTTCACTGCAAAATTTATAGTTCACGCTCATGGTTTTACTATTTTTATTTAGAAGCGTCAGAGGACAGATGAATCATGTAAGTTGTCTGCAGAAGGTATGTTCTGTATTTCTCTTAATTACAAAAGTACTTAATTCTCATTATAAAAATACTTAAATCTTTGAAACTTCAGTAACATTGCAAATACTCTGATTATTTGAAAACAAGGGATTAATTTATTAAGATAAGCTTTTATTAATTGCCTTCGGTGACATTTACCATTTTCTTACGGAGGCATGGAGGGAAAAATAAGGTAATTATAAGCAGAATCACTAGTCCCAGGTAGATGCAAGCAAAAAGCTTAGAATTTCATGTACTTCAGAGAGCTTAAAGAGAAGCTCTGTATCAGACAGCTGTTTGGTAGAACTTCTGTAATTTTTGTGGCGAGAAAAGGTGTGGCCAGAGAGTTACCAGCAGAACAAGATTTCTGCAGGTGAGGGAAGGAGGTCAGGTATACAACATTCACATGTTGTTGTCAGGGGAATTGATTGTATCAGGGAGATGTATGTCCTTGTTCAAAAAGTGTTGAAATCTCAAGCAGTCTAGTTTTCATTCAGCTCCCAGAAGAAAAGTGGCTCTGTGGCAGAACCCCACTATTGCAGGGGACTTGGGTAATGACTTGGATTGCAGTGTGGGTGCAAATACTCCTCTGCAATGACCAAACCAGTGCTGTTAGTGTTAACTCAAAGAAGTGTAAACCAGATTGTTAAGCATCTGTACTTCAATTGTAGAGGAAAGGGAGATATATATGTAAACACATGAGTTGATAGTTATCTGATAAATTAAACCTCCCCACTTAAGGTATGTGCAAGATAGTTTACAGCTGTAAAGTTTGATGAGAGAATCTGATGGTTTTGCTTTTGATTTACCAAACAAATAAAGATAATCAGACAGTCTTTGGGAAATGGAAGTGAGGAAGGTGAAAACAATGTGTTGTTTTCTGTTTTAGCACCAATGGTATCATTTTAACAAAACACAAAGCATCTAGGCTGAAAGACTTATCTTAACGATTTGGGGTTTGCTTGTGTAAATAAGCTAATCATTGTTTTATTTGTCACCTCATTTTTATTGCTTTTGAAGGTCCTCCTGTGATTCAGCAGATAGATACAGATGACTCAGAAGTGCTGTTGTCTCAGAATGCAGACAGTAAAATACAGAAGAAAAAAATGGGCTGGGTTTCAGGCTCATCTAATGACATACAGACTAAAAACCCAGCAACATCAGATGTTTTCCCTTTTATGGATCACTGGAATGCTCAGATTCAGAAAGTTTCTCTCAGACAAATAATTTCTGAAGAACTAGCTCTGCAGGAGAAACAGGACCTGGTATGGATAGCACCATTTTTATTGATTTAATGTAGTTTAAATTTGTTACTATTAATGAAGCAGAGTATGTCTTATCTGGTAACTTATCTTTGTACTGCTGATTACACCCCGAATTCATGAGATGAATGCATGCCAATTGTACTGTTGATTACTGTGATACAATAGTTTGCTTATGGTAGTTGTTTTCTGTTTGAAAAATGTAAATCTCACTTTAAAAAGTAATATTTTGATTGTTTCACAAACAGATCATGGCGCATTTCACTATACAGGTTAGCATTTGTGTTTGGCTTTGTTTTTTTTGACTGCTCACCTAAACGCAACGGTGAGTGTGATTTCCCACACTTTTTATTGGGAAAGCAATGTCAAAAGAAGTTCTTAATTAGCTCCGTGTCTAGTTTGTTTAGAAGTGGATAGGATTGATTTTTATATTTTTTTTTTTTTTTGTAAGGAGAACCCACAGCATTCCTAACATGAGAAAGTAAAAGAAGTACTGGAAGTTAATCTCAAACAAGATTCTGTACCCATTTGTGAGAAAATAGTATTTAAAAAAAGATTTATATGACTTCAATGTCTTCCACACAGTTGGCATATCCTGTCTGGTTGGCCTGTACATAACACTGCCCTCTAGTGCCTGGCAGTTTGTCAGAACAGGCGTTTTCGTTTCTAATTGTTTCTCATAAGCAGCCATCCTAAAAAAGAGGAACTTTGTTTCTACTGGCATAGAAAGTTGGATGGATTAGCCCATACTTTGAAAGAATGCTTGTGGATTCTTTCTTTGAACTGCATGTATGTGGCTCACTGATAATAACAACTGTGATATCTGCAGCTTTATTTTCAGTTTGGATTCATGGAGCTTGGCTTTGTTTTTACCACTTCCTATTTTTTTCTTTTCTTTTCTTTTTTTTTCTTTTTCTTTTGCTTATTCCAATCTGAATATTGGAATGATCAGTCTGATTTATTCTGGGCTGTAATTATGTTTTCTTCTCAGTTTGGCTTCACAAATATGAGCATTTATTACCATACAGCTTCAGATACAACAAAACAAAATTGTTTATGATGTTTAATAATAAAATGTTGTTTCAGGCCCAGGCCATCAATATAGAGAGGTGGACTTTACACAAACTTAGCATTGGACTAGATAGACTAGCAAATTTCTCCTAAAAATCCTGATTTAGCTTTGTCCAAGTTATGAGGAAGCTCTGTCTGAGTCACTTCAAATGACTGCAGAGGTGTATAATACAACTCACTCACTTTATTTTCATCAAATCAGTGTGGCAGGCTGATACTGGCATGTTGTCATTGCTGTGGCTGCATACCTACTGAATATATATATTTTTTAAAATTTTTTTTAAATCTTAACAAATAGCCGTAAAGTTGGATTGGCTTTGCTGTTATTATATCTTGTTCTAATCAAGACCTGATCATGTTTTTCCTTTTGTCTTCTGGGTAGAATCGTGTTCCTCCTATGGCTAGAAAAGACTGTGCTGCTAAACTAAAGGAGAAGCAACTTTTTGAGATGTTTCCAACTATTAATCAGAATTTCTTAATGGATGTCTTCAGGGACAACAAGTAAGAAATCTTTAAAGTTCTTTGTAAAAATGATACTAGGTGCACTGAATAGTGGACAGCTGCTGTCTTAAATATTAAGAGTTAAGATACTGCTAAAGAATGTCTTTTTCCAAATTAGCACACTTTTTGTAGATCTACATAAAGGCAAAACCAGCTGGTCTTAAAGGCAAAAAGGGCATAAAACCTCTATGTGTAGACTTGTTTCTTTTCTGGGAGAGAAGACAGTTCCTTTCCCTGGGAGAAGAATGTCTCTGGCTATTGACATCTGACAGCAAGTCAGATGAGCTGCATGTTTGCTTTAGAGCTGAGCTTTGAATCAAGTGGGAGAAATTAGTGGGGGTGGTAGTAGTGGGTTCCCAGGAAATGGCATTCCCTTCAGGAGGAAAACTGCCATCACCTGGTGTTAGCTGCCAGTACTCTCCTGATTACTGCAGCAGCTCTGGAGGAATGAGCCATCTCCCTGTCTCTTCCTACTGACATTCTCTTTTCTGCATTCTATTTCTGCGCCGTGTGGCGACCTTCTTAAATTCAGGTTCCTGAGAACTGAACGTTTTTTCAAGAGAAACTTCTTTTATCATCCTTGGCCAATTGAATGTCTGTATATACATATGGATTTACATGCCTTCTTGTCAGTCTTTCCGCTTGTTCAGGTTGTTATCAAAACCTGTCCTTGTGGAACATTTAAAATGCATCCCTCATCCATCCCTATAGCTTAAACATTTCACTATCCCTTGTTTTTCACATTCTAATTTCTTCTTCATAGTGTTGTCTTTCCCAAAATCTATCTTTACTTTTGATCAGTCTTCCTCTTGTCTGCTTACTGAACAGCGAGAAGAATAAAGAAGAAAAAGGGCTTATTAAAAATCTGGTGGCAACTGATGATCCCATTCCTATTTCATTAACTTTAATAACAAATCTTGACTGGAAATACAAGAGTTTTCCTGCATAACAGTTTCAGAAAACTAAACTGGTTTTAAACTAGTTTGTACTATCTAACCCTGACCAGAGAAGATTTAAGATGAAGTAACTTATCCAGCCCAAAAAGCAGTGTGTACTTCTAAACTAATGTCTGTTTGATTAAGGTAGGATGCAATTTACTTTAGTATTTCATTGTCCTTTTAATATTCAAGTGCCCCTCAATTACGTTTTGGTCAACCAAGACTGCATGTGTCTTGATGCCAGTAATGCAGTACAGTGAGGCTGCAAGCATTTTTGTAATATGGTGGGAAATTCCATTCTAGTGCTTTATTTCCGTTGTCATCTATTTCTACTAAACTATATCAAGGTTTGTAATATGCATTTTAATAAATGTAGCAGCTATTAACGTGCTTGCAAAGTCATAGATTTTACTTATCCTTTACAGCTACTCTTTAGAACAAACTGAACAGTTTCTGAACTGTGTTCTGGAGGCAGATCCTGTAAAAACAGTTATAGCTCAAGAAGGTGTTCAGCAAAATGAAATTGCTTCTTCCTACAGTGCTGCAAAGAACCGGGAGAAGAAGGTACTTTTATTTTTTTTTTTAAGTAGCAGTTACAAACATATCCAAAGCTATGTTAATGAAAACACTCTACAATGCATGCTTAGCTTCAACATTGCAAATTCCTACAGGCAAAAAAAAGTAAGGAAGAGGATGATCCTTTGAGTGAAGCGTTTCAAGATTTTGAGTATCCGCAATACGATGACCTAAGAGCAGAAGCTTTTTGTCACCAGCAAAAGAGACAGGAATGTTTGAAAAAGGCTGGGGAGGCCTATCGCATGGGTATGAAGCCTGTGGCAGCATTTTATGCACATCAGGTAAATGTAAATATTGTCCTTTCCCCTGAATTTAGACAGGTACTTAAATACTGAACTGGAAGTGTTAAGAAAAACATTGTGCCTACCAGAGTTGATGACGTTGCTCAGCTACTGTTCCCTGTGTGTTACACTGAGAATCACCTCACAAGTAAGCTCTCTTTCACTAGTGATGATACTGACAGAGGAAGCCAGTGTAACCAAATTCAGTGTGAGACCTTGGGAAAGGTGTTATTCAGTGCTTTGTCACACAGGCTCCTTTTCTCGTAGATCCTACTCTCGCATCCAGGTAGTCGTAAGCACCAAGATCTGTGTCCGTGTGGTCTGACCAGGTTCACCCACGTCTGACATGGACTGCAGCAAACAAATTTTTGAATCTTCTGTATGTCCCTTGGCCTCCTCTTAATTGAGACATCTTTTGTACTTTTAATTAAGAGTCAGATAAGTATTAAGATGTCATCTGTTGCCTCAGAATTTTGCTTGCCTCATCATCCATAAATCTTGGGCAAGATTGCTGTCTGCTGTCTTTGCTTCCTCATTCTGACTGTCTTTATGGTTACAGTCTGTCTTTGGTTGGGATAAGCATGGTGTGTTATGCCATGCCTCTTGCCAGCCATCAGGTTTTGGAGTTTTGATCTGTTCCTGATCAGTCTTGTGTGATCTGGCCTTGGAGCACAGACTCTCTGGTCTGGTCTTGATCCAAGAACACCAGTTGGTTACTGTTGATCACATTCCTGATTATAAGTATCAACTGTTTTTGTAACTGTTCCTGTATGTTGGTTTCTCCATGCCTTCACATGCAACCCTTCCATTCACACTTCATTCAGATAGCTTTTAAAAATTCCATTACAAATATCTTCAAAGATCGTTGCTTTTCCCTGATCTAATAGCGTATAAAAATGTGGTAAGAATTCACATTATAGAAGTGTTTAATCCTAAATTATTAATTGCATTATGACAGAGCAAAAAAAAAATTTATAATGAATCATTTAAATTTGCTTATTATCTTAAAGCTTTCAGACAATTGGTATAACGTATCACTAAATGTTTAGATTGTTACAGTGCATGTAGGAAATACTGATTACTTGCCTTTATAATGAACTCTTTATGTTCTTGGTTTATATATTCTTGAAGTTTGGAGGGATTCTTAATAAAGGTCTGCATGATTTTAAATAGAAATGTAATTTCCGGCGCAGTCTTACTTTTGTTCTTAGCCATAACGAGAAGTACAGACTAGGAGTGTATTATATATTTTCTTTTAGGTTATAAAAAGGCAAACTAAGCTGTCTTTATATATGAAAAATACTTCATGCTTGGTGATCTTAGCCTATCTTGAGAGTCCTCTGCAAATGAGAGTGACGGGGCTGGTGTCTCTGGTCTGACATTAATGCACTTCAGATGATCCCTTTTAAGGAAGTGTCTGACGGACTCTCCCTTCTGTTCTCTTGAGCCCCCGTCAGTCCAGTACCTGGAGTTAAGTCTCCCGTTCCTTTTTGGACTGTGCCTACAGATATGAATGCTGCAAAGCTCATGGGAAATAGCGGGTAGTTGTTCACTGTGTGATATAATAACCCCAATTCCAATAAAAGTAGTATTTGACATTATCAGTCACAAAAGATCTGTCAAAAATATTCAAAGAGTTAATGGGCAGCTATTAAAAAATAAATAAAAAGGAAAAAAAAGTAAGCATCTGCCCTTAGCTTGCCTGGTTTTTAGGAAGTGTATTCAGAAGAATTAACCTCGGCTGTAACAGCTGGTTTTTCCTGGGCTGTTGGGTGGCTTCTCTGGAGTTGTTTCATTAAACTTGCAACAAAATACTTTCAGAAAGTAGAATTCTATTGGTACAATAATAAATTGGCATGAAGTGTAACTTTTTAGTTTATGTAAAGACTGTATGGTTTTCTGCCTTTTCTGGCTTTTTTTTCTTTCTTGTAAGGCTTTTGTTATAATTTCTTCTTTGTGGCAGCTTTGAATAGTTTCTTAAGAACAGATTTCATGAAATCTCCTTGTGAGTAGGTCTGACTGAGCCTCTTCCAGAAGTTCTGTTGCGATTATAAATTTTACTGCTTCAAACTGTGAGCTAAAAGCACCCTGCCAGTACTGTCGTTTTGTGCCCAACGACCAGTGTGGAGCTTAGATTATGTCTCAGCGTGTAATAGTTGCTGTGCTTATGAATAAAGGGTCGTCTTCATGAGCAGAAGATGAAAGAAGCCAACCATGCTGCTGCTGTGCAAATCTTTGAGAGAGTAAATACTTCCTTGCTCCCTATGAATGTGTTGGATCTGCATGGTCTCCATGTGGATGAAGCTGTGGATCACTTGTCCAGAGTGCTGCAGGATAAAACAGAAGGTAGGAATAAATGAATAGTTCCTGCCCCCTAAAAGTTATTCTCCTCATTTTCTTCTAAAGAAATCGCAATATATGGCAATATAGGGAATGAATGTAATTTAATAACACGTAAAACCAACTGGTTTTTGTGTTGTTCTATTTTCAAAGTTTCCCCATGGAATTAGGTTTTTTTGACATGACAATGATCCTTTTTGCTCTCCGTCTTGTCCCATCCATGTTGTGTCTTCTCCCTTTACCCCCTCACCTCGCTTCTTAGTACATTTTCCTTTTCCTTCTGTTTTATCCTCTTTTTTTTTTTTTTTTTTAATTGAAGGTTTGATCTATCCTTCCTGGCATTTTTAACGGGGGTGGTAATGCAAATATTTTTGTCCTGTTTGCATTGCTTTGTCAGAGCTCTGTTACTTATTTCATCTTTAAAGAAAAATCATTATATTGGAATTCTAACCACAATGATTATATCATCTTCAACTTTTACATGAAAGTGTGTGATTGGAGCTATCTTTCAGTAAATTCTGTGTCGATTTGTCAGCGGGATCTCTTGAGATGGGAATACTGCTGCTTCCATAAATGTTGTTTTGTGTAGTTTTGCTTGAGGGCTTGTTTTTTCTCCCAGTGGAGTGTTCGAGTACTTCGAGTCTTCTTGCTGTAACAAGATACATTTTCTGCATTATTAGTTTACCCTACAAATTTAAACACACTGGGAATGCTTTTATAAGAAAGGTACCACTTCACAAACCTAACTTCTTCTTTTCCTTGTAGTAGAAACAGAAGTGCTCAGTGAGGCCTTAATCCTTTTCTTTTAATACACATTGGAGATGATTTGATTGCATTGTCTTGTGCTGTTCCCTAAAGGACATTTGTATGCTTTAAGGTGTAACCTAATGCTTTTTAGAACTACATTTCCTGCACTAGAGTGCAGGACTCTTTTCAGTCCATTCACCTAAATCTAAAAAAAATAAATCTATTTCAGTGTGCATACATGGGAAAGGGATCAATACCAGGCACTAAATGCTGGCAGAATTAACAGTAAACTAACATAAAACCCAAATAAGTGAGAGAGAAAGGGTAGTTGAGAAAAGGTATCATGTGAATTGGTAATCTTGAGCTAGTGTATCTTAGCTTTTTGTGAGAATCCAGTTTATTTTTTATTTTTCCTCTGTTTTTTCAAACGCTTCATCAATTTAAGTTGCTGTTACCTCTGGTAGAAGAGCAATTTCTTTTGCTTTCAGAGCTAGACGCCCTAATAAAGCTCATGTTGATCTGTTGATTCATGTGCTCCAACATTGAGAAGTTAGTCAAAATAAGTGTGACTTAAAAGTAAAAATACTGTGTGGTTTTATGTTTTCCTCCTCCTTCCTTTCTTTATACAATAAAATGTTATTTCTTTAGTCACATTAAGATAGAATGTGAAACAGTAGAGAGAAGTGTCACTTAAAAATTAACTAAACTGCACCCACTTCTTTTAATTTTGCAATTTTAATTTACATCACAGGGTGTGAATTCCAAGCAAAGATGAAATGATAAAACCAGCAAAGCTGCTATGAAATTAGAAGGAACTTGTGATGATCACAGCATGCATATTGCAAGCAATCCAGATTTAAAAAGCTTACTTATATTTTTTTTTTCCAGAATATCTTTCTCACAGCAGGGGAAAAATGGCTGCGTTTCTGTCAAAGATACTTAGCCAACATGGGAAAGGGAAGTTCTAAGTCAGTAGTTTTCAGAAGAATGGATGGAAAGGTTGTGCTGAGCGCCAGTTCTGTGCTGAGGGAAGTTTTTAACCGTTACAATCCCTGCTGTTACAGAGTACCAGCAGATGGGCGGTAAACCCTATCTCTGTGTTATCACGGGAAGAGGAAGCCATAGTCAGGGAGGAGTTGCTCGCATCAGACCAGCAGCTATCAGATACCTCACAAGCCACAACTTCAGGTGAGTTTAGATTTTTGCTACTGATACTTTTTTTTTTTTTGTCTCCTTAACCCACGTATAACTAACTGAAAATTGGACTTAGTTTTAGAATACTGTTGAACTACTAAACAGATTAAGGCAGGTCTGCTGTTTCATAAATCTGGCACAATTGTGTGATACAAACCCATTTCTATGGGGCACCTGTGTTACATCCTTTCCTCTGATAGATGAAACCACCGTGAATTAAACTTATCTGGCATAGTTTAATTACATATTTCCATTCAAGGTTGTTAGCTTTACTGTAAAAAGCTGTTGATCCTGGTTTTTACAGGTCACCAATACCTGCTTTAGCACTTATCTTCTTACGTGGGTCAGCAATTTAGCAAGTCTGGGCTGGCATCAGTGCGTTTGCTGCTTTTTCTTTACAGGCATGTAAGAAGGTGACTGTGAAGGTGGGACTCAGAAATAGCAAAGACTTTCCTTCCTGTTTCCTTCTTATGGAAGACAAGGGAGAAAATCCGTTTTGAAAAAAGAGGGAATGAAAGGGGAGCAGGAAAAGAGGAACAGGATGGATATAAGCAAGGATATTGGGCTCTTTTTTTCTTTTTTTTTTTTTTAAATCTTCCTCTTAGTTCTGCTGTTTCCAACTCGTCACCTCTCCAGACCCTGTAAAATCCTCCTTCACTGTCACATCTAGAGGACACGATGCCGATTTCCTGACTCTCACAGGCACGCACGCTTGACTGAGAGCCTTATTGCTTTCCATATGTTTGCTGAGGGCTGAAGGAGATGGCATTGCACGTAGCTTTCACGTTGAAGCTTCATCTTTTCTTGTTTCACAGGTTCACAGAAATAAAGCCAGGCTGCCTGAAAGTCATGCTGAATTGAAGGGCTGTCAAGAAGAGAAGAGGAATATCAGAACTGAGGTGTCAGATTACAGCTAAAAACTTTTCAAACAACTGCAATAGTATTTTGTAAGCTGTTTTAAAGGATGATATTTTGTTAGAAATGGTCTCAATTTACAGCAAGTGGCTTTGTCAGTATATTTCCAAGGAAATTTTTATGTGGAATGGATCCTTTTTTGAACCTGCAAAAAGAAGACACAGCACTTGAAGTCTCAGAAATGCATATTGACAATTCTGCTGAGCAGTATATGCTGTTTTTAAAGGGAAGTTAAGGTACAATTTTTAAATATAACTGTCTTCTCAGTATACCCAGTCTGTCTTTTGACCCTCACACATTTTAACTGCTGTGGATTCTGTACTTCTAAAATGTAATACCTTGTACAAAGTTATTTTGTGATTCAGAACTTTGTGCTAACCCCTTCAGAAGGGCACAGGGGAGGTGGGAACACAGCAACTACCGATATTTCAAATGCAGTTACAGCTGAGTGCTAAATATTTCCAGGTTTCTTCAAAACTCTGATGTAGTCTCTTTTTAGTGGTTGTTCTGTGCTGGGTTGGCCGGTTCTATTGTCCTTATTCTATTCTAAACTTCTGATACTGATGGAATTTGTATATAAAGGACTGTGCATTAAGACCAGCTGTGTGTTTGGTAATTCTGCAGTCTTACTGTGACCTATTAAAGTGAAAAATACAACGCTGTAGTTCAACCTTTACTTACACATAGCTAATACTTGCAGGAAATGCCCATATTCAACATCTACTCAATTAAAAGTGTTTCCTTCCCTGCGGCTTTTTAAATGGAGCAAAGCAAGTACTGTTTCACTTCATAGGTGTCTGATGGTGATGTGTCTTCATTCTGTCTGTATGAAATGTGGTGATGTCCTTGTAGAAAATATGATAGTCTGAGATATTTAAGATGTATTTTAAACATCAAAGTGAATGTTAATACTACACTAGTAATTGCCTGACTGGAAAGTCTGGGAGTGCAGAAGCTATTCTGTTGGTGGTGGTGTTGCATCAGCATCTAGAAATACCTGTGTAGAAAACCAAAGCAAAAAACCCAGACAACCCCACCCTTTTTCCTCCCCCTGGCCTCTGAAATACAAACATCTGTACTTTGGCAAGTATTTCCAGTAAGCAATCAGAACATTTGTTTTTAAATAGAAATATCTTCTACAATGCATTACTGCTTTTATTTACATCTTTGCTTCTTGAAAGGCATACAAATTTTTGTTGTAAGGGTTTTTCAGAACAGGTATGAGTTCTGTGTTACGAATGATGTTAATATGTTAAGGATTTATAGGAGGTATTTTTCTTTCATTTTAAACCACTTCTGTGGTAAATTTTACCCGAGTAAGAGCTACATGCACATAGAATTTGTGTATGAATCCATCTGTGCATGCAGGTTCTGCCATTTGTGTGCATGGGCAGCAGTAAGCAAAGAACTTCTGTGAGAAAAGCTGTGCCCAGAAATAGGCTTCACTTGAAAATGTGTCAGTGTGAGTCGCTGGCAAACTGAAAGACATGATGTCTCCTAAATATCCATATTTACTGTAATATACACACAGTGAATGCAATGTATGGTAGACTTAAAAATGAGTTTGTGATGCTTCAACTGATACAGCAATCTTTTCATGGTGATTTCAAGCGGAAGAATAGCTTGAACAATATTTAATCAAAGGGACTTACTGGAGTAATAGACTGTCACAATAAGTTTTATTTTTTTGTGGGTTCATCTGAATTGAGTCTCTTCCCTCTTTCTTTCTCTCTGGCCTGCTCTGGGAACCAGTGGGTGAAACACAAAAGATTTGTGCTCCCCAAACAGCACCAGCAGAGCTGCTTCTGCCACTGCATGGTGTCCTGTGCAGTGAAGGCCACGCTTCCATCCTCTGTGACAGCGCTTATGCTAGACTGAGATGTTATTTAGACTCTTGGACTTGAGACAATTCAGGGTGGCAGATGCTAGGATTGCCTCAGCAGAGCTAGGTAGGGTCTTTCTTTTGGACCAAGGAACTTCCTTCTGGTCATGAACAGGTTTTCCTTAGTGATGCTGTTTGTAACCACTGGAGGGGTGGCTTTTTAAAGTGTTGTCCCTGTCGCTTGGCCCAGGTGGCTGAGTTGCCCAGTGAAGGTCCCAGTGTATGCTCAAAAGTGTTGCATGTTGAGCTGCTGGGTGGCCAAGCCTACAGAGATGTGCTTGAAAGCAGGGAAGCTTACAAGACTTCTGGTTGTTTAGGGAGGTGGCCTGATTCACTCAGCATGTTCGCACCCTTCCCAGCATGGACAAAGACAGCTTAGATTTCTGCTTGTCTTTTGAACTGAAAAAGTTATGGTCTTGCCCCATCTGTTCATCATAATCTAGTTGTTGACAAGTTTACCCTGGAGATGAGAAACAGCTTCCCCCCCCCCGCCTTCTTCTGGCTTAGCAAGGGGATGATAATTGCACTTGACTCTCACTTGCACAGAAAATGCTCTGACCAGTGTGCTCAGGGATAGCCTTGAATTTGCCACGTCCTCAGCCTCTTTCAAAATCACCACTGCAAGCTAAAAATGCAGGAGCAAGGGGGCAAAAGAGGTGAAAGAATAAAAATTGCATAAACAGTGTTTGGAAGAGGGCTAGGACTCTTCGAAAAAGAGGCTGTTCCCACTGAGCTTCAATACCCCTTCGTGTTATTTTTTTGTCTCTTAGTCCTGTTTGGATAAATCCATTAAAAAAAAAAAAAAAGAAATTCAGGGGAAAAAACCTCAGCTCCACCAGGGAAGTTGGTCTTGCCTTTATTGAAGTTAGTGACAGGGACTCCATCAGCTTCTGCAGCTTGGGGTGAGGGACTGTAGTTGCAACTCGGAGGAAAATATGATGAGCTCAGCCTTTTTCTTCTGCAGGAGCTTAAGTGTGTGCTTGGAAGCTGCAGGATGAAGCAGATCAGTGCACAGAGAGAAAGAAAGCAGACTTATTAGTAAGGGTCTCCGTGCTTTCAGCTACTTGCCAAACTGTCCAGAAAAAACCCCACTGGACTTCTTGTATTTCTTTGATTGTTTTTATAATGTATATTGGGATGAATTATATCAAATATAACTGTTTCAAAATGGTATTTCAAAGTAGGTTGTGGCACCTTGGAATTTCCATCTTTTCTGGTGTCCATTGCAGTTACAGCTGTGAGAATCCTGAGGTATCTTGTAAATTCTGTATCATCTTATATTTTTGATTAAAGTAATGCTTAGCAGTATTGCCACCAGCACTCTGAAATAATGTGTGACTGTTAAAATACCTATTTTGTGTACCACTTGTAATTCTATTCTTCAACAGCGTGTGGTTGTGATGACTGGTAGCCTTTAATGTATGACTTTTGCTTTCTTTTTTACAAAACGTTCTAACATTTAACCTGATTTTTAATTTAGGAAAATTATCCTTTTTTTTTTAAATGAAAAATTTACTGCTTGTGATGAATATTCTTACAGTAAAGACAGAAAATGGCCCAGAGGTGCAAGGAAGAAAGTTCTTCAGCAAAGTAATGTGGGTGTTCAGAAATGTGTTTCTGCTGATTGTGAAAATAGTAGGGCAAAAGTGATGTTTTCAAAAAAAATATTTCAAGATACCTTGATAATATTTTAATGACTTTGGCTTTTGCTTTTAATGGAACGTGGTACAGTTTTATTTAAACTTGGTGTCTTTATAGGATGAGGTGTCTTTATCTGTTGAAGGGCGCCTCAGGCAAAGTTTAACTGGCATTTCTTTGTGGCTGCCGGAAACACATTGTGACTTGGGAATCCCCATTTAAACGATGTCCAGATGCTCTGGTCATAACCTAGAACTTCACTAGAACATCTGGAACCATGACTGTTGTGAGCATGTGCAACGTCAGGGAAGACACTTACATGCTCACCAGAATGTGTATTCTAGAAGGTTTAACTCAAGGAGGTGAGATGTAACCAAATCGTTACTTAATCTTGCCACAAAATATGGTGGGTAGACGTGATTGACATCGGAAGTATTCTCTTGGCAAAGGAGGGTTGTCATAAATATAATATGAGAAATTATACATAGGCTTTATGTTACTGCTTATGTCTTCAACTGCAGTTCACATTTCTAGTATAATACTGCTCCTCTTCGCAGAGCTGAGAGGATGTGAGCAGTGTAACAGAGGAGTCGATTGACTTACCACAATTTCAAAGTATCGTGTTCTCTTTAAAAAAAACACAAAACACATGAAACCCAACCAAAGCTCAACTGTTCATGCTATTTCAGCTACATAAAGCGTGCAGAGGATTAAATGACTATGTGAACGTGCATGTGAAAAGACCTAGTAGTGCAGCTACCAGTTGTAAAAGCTGTTAGGACCAGTACATTGGAAGATATCAACGTCTATTTTTAAATTAAAATTAAAAAAATGATTTTTTTATTTGTATAAAGTTGTAATTTTGCTGTTAACGATAACTTTCATTTTTTACTGAAATACAGTTTTGTAATCTGCATTTAGAATTTCTAATGTGAAAAGGAATTTACAAAATCTAGTTTAATAAAGGATTTTTGCCACAAGTGTAGCCTTCTGTCTTTCCTTGGGAGGCTGCGTTTCGGCTTGTATCAGATTTCATCAAATAGAAGCCCTGGAGTTCTGCATGAAAGCCACTTGCCTTGGCTTGAGGATACCATCTGTGGGCAGACGAAGCAACCATCTGCAGGCGTTAAAAGGAACAGATTTGTGGCCTGATTTTTAAGCGTTGTGAGTGGGAGCTGAATGCTCACATCACTTAAAATAGGGGTCATGGTTTCAGATATTTTTTTGGCCTGAAGTAGATTAAGAGAATGCTGTTCAGGCCTGGCTTATTTTGTGTGAGAATAAGGGCACTGGTGTGTGTCACGGGGAGTAGTGGGTAAAGATGAGAGGTTGGGGTAGGGGAGGTGTTCAGGATAGACCCCTTAGGTCAGGGGCAGCAACAGGTTGGATCCTGAGGAAGCACAATTCCCATATTGTGGATTCTGAGCCAGCAAGCCTGGCTTTTCCCGAGCCTGCTCTGTGCAGGTATTTCTGTGTCAGGGTTCCTGGAAGCATGGAAAGACACCTGAGAGCGACGTGCTGGCCGGAGTCCAGCCTGTTCTATTAGCTCACGTTGAGGACAACTGGCGTTGACCCGAGTTAACTCCTGCGGAGTCATTCCTATGGCTTCATGGCCTTGTGGCTTGGCTAGACTGCCGAAACAAGCCAGGTTTGTGTGTTTGCACAGCAAAGCCCTAGCTAACAAGGCTCTGGGAACACATGAAAGCTTGGCAGATGCTGGCTTGGGTCCGATACAGCTGATTGTGAGCCACAGCTACTCGATCACAGAATGGGTGAATGTCTGGTCGGTTATATGCTCCTTACTTGAAGGTCTTCCTGCTCTGGGGATTAGTCTCTCACATTGTCACAGTTTAAAGTGGAGGTGCTGCTTCTGGACTTGCCTTCTCTCTGGAGGCAGGATGGCAGTTCAATGTGGAGACCCAGCTTGACCCAATGCTTCTTAAACAGTCCATCCTGATTCAACAGCTTCTGTTTCAGTTCTTGACCTTCTTTCCTTTGTGTGCTGGGCTGGCTCTGAGCTCCTTTCTGCTCGTACCTGGGAGTTTGCTCCTGAACAGCACTCTGAGGATTTCTGAGAGTCCTCCTCCCTCTTTTAACTACAAGAAGTGGAATATTTCACTCTGCCCTTACTTATGGAAATGATTTGAACTTTAAGGCTGAAAACTGAAATGTGGCAAAACACAAGTAGTGCTTGAGGTAAGCAGAAGTTTTCAGCCCAGATGACTGCAGCAGAATGAAGTGCTGTGTCTGCTGGTGGAACGCATCGGGCAGCTCGACAATAGGTGGTGCCCTTGCTAATGGCATAGAGGGATGGTGGCAGCAGTTTTTGCTGCTTGCCCTTGCCAGAGCTGTTGTTTCTCTGCATGGTGTGTGCCAAAGGATGTTGCTATGCGTCACGTGCTGCTCGTTTCTTCCTCGGAGGGAGAATACTGTATTTGGAGTATTGTTTTGGTGACTTTTTTTCTTTTCAGTTGGGTGGGGTAGAGCTTGTTTTTGTCCTGGTTTGAGCTAGAACAGAACCACCTTTCTGTTGTGCAATTTTACATCTCAGCTAGGCCTCTTCTAACTCTCTGAAATGAATGGCATGTTGTGGAGAAAACTGATCATTCTCAGAGCGATGAGGCCGATATTTGTACTCTACGTCAGGGAACGATGTGCAGAGAGGCCCTGGCCAGTACTTATTGCTGTAACAACCAAGGTCAGCTATTTTTGTTATTTGCCCTGTTGGAGGGTCAGAAATAGAAAAAGCATAGAGGGGTCGCACCTGTGGGGAGGACAGGTGACCCAAACCTGGCAATAGGGGTGTTCCATGTCATCTGCCCCGTACTCAGTACAAAAGCTGAGGGATCAAAGGGTTAGCCCTCTTCCTTCAGTGACTGGCATCCGAAGAGGACCCTGTCTGATTGTCTGCCTTTGATGTGTTCCTGACTCCAGAGCTGGAATTCAGTTCCCATCCATCACTGAGTCCAATCTGGAACTTCCCTAGTGCCTGCCATTGATGTCATCGTGGCAGCTTGATACGCCTTTGTATATATTGTATCTATTTCATTATTTCCTTTTTGATTTTAATATTAATACTTCATTAAAGTAGTTTAGTTCATTCTGAACTTATGAATCTCCTCTCCTCTGTTTGGAGAGAGTTGGGAGAGGGCCATATGTCATTCTGATCGGCCAATCCAATCAAAACCATGGCGGTTTTCAAAATACGTTTGTTGCTCTATGTTGAAGAGAGGCAAGACAAATTCATTTTTGCAGTTAGGTTTGAAGACGATAACATTGGGGTTTCTCCTTTAGCTGTTCTGTGTTGGTTTTTGTAGGTTAGTTGCTTGGATGCTTGGACAAATCGGTCTGTTCAGAGGCTGACACAAAGACATTGTGCTGTTTGGTGGAGTCTGTGACACTGTGGGTGTTGCCAGTGTCTTCCTGAGTAGTCTTAAAAACATTCATGGGAAAAGACCTTCTTGATGTTGCTTGACTTTCTGCGTTGGGGGCCTGACTAGGTTAGCAATAACTTCTCATTTGTTGCTATCATTAATTCTGTGGGATAGATTGTGAGATAGAATTCCCTTTTCCCCCTTTTTCCTAGAGCTTGAGTGGCTTCTCCATGGCATGGAGCTGAGAAGCGATGTCTTTTGAGGATTACTCAGAGAGCCTTTCCCATAAACGTGGCCTGTGTTTGTCCCAAATGACAGGAGCTTCAGAAGATCCAGGAATCTTTACCACACCCTGGGACAGTCTGCCCTATGTCCCTGCATGCTGGAGAGCCGTTGGGATGATGAATGGGGTCTGCAGCCCTTCTCTCCCACATCTCAATGGAAAATACACTGGGCAGATGGTGAGGGAACCTGCCAGGCATGGGGATAAGATGTAAGAATCTTGTGAGGAAGGAAGGTCTGGTACAGGTAGAAGTCCTGAAGGGCAGTGGGGAAGGCTGGCTACTGGTCCAGACTGGTGCTGAAAGACTGCTGTGATGAAGAAGAAAGACCTGTTATAGCATGAGTGGCTTTGTGCTGGAAGATGGATGGTGGTATGGAGTAGGGACCTGCTGGTGCATTGAGAGGGTGGCAGACACTAGGAGGGATCTGGGAAAGCTGACAGGGCAAGGTGTTGTGTGGTGGGTGGGCAGTGCAGAGTTGTCTGGGACACCTTGGGGCACCATCGGATCATGCAGTATGGTAATTTCCTGGTTTGAGCAACACAGGATTAATTTCTCTTTCAGTAATTTTGGGTAATTTCTAATGATTGGGAAAACTGCGTTTTTAGAAGACTCTAGTGTTTGAATTTGTGAGAATATTTACTTTACAGACAGCTATGGTGTGCTGTTTTCAAGGTCTCAGTGTTTTCAAGTTAGGCAGGTACAGGGATGAGGAGGAGTGAGACCTGGGCACTTGACTGGAGCTGCCAACAGGATTATTTCATACTGTGAACATCACATTCAATATAAATTAGAAAGTTTGCTGAGGAGTTCTCTCTCTTCCTTGATGGATGCCATCCTAAGAACTTCTTGCCTCAGTGCTGCATCCCTGAGCCTTTCCCTGCCTCCCGAAGGCATAGCGCTCTCAGTGTCCCACATTTGCTGTCCCTGCTGGGTTTGCACAGCTTCCTGCTTGACAGAATGGGCTTTGTATAGTTCCTTATATATTTTGTGTTGGTATCAGGATCAATATTGGTTCTTTAGTATTAGTAATGTTAATTATTTAGTCTTATTCTATTAAATCAGTTTATATTTCAACTCTTGGGGTTCCTTGTTTGTTTCGATTCCCCTTCCCAGGTCAGGAGGAGTCATCGGGTGATAGAATAATTGTCTAAATGACAATAAATTGTTGTTAAGTTCTTCAAACTGTAACTGATACCATGCATGGATGGAGCACTAATGCTGAGGTAGCCCATTTCCTCTAGCTCCAGCAGAGCAGTGCGGATGTATCCAAACCGGCATCTCAAAGCAGACCATTGCTGGGATGCACCATTCTTGCTGAATTAAATGCAGTAGACGGGACTCAACATCCTGTGAGTGACTTGTTTTGTACTGTGTTCAGGTTTGGGGTTTTCTTTCAGCTTTTATTTATGTAGCTTTCGTGCTACAGATCATTGTCTTGACTGAGACAAAACCTGTGCTGCAGACCTTGGGGGTGGGGAGGACGTGCAGTTTTAGTAGCTTTTTGGCAAACAGATGCGGCGTTTGGCTCCCATTCCATGATGGACATTTAGGCAATCCCTGACACTTTGGGGTTTGAAAAAGGGAGCCATGTATCTATCCCCCGTGCCACCAGAGGTCCCCACGGCCTGAGACCCTTGTGCTGCGTGATCTTTAACTTGGGCTTCAGAAACAGAAAGGACTGAGGAGGAGCACAGGATAAAACCCACCACCTTGCTTTCTGCCTCCTTGTCCTGAGCTGTTTTATGTCCTCTGCCACGGTGCTGGGTCTAACACTAGATTTGTGTGCTGCTTGTGAGTAGGGAACTTTTTTTCATATCCCTCAGGAAGCACTTAAATAATAGCGAAAATATGAAATGATGATGCATTTCCTCTGTGTGGTCAGGATGTGATATCTCCGGCTTTCTTCGGACAGCAGGGCATTGGAGTGTGGCAGTGCTGCTGTGATGGTCGCTCTTTTTACAAGTTCAATAGGCAACTGGGTGGATCATTATTATTTTTGTGTCACCCTGAGGAGCGGGACCCCCCTCCTTCCACATCCGTGGCTGGTTGTACACACTGAACAGGAGAGCAAGCAATGGAAATCCTCTAATTTAATCGATTTGGTCTGTAAATGGAGGGACGGTAGTTCTTTCAATTTGGGCTGCGGGAGCTCTGCACAATGGTGTTTGCTCTGTGTCGGCCAGCTTACAAAGCATTGCCACAGATTCCCACCTCTAAGTGAGGGTAGAAGCAGTCTTCCTCACCCGCGTGTCCATGTCTTTCTTGCCTTTCCAGATTATCCCCTTTTGCTGTCTTGCAGTGCCATACAGGCAACCCACGGGTGACTGGGAACTTCAGCATTTTCAGCATTTACCAAAATAGCCGCATTTAGTGGCTATCTTGATGTACTGCAGAGAGAACAGAATGTCCCGGGAGGGATGATGCAGCCTGGCTGGTGGGGGGGGTTCCCCCAGAGAGGGCTTTGAGGGCAATTCAGGGCACCTGCCACAGTCTCTTTCCTCTGGTGAGATGTCTCTGCGTTCATGGACTAGAAACTGAAGAGGGGGAGCGCCGTAGGATCATCCCCATCTTCAAAACAGGAGGAAGTGAGGAAAAACCCATTCAAAATAAACCACACCTTGCTGATTTTTCCCAAGAGGAACTCCAATGGTTTCCAAGTTTGCTGGGGAAGGGGACCTAGATTGTGCAGGCATTTCTTCCCCTGACAAGACTGATGACCAGGCTGTGGAAATAAGGAGAGATGGTAGCGCCGCAGGGTGGGAAGGTGGAGCAGGGCCAGGGCAGGAGGAGGAGGAGAGGAGCACCCGGTCCCATCCTGTTTGGCACGGGCAGGTGGCCTGGGGAAACCGTGCTTGGAGTCCACGTTGCTGGCGGTTCCCCCGTGCCCGGGAGCCGAGCTGCCCTCGGCTGCGGTTTCCTGGGCTGCTGAGGCGGCAGGAAAGGGGGAGCCCCGGGGCGGGATGGCCGCCGGGGCCTGGCCTGTGGCCACCATGCAGCAGAGCTGGAGAGGAAAGCTGCTTCCTCCATCACTTCCCTGCTGTGACAGAGCTCAGCTCTTCGCCCTGCTGGGCAGGGTGAAAGGAGGAACCAGCGTTTTCTCAGCGCTTCTGGCCCCTCTCTGTGTTTTTTTGCCCCGGCAGTGGTGCTGGCGAGCGCGTCAGCTGCTCTCAGCCTCGGGCAAGGCCAGGGACGAGGGAGGGAAGACGACCCCAGCCCGAAGCCATGGCATAGCCTCAGGTCGGGTGTGATTTCACAGAGAAAACCACCTCAGCGTCCTCCATGGCTTCGGCAAAGCCACCGGGATTAATTGTGCATTAAATCCAGATGGGTGAAGGAAGTGAGAATATCCCCAGAGAGGGAGAGAAAATTGCAAAAGTCAGACAATTTGCAGAAACAGATGTGGGCTTGCACGCTATGCATGTGGAAGTGTTTGCCGGTAGGAGAGGGCTGCCCCTCTACCCTGGGGGCTGCAGACTCCCTATCCCCTGCCAGGGCTCTCCTCTGCCTGCCCTGCAGCCCTGGACTCCACAGGCAGCCTGCCAGCCCGGCCACTCTTCCCCTCTCCCTGCCAGCTCTAGGCCTGTGTGGTCACTCTCCCCCTCTGGGCTGAAAACATCTCCTTAGAGCTGCAGCAGAAAAGCAGCAGTGGGGAAACTGCCCAGATGGCCACACTCAAAGAGTTGCAGCCAATGGCTTGATGTCCAAATGACGAGCAGTGATGAGTGGTGTTCCTCTGTGGTTGGTACTGGGACCAGTGTTGTTTAATATCTTTATTGGACAGTGGGATTGAGTGCACTCTCAGCAAGTTTGCCAGTGGCACCAAGCTGTGTGGCACGGTTGACGTGCTGGAGGGAGGGAATGTCATCCAGAAAGATCTAGACAGGCTTGAGAGGTGGGCCTGTGCAAACCTAATGGAGTTCAACCAGGCCAAGGGCAAGGTCCCATACCTGGGTCAGGGAAATCCCAAGCAGAGAGAATGGATTGACAGCAGCCCTGTGGAGAAGGAGTTGGGGGTGAATAAAAAGGTCAACATAAGCCAGCAATGTGACATCGCAGCCCAGAAAGCCAACTGCATCCTGGGTTGCATCAAAAGAAGTGTGGCCAGCAGGGCAAGGGAGGTGATTTTGCCCCTCTACTTGGCTCTGGTGAGACTTCATCTGAAGTAGTGTCCAGCTCTGGAGCCCCAACGTAAGAAGGACGTGGACCTGTTGCAGCAAGTCCAAAGGAGGGCCACAAACATGATCAGAGAGCTGGAGCATGTCTCCTGTGAGGATGGGGTTGTTCAGCTTGGAGAAGAGAAGGCTCTGTGGAGACCTTATGGTCCCTTCCAGTATGTGAAGGGGCTACAGGAAAGCTGGAGAGGGACTCTATCAGGGAGTGCAGCAACAGGACAAGGGATAATGGTTTTAAATTGAAAGAGGGTAGATTTAGATTAGATATTAGTAAGAAATTCTTTACTGTGAAGGTGGTGAGACACTGGCACAGGTTATCCAGAGAAACTGGATAATGCCCTATCCCTGGAGGTGTTCAAGGCCAGACTGGATGGGGGTTGAGCAGCCTGGTCTAGTGGGAGGTCTCCCTGCCCATGGCAGGTGGTTTGGAACTAGATAGTATTTAAGGTTTCTTCAAACTCCAACCATTCTATGAAACACAGAACAAATCTTGTTCCCTCAGTAGGGCAGATGGGTATTTTGGGAATTAATACCTGACCTAGAGGAAGAAGGTTGAATATGTTCTCAGTGGCATGATGGATTTTATGCTAGACTCTCTAAGAACAAGAGATGGTGGAATTAAGTAACCCTCAGAGCAGTTCCCAAGCACGTTTCCTCTTCAAGAAAAGGGAAGTAGGTTTTAATATTGCCCTGGAGGAAGGCACTTCCCATACATTGTCCTGACCACCCATTCTGTGCTGGCGTCATGGGAGGAATTGTGCTAGGAAGTTAGCACACCCACGTCTGCTCATCAGATACCAAGAAAAAAGAAGTGTGTAAATGTTAGTTCTGTCACACAATCCAATCTCAAGAGAAATATCCTAGAGAAATAGCTAATGGATAACTTGTACACAGCAGAAAAACATATTAAAGTAGTAAAAAGTAATTCTGTAGTTAAGGCTGCAGATGGTTGTGGTCTCAGAAAGCAGGGAAACCTCTGCTTGCTTTGTCTACACAAGTGTATGGATTTCACGCATGAAACAGAGGTATATCAGTCTTGAAAAGAGGCTGGAAAAATGTAGATGTCCACTCCCAAATGTTAGTGCTGAAACCAAATGAGATCGTGGTTTGAATAACTCAGGATTTTCTGTTTTGGGCCCTGTCTGTGCTGCTCAGATGTGCCCAGGTCTGAGTCGCTCAGTGTCTTGTGCCCATCTCAGCACTGTTTGCATCCAGAGGCTGGGTGGCTTGGGTCCAAATGCCCTGGAGCATGTGTAGCTGGAGGGCTGCTCTGTGGCCACCTGGAGTACAGGGCAAGCCTGTCGCTGAAGGCAGCTCCATTTCTGCATTACAGAGGACACAGATCTGCTTTTGCAGGTCAGATGGAGGTGCTCCTTGGCCATCTCTACCTGCTAGGTATGCCAGCGGTACCCAGGCTGTGGCTGGCTCTTGCTGCCCTTCTGCCTCCTGGATGGCCCTTGCATGGTCCTGCTGGGTGTGGGATGGCCATCAGCAGAAAAGGTGGCTGGAGGAGATAGCTAGCTAGCATGGAGCTCGTGCCCACAACAGTGGGGACCTGCAGCTCTGGCTCTGACTCCCCACTAGCAGGACACCACCTCTCCCTCTGTGCCAGAGCTGTGTCAGCTCCTGTGGCGTGGCTCAAGGGAGAGGCAATGCCTCGGGAAAGGGCTCAAGAGCTGAGTGGAGTTGAGAGTTGAAGTTTGTAACTTGCTCTTTTACTTAGGAAGGAGACAAGAGGGGACCACTGGAAAGGAGCAGTGTCTCAGACATGCTCTTGCATCTGGACTTCTCTGTGAAGCATACTCCAGCTTCAGTGTGCTGGAGGGCTTTGACTCACCCCCTGAAGACCTTTAGCTCTCCCCATGTGATGCATGAGGATCCTGCCTCATACTAGGTTTTGGATTCTGTTTTATCACCGCATACTTCACTGCAATACCAAAACCGAGGGGTGTCTAACCACTGTGCTAGTCTGCTGAGGAACCAGAGCCTGAATTCAGCAAAGCGAAGGAATGAATAGTGTGAGAGCTTAACCAAAATCCATGTAGGAGCTGTTTGTGAAATTACATTTTCGTTTCCTCTTTCAGATTTGTTTCTCTGACAATGAGTAATGCTTCAGAAGTTGCTGTGCCTGTTCTAGAGACTTCAGCAATGCTGCGCTGCAGGGAAGCCTCCTATTCTCTGAGGCATCTATTCTTGGAAAGTAAGTTCTTTCATCCCCAGTTTGAGATGGGTCTGGACAATATACCTGATTTCCCCTCTACTTCCCAGGAACCCAAGGGAAGGCAAGTAACCACATTCCAGTTTTCCCAACACACAGCTGACATGTTTACCACATACATTTTCCTTCCCTCCCTTTGAAAATGTTAACAAAACCAATGAAAAATTAGGCTCTTTTTTAATCAAATAGGCACACTTCTTGCATGTTGTTTTTATCTCTGGTGCAGTGCCTAGGTATAAGCAACAATTAGCTCTATTTTGTATAATAAAATGATCATTTACGACAGAAGAAAGGCTGGAAGGGCTAAATACAATGAATATCAAGAGTGTCATAGTTTGCTTCCTGAGCATTGCACATACCATACTACTGGAGGCAGACCAAAACCAGTGCTGAGTGAATCTGAGGGCAAAAAGGCAATTAGGCAGGGGGGGACAGGAATAACTTCCTTCCTTGATCTCAACCCCCTTCCTAACGTCTGCAGCCTGTTGGTTTCTCCAACTGAGGCAGGAATCAGTGGATTAATAGACAAATGTGACTTGTTATTGTAACCATTACATGACAAAACACTGGATAACGTTATTTTATATAATTGGTCATAAACCCTTAATTACTTGGGGATGAAGACTTTAATTTTTACTGTCGACTTACTTTTCAATGCAAAAATAAAACTAAAAACTCTCCACTGTACGCCCATAAATATTTTCCACAACAGAGTATTTGTTTCTGAAAGCCCCAGATAATGACTCATACTGAGTTTAAAAAAAAGAGAAGCAATGTATTTTAGAATGTATTAACAATATTCTCTCACATTCAGATGTTCCCCTTCATTGCACAGCATGAAGAGGTGAAAAAGAGCAGAAAAACTGTATTAAGAAAGAAAAAAAAAATGCAAAAAAGGGGGAAAAAAAGCAAAAAAAAAAAAAAAAAAAAAAAGAACAAAGAAAAATTTGCAGGTTGATGTATAAAAAAAAAAAAAAAAAAAAAAAAAAAGGGGAAAAAAAAAAAAAAAAAAAAAAAAAAAGCACAAGGATCAAGAGAAACTTGTCAGGTTGCAATATTCCACCTAACTTTGGAATTGCCTGCATGTTGTGCAGAGGGTGTGGAGCTAAGGGTCTCCTCGTGGAGTTCCAGGTCACTAGGAAAAGAAGTCATGGCTCAAGTGCATGAAGTATTTGCATCCTTAAGAAAGGTCTCAGATTTTTATTATCAAAGCCCCAAAAGAATGGAAGAAACAAAAATAAATCTGACATTCAACTATTTTTAGCGAGCTATTGGGTCAAGATGCTCCAGGAAGCGGAGTGGAGGGAAATGGGTAGAAATCAAAATGCGTTAGAACATGTTTCTTATTCTACAGTCTTCTCGCTGAGTTCACTTGATTCAAAAGTTGTTTATGAAGTATTTTACAGATGGATGCGCTCTTTATCCAAAATGCAAACTGCTTAGCCAGATGGCCTCACATCTGGATTAGTCTGTAGCACAAAACAGAAAAGAGTAGTTGCATTTTTAAGCAGCTGCTATCTGCAGCGAACCTAAAATGGGTGATGATCACTGAAGACATTTTTATCAATATAATTAATGAATGGTGTTTATTTCTCTACTTCTGACAAGCCGCAGAGTTCTGGTGGAAACATTTCAGGATGTTTGGGTGTCTGATTTTCTTTGTCATGAATGGAAACTTCTTGCCTGATTGCATGCACTGGTATTGGGAAACCCAGACCCGGTTAAAAAGAGAATAGGTGTTTAATGTGAAAACTAAGTAACACAAATTCTCACATAAACTGATAATGAGCTAAAGCCCCTTATCTAAAATCTTGTCTCAAACTAAAAGGAAGATTGAAGTTTTAAAGAAGACAGCATTCCAAAAACGCCTTCTGTATACCACCCTTCCTTGCCTTCATCCCTGTTGATAATTAACTGAATTAATTTCATTTCATAGGGAAAAGAAACAAATTGATCCCCCAATCTAACTTTGCAGCACTGTTCTGCAAGCTTTGTATCGACAGGTTTACAGAAGTTATATTCTTTCAGCAGCTATTTATATTTTTGGCACACACTGCCTTTCATCTACTTATAAATTATAATTTTGTTTCCTTTTTGCTTTATCTTGTAATTTATTTGGCTGGTTCATAATCGTTCTTGGAATCTTTATGTTGGAATGCATTGTACCATGATAATGTTAATATGGACAAATTCGTTAGCTGTCTTCAGAGAGTTCCCATCCTGCAAGGAATCCAAAATACATGGCTTTAGATCTGGATCAGGCAAGCCTGTTCCTATCGCTTCATGGCTAGAGATGATCTGAAGAGGCTTCACTGAGCCCAAAGCATTTTCTGAAAAGGACTTGGTTTCCATCTCTCTGTCTTCGGGGCCAGTTTTGAGGCTGAAGGAAAACCCACTGCTCATGCTCCTGACTAAGGAGCAGCCAACCCACTGTGCTGGTCATCGAGGCTTCTCACGTTCAGCTGTGGGACAATTCCCTGCTGTGCCAGGGTTCTTGGGCTGCTTTGGGGTTATGGAACAGGAATGCTCTCCATGCAGTTTGATTGCCAAAGCAGATAACCTCTTGTGCTTGCAGCTCCTGAAGTATAGACCATAGTCCTGGAACTTGACACCCTGAAACTATCATCAGAGCTTTGCTTTCAGTGCTGTGGTAGAAAAGCTGGAAGTGATGAGAGCCTGGCTAGCTTGGGTTGTCTCTGCTTGGAAAGGTGGGCGTCTCCGTGCCTGTGGTTTTAAAGCCTGTTCAGCCTTCTTGTGCTGGCAGAAGAGAGAACATGTATGCCGGTAAAGTGATACTCATCAATCCTAACCAGAGCTGCTGGGGAGTCCTCACTGAATTACGACAAATCAGTTTAAGCCAAAGTTGAGCAAGCCCAAAAACACCTGCCTTGGGTTTTGCACAGGATCAACTAGACAGGTATACTCTCTCTTTTTTATTTTTATTTTTTAAAGGCAAGGCCATTTTCCAGCTTGCATAAAAATATCCCAAGTCTTGTTCATACTACCGGAGCATGACTTGCATATGGGACTAGTGGGCAGCTGTTGTTCTTCTCCTTTTCTCCTGGCAGGTGTGGGAGCTGCTGGGCTGCAAAGCCATTCACTGCTGTAGCAGAGAGGAGGCGGCTGTAGGAGCAGCAGAGTGCCCAGAGAAAGCTTTCAGCAGCCTGGAGGTTTTGTCCTCCCTTCCCCCATCCTCACAGTTTTTACATCTGCTCCCATAGTCACCAAAGAGAGAAAGACACATACACTCAAATACCCACCCACAACAAAACCCACACAGGCAGCGCTGAGGAGCTCTCACCAGGAAGCTGACTTACCCTAAACCACACCGCTATTTCTCGTCACACAACATCTGGGGCTACTGTCACTGCTGCCTCCGCATGAGCTAGACCCAGTTGCCAGCACTAACCTGGCCCGTACGTGCAGTGGTCTCTTGTTATTTCTTGAGGTCTGGTGGGTTTCTTTTTTTTCCTCTCAACAATATCATTTTTCTAATCTGCTAAAATAGAAGTCCATCTCAAAAAGCCAAGAGAACAGAACACCACTCCTCTGTTTTTCTTCCCCTGTCTCGTCTAGAATAGTTGACTTCCGAAACGTTTGTTTCCAACAGCCGCTTTCAGCTTCCTGCGTCTGGTGAGTTATTTGCATTTTCTTTTTTATTTTCTTTTGGAGTATCTTAATGTAAATTGATAATCTGAATCAAATTCAGTACCTTTAGTTTTAGTTTTATTAATAAGTTTGTGAAGTTGATTCGCATAATCGGTTTTACTTTTAATGTCATCTGTTAATTACCTACTATTTTGATATTCTCTTAAATGCTGGTCTAATCCTGCCCCAGGCTGTATATCTTCTGGATTTTCATTTGTTCCAGAGTTTGTTTCCACTTCAGCATAAAAAAGCCTTGTATAAAACTAGAAAAAGGGGTGTGATGAGCTGTGCTATGTCACTATTTGCCATGTTAACTGATAGAAGAAAGAAGACAGAAGATGGAAATTACTCTAAAATGCTGGGCTTGATTACCTTTGCTGTTGTATGAAATATGAACCAGGAGAGATAGACGTGTGTAAACCTGCAGCATCTCAAAGGATGGCTTTCTTCCCCATTTGTACATCATGGTTAGGAGAAAACTGTTCTGCTTCACCTTAAATGTTCCCAAGCAAATTTAGGTGAAGACTTTATTGTGAGCATTTGAGAAAGGTAAAATTTAGGTTCTTAGGACTGTGAAGTTTTTAGGAAGTGAGATTCGAAGTGTTTTTAATTTGTCACTGGCTATGGTTCCAGTGGCTGTCTGGCCCGGCAGGGTGTAAAAAGCACCTCTGCCACCTTCTGAGATGGAAGGGTTTCCTTTGCCGTCTAAATGGCCGCGGCTGTAACTTTGCTTTCATCTCACTCCCGTGACTTCTTCTCCCCTGAGCCAACTGTGCCACGCTCGTGGTGTGGGATTCCTGTAGAGAGCGGCATGTGTGTGTGTGTGTGTACATGTGTGCACATCTGTGCACACCCATTTCTAGATTCTACTTACAAAACCTGCATCTTACGATGCTCTAGGAGTGGTGGGATGGTCTTGTCACATTGCCAATGAGAGACAGTTAATCTAAAAGGTGAATGAGGAGGAAGCACACAGAGGCCGGAACCATCTCTCAGACGCAGGTCCCTGTAAAAAAATCTGAGTGTGGCTTTAAGGTTTTGTAACTTCTTCTTTCAGCTGTGTTTCCACCTTTGGATGGTGCAGGAGTAGGACTGTGGCATCTGGAGGAGGCCAGTTTTAACACGGGATTTATCTTGAAGAAAATACTCGCCGAAGAAAAAGGTAGGATGAACAAGATTAGACAGCTGCTAGCAAGCAGATCTGTCAGCATTTTTTGGGTGTCGTACATGCCCGTCTGCTGTTGCTGTCAGAATAAGGTGGGATTGTGCATGGCATTGTGCTGCTTTGTATTTCACATTTCCAAACGCCACCATTTAGAATCTGTGGATGATTACAAATGTTCCATCAGAAGAGACCATACTCATATACTTACTTTACTTTAAAATGGGATTTAATCTCATTTTTCTAAGACAGCTCTGAAGATGTGTCACTCAAGTGAAGTCCAATTTATCAGATAAAGTGTGTACAGACTTGATACGAATACTGTGTTTGAGACTTGGGCAGTAACCATGGGGTAGAAGAGGCCCACCTGCACTTGATTCTTGGTGAGGCATAATAACAAGCTTTATATTTCTAGATTAGATGCTACAAACCAGGAAAAATAGTAGTTTTGTATTTATAGAGAATCTGTGTTTTTGTAAGTACTTGCTATCTGAGTTCCAGAGTACAGAATTAAAATTTAAAAAATGGATTTGATTCTTACATACAGCAAAGCATGAATTCATAGTCTGTCAGCAGGGCAAAGTGGTTGTAAATTACTGTCTTTTAAACCCACCTTAAGGAAATTTTATGGTGCTGAAGCAGTGTGAGACGGCCTCATGGCAGAAGAGCATCAGGCCTCATGTGATTGCCTAGATCAGAAGACAGTCCCTATATCCACATGCAGCACAGGAAAGCCATGAAGTTGGAGCTATACTTCCAGAAAATTACTAAAAATACTTTTCCAGCCTGGGCACCAACTTTCTCAAGGAAATGTTTATGTGTAGTTTAACAGATTCTGGCTCTGCTGCTGCAATGGGAGCGTGAATTTGGGAATCAAAAGAAAGCACCTCTGCCTTGCTGCATAAACCCAGCAACTGAGAGACTGGTGGATTAGCCAGTAGCAGTGGCCAGCACCAGCGAGATCAGGGGGGCAACCTCTTGTACAGTGAGGGGCAAGTCATAGAAATCCTTCGAGATGTAAGTGGATGTGTTGCGGTATACCCAGAGCATACAGGAAATGAGCAGAATTTGTGGTGGCAGCTTTGCAGGCTGCACCTCTGGCCCGTCTTGGAGAGCAGCAGGGCTGCACCAGGGGAAGCTCCTGAGGAGCTTTTCTTGGTGAGACTTTCTGATGACCAGCCAGAAGTACATCCAGGCTGGGGGGTGGAGCTGGGGGGAGGGGAAGAGGATGAAATTCTGCTGTTTCTCCTCTCGCTTTTGGGGTGGATAGCAGCAGCTGGGTTAGGAGCTTTGAATGAAAAGGGTTTTCAATGAAAAAATATCTCTTCTCTTTGAAGAACCCCACACCCCCTCAGCCCCGCCATTTTCTTTGTAAAATGTTGGTGCTATGATCCTATAGTTTTCTTTAAGAAACAGTGGAATGTTATTGAATACATCATTCAAGGGATTAATTCAATTTGGTGTTGACCATACAATGAAAAATTGCAGATTTTTTTTTACAATGCTTTTGATTATGGTTTGAAAAGAAAGAAAAGAAGTAATTTGCCTTTTTCATAGTCTTAATGCGACACTCAAGGCATCGTGCTACACAGCTCAACATCATTTCCAAATTAGGTTGTAGCTTTTTGGCCAGTGGTGTGTGGTTTTATTAAATCAGCAGTTTTCAAATATTTCCATGCTGTGAGTACAGCTCACAGCTGAAAAATGGGATAACCCCAATGTGGTAATTAAGAAAGGAAGTTGGCTGCAGCTGCCTCAAGCCCACTATCAAAGCATTACAGCTTTAAAATACTGGGCAGGATCATGCAAATACAACAAAATTTGTGGGCTGAAGAGCTCACCGTTAGGTCTGCTCCACAAAACCAAACACAATTGCATATATGCATAGCAGAATTTAGTTGTGCTTCAATTCTTATGTCAGTGAAGAACTGGAAAACCTTCCTAATTCACCAAAAGCGTTGGTCTGCAGTAGATGGGGAGATACTCGGAGCCAGCAAAACCTCTGTAATGCAGCAGCAAGTGTAAGCTCTGGAAGTCACGGGTGCAGACCCTTGGTGTATTGGGTCTGAAATGAGCAGCTGCCAAAGCAGCAGGGAGCAATAGTGCCGTCAGTCCACCTTCTGCAGGAGGTTTTGTTGGAGGATGGCCATCACTGCCAGCGTGGCAGCTGGAGGAGAGCTGGGAACACTGTCTGAACACTTGCTGCCTGCCTGTGTTCCTCGCAGGGCAGGTGTGGGAGCATTTTCTCGTGCCTCAGGCCCACTTGGCGTGCCTGTCTTTACCTGTCAAAATGCACGGACCTGCTGGAAACCACACGTGGGTTCTCCTATGGTTTGGGGGTTTCCCCAAGAAGGGAACGTGGTGATCTATCGCACAGGAAAGACCCAGCATGTTCCGGAAAGGGAAAATGAACACCTCTCCTGGCAGAAGCCAGCATGAGGGGCTGTGGTTACGTACTGTAACAAGCGTGAGCGTGGAATACCGGTCCTAATAACTGACACTTGCTCTGGTGCTGTACCATCTGTCGATGCCTCTTTTCCTCGTGAGTGACGGTGAGTTGTTTTTGAAGGTTATGCTGGTTTATGTCAAATACAGATAAGGCTGGCTCTTCTAATATGAAAGTGTGAGAACAAGACCCCTGTATAATTAGGGGTCTGGTTTTGTCATCCCCTGTGCACACAGTCGTTGAAACCTCCCACTCTAGCAAGAAAACTGTTCTTTCCTTTCGTTGATAGGCATGCAGGGGGACACACAGTTTGCAGCTTGCCTTCTATTTTCATTAAACGACTGTGCTTAAAAACTGGTAAAGACTTTAGAGTTCAAAGTTATTGAATTAATGACATACTGAATTACTAACTTTCTCTCATTGCAACTATGTATTCTAAAGCATCTGTCTCAAAACCCCCTCCTGTAATTTCTTTTGTTTCCATCAATTCAAATGCAGGTTTTTAAATTCCTCTGTCTTTCAGTGGAGTTTTAATTCTGGATGAAAAGCCATTGGATAAAATGTCTCTGAGTTGGAATCAAGTCCACCACGATTCAAAAATAAAACATGGGAAATGTTCTCGTAACGTTCAAGCATAGCTCTCCTAAAATAGCACTCTCTTCATATGTGTGATCTTTTTCATGGAAAATATGTAAAAATCAAGAATATCAGGGAAAACTTTCTATGCTTCCTACTGAAAAACAGAAATTCTGCATTACATTTTACCATAGTATGGGGATTTGCACGATCTTTAAACCAGCTGAAAGCCAAATAGATGTCAGCTTTAAGTATCTGAAATGGCTTCTCAAAATACTCAACTCAAGAATGAGTGAGAAGGATTTATATGTTATGTTTGGTGGTAAAAAGTAGAGGCTTTTCTTCTCTCAACTTATTCCATATGACCCCGTGATGTCTGCAGTATTATATGTTATGTATAAAAGTGACAAGAGATTAAGGTTATACTGGAATTGGAGGAAAGTAAAGGAAATCAGGCCCTGAAATATATATTCCCCTCTGGCATATGGTTAGTGTAAGATATAAATCAATGTAAAATCTGAACTACCAGGCATAATTTATGCTAATTCCAGGGAAAAAAAAAGAAATCTTGACAGCATGTTCATTTGAAATTGGGTGTTAATCATAACTATGCATAGGACATAGGCAATTAGATATATGCAAGTAGGCTTGCCCATTCAATCTGCTTAATTTAATTTACTACAGTTAAGGAATTCTAGGGAGGCTACATGGTCAATAAAAGTATTTTCCTACCTGTTCTGTAATACATATTAACTCCTATTTTATCCTTGTTCTGGGTATAGTGCATGAATTCTGAGTTGTGGGACAGATTGTGGAAGGCTACTCCTTTTTTAGTTTATAAAACAAATTACAAGATAAAGACCTTAAATCAACAAATGCAGGAAAAGTTATGATAATTGTATGTTTTGTATTGCACCTTCTACTTGCAAACTGATTGAAATTATTTCTAAGCAAGCCCTCTACATTTTTAACATATTAATGCACATACGTGAACTCACAAAATTTAAGAATTAACTGAAAAAGGTGGCAGTTTCCCTCTGGCTGAAATCTGAACTATGATTTTAAACAGTCCAATATATACACATACAGGAAAAATCTTTTTGTTGCTAGCAATTCTAAAGGGAAAAGCTAAAATGTTCAGCCAGTTTCTCAGTGTAATAAAATAAATAAGCAACCAAATTATTGTTGCTTACTTTACTAGCTTTGCTCATTAACTTGAGAAGTTTAACATTCATCACAGCAAAACTGAACAGTGACACGCAGTAAATACGCTTTCTTTCCAAAGGGGGAAAAAAAAAATCAGTATGTTTTAGCAAGAAGCCATTATTCTGAATTGTTTGATCAACTGAAGCATCGCTATTTGCTGTTCAAAACACCTTTACATCCAGTACATTTTATTCTTATCACAAAGTATGCAAAAATAATCTTCCATCAAACATTGGATCATTCTGTTCTAACTAATATTTTCCTCCTTCACCTTTACCTCCCACTGAAATCAAACTCATGCAAACCTGTAACTTAATGCACATGGAGAACCTCCTTCTCCTCACCCTGAGGTTAGGGGCTGAAGATCTGGGCTTGAGAGTCTCCTTATTTTGTGGCAGGCATTCTATAAAACCAGAGCAAAGTTAAGTCTGAGTAGATCTCTGAAAGTAACCTTGGAGATCTTGCAAGGGACCTGTGGAGACATGGTAGGACAATTTTTTTAAAGACTTTTAAACATCAATTAGGATGCTACATCACCTGCAGTGTTCATATGTTAGCTATACTGTTGATATTGATTACTTGTTAGAGTTTAAGAGACCCAGTCAGGAAGACAAGGTACTGTGCAGACAAAGGAGGGGAGCACAGTCCTACCCCAGGTTTGAGCCTGAGCACCCTGCAATCAGCCCTCTCCACTGCAGTGGGTTCAACACAGGGTCCCAAAAAAATGAAGCCCTTTTGCTACGAAATCCAAGTGTGTATGTGGCGTCACCAGGTTGTTAGTTTTAATGTTTTGCCAACTCACACATCTGTAGGATTTAATATAAATCCATCTCCTTAAGAAGAAATCATCGTAACATATCGTAAAGGTCTGGTTAAAAAATATAACGGCTGCATACGCAGCAGAAATGTAATTGTTATAATGTGTGGCTACGTAATTTATGTGTACATGTAAGACTTTCACCTACCAGTTATATACCTATGTTATTTCAAATCCAGATTTAGCACAGCAGCAATTTCTGCTCCTGTGTATGCAAATACACATATGGACCCACACGTAGAAATAAAGTCATTTAAAGACCATGATCATTTCAATAATGCACCCATATTTTGTTGCAAAATACGTATGCAGGTTTCCAAATGACAGTAGGATATGTTACATTGAATATGCATCTGTTCTGTAAAGCAATCTGTAGCAAAGTTTTCTGCAAATGAATGAATACCTGTGTATGTATATATACATGTCTGTATATGTCTATAGACATACAGGCACATGCATGTAGTTCTGGATGTCATAATTTTTGTAAATGGGTGTATACATTCATTATTGCAATAGTTATGTTTTGAAATGTAAACTGATTTATTTCCAGTATTTTTGAAGTATTAAAAAATATATATGCACTTCTATGCATTCCATCCAGGAAACGATGCATAATTCTACCAGAAATTACAAATGCTTATTTAAAACTAACACATATTAGTTGTGTGTGTGAGGGAAATGGGTACTTCATGATGATCAAGCCTGTATATGCAGATGGTCAAAAAAGACCCAGACAGAAATAGGGAAAGGGCTAGGCTTTCTAGAAAGAGAGCACAGTCTTTGTTGGAGGTTGTAAATAAAAGAAGACTTCACATTTTATGAGCCAAAAAATCTTGAGGAGATTTTGAAGAGTTAAACCTGTTAAAAAAACCAAAAACAACTCTACAAAAATATGTTGTAAGTGCCTTTTTGATTTGTCTCAGACTTCAAGAAAGGTGAACTGTGTTAAAAGAGGATGTGGCATGAAAAATTTGAAGTGGTTTGGGGCCCAAAGCTGCAAACATTTCCACATGTGAATAATTCTACACACACAGTAGTCTCATTGAAGTAAATTACTTAAATATCACGCATTTTATAACGTCAGCCCTTTAGTTTGGCTACAATGCAGCCAGATTTGGGTGCAAATTTGCTTTCTAGCTGCGAGTCCACTCTGGTAGCCAGAGTGACTTTTCATAGTGTGATAGTGCTATAGTCGGCACGTGGCGTTTTATCCATGTTCATCTGCGAGCATATCTGTATCCCCATCCGGAGCCAAAAAAAAAAAAGTAGTTCCATGTCAATGGTGAATAATATATACACATATATATACGTATGGGTGTGTGTACAAAAACAGAGACTATGAGGGAACGCAGACGGACAGATGGTTAGCGAACTTCTGCGCTCGAACATACACACGTGTGACATTTGCACACCAGCTGCTCCATGAACGGCTGTGTCTGTGGTGAGATTCGAGAAGAATTGCTTCTCAGTTTAAGAGCAGAGAAGAAAAATCACCACAAGGAAGGGTGGGAAGGGAAAGTGGCATACCCGCTGTCTTGCAGAAGGGAAATGCTCGGCAAGCTCAAAGGCACGCACCACGCTTTGGGCACGACATGCTGCTCCATTTCTCCTGGCTTTGGAGAATATTGGATCAGATTGAGAACGGCACATACGCTGGTCCTCTGTGAAGGCGTTACTTTCCTACACTCAGTTTTCCAAAATTTTATTTTGGAGAGGATGTAAGATTTCTACCGAAAATGGGCCACTTCTGAAAATTCCCTGTAAGTGCCACGAATACCACATAGTCCATAATTTACCATGTCATGCCATAAACTCATACAGAAAAATGACTTCAGACTCATGGCTTGGATTTTGAAGCAGGCATTTTGCGCTGCCAGATTTCATTGACTTCAATTGAATTTAGGATCTTGGATCAATACATGAGACTCTTACAGACTTCTTGTTAATTTTTGGAGTGGTTCTAATCATGTGTGTTCATGTTTAATTTGTAAGTAGCTGAATCAAGGTGTGATTAGTTACAGCTAAAGGGTTCTTGAAGGTAAAATAAATATTTTTTTTGTCTAATTGGGCAATTATAATGAGAGTTAAATAGTTTTTCTCAGTGACTGTGGTAAATTGAATAGATCTTTAGACATGTCATATCCATTGATTATACATATTCATTATACATATTATTACGCAAGTAATGAACTAGTGATTTTTAATTTAAAGTATCTCGTTATACAGATTTATATGTATGAGCAGTGCATAAGCATGTCTACATTTTTTATAGGGAAAGCTTTCATCCTTTTACTAGGATTTAATGTCTGATTTCACCTTCTAAACAACATTGGTCTGTATTTGTCGCTATTTTATAGTAAGACTCCCCAGTCTCAGTATGAGGGAATTTCCTTTAAATCTGATGAGTTGAGTTCCCTTGCTAATCAGTAAAGCTATCAAGATAACTGAATATTTGATCATGAATCCTTTTCTTCAGTTTCAGTTGCTAAAAGTGCCAAAGAAAGAAACTGGGATTTAAATTTTCAGGTGAAAATCCAGGAGTGATTTTTTTTGCAAAGGCTCCTAAGAAAGTGGTTGTTAATTTTCTTTAAATTTCATACATTAGAAATTTTAAAAAGTAATAATTTAGTTTCATAATTTTTCAAAAACAAAGCGCTGAAATTTGAAAACAGGAACAGGATTTCAGTTTCGTGAATAAGAGGGTGAAAGAAAAATTTCAAAGTTGTTATGTCTGCATTTTTTTTTAAATGTTGGAAGATTGTTTTTGAGAGGAGGAGACACCCTGGTTTTGTAAATATGGGTTCATTGCATGTTACTTGCTCTTCTAACTATAGGAAGCCATTGCAGGGATGATAGTTCCTAAGGATAAAATATCTATACAAAAGCTCTCATCCAATCTTCCAAGCATCCCTTCAATTTGTTAAAATACAAAAACACACTGAGAAATAGTCTGGCAATTAATCCATCAGTATCATAAAGACAGCTGAAGCATTCTGCCAGTTAAAGAACCTGTCATCTTGCCCTTTGGCCAGAGAATAAAGGTGGCCCCGGGAAGGTGATTGAGCCGAATGCTGATTTTTTGGTGGAGTGGTTTGGGGAAAAGATGCATCACCTTGCAAAGGTAGGGGCTGTGAGACCTCACAGCCGTGGTACCACCACAGACTGCCACTGTGGACTGAAACACTGTCTGAGGCAGCGGGAGAGGCTGTTTCCTAGGCTGGCAAAACCAGGATCACTTAGTGCTATAGATGGAAATCGTCTTAAAATGAGTTTACAAACGCAAATGTCAGAGCATGAGCTTAATGAAGGAAACTTCGCAGCAAGGGACCATCTGCCTGCAGGCCAGTTGCCGTCTCCAGGCGGACTGCGGCTGATGTGCTCCTTTCCAGCAGCCCCGTGCTGTGGCAGCAAAGGCTGGGGGGTTGTGCCTGAATGGAGCAATTACAGCTCGCCCACGGAGCTGAAATCAAGCTAGCATGACCTTAGCAACCTGGTGATCCAGCTGAGCATCCAGACTGGGTCCACAACAGCTGCAGTGTCTCCGTCACAGGGGTAAATCTTTTCCTTTCTTCTGGGTGCTGCCCCTACTCAGGCAACAGCATCATCTGTCTTGATTTTCTGTCAGCCTTTCTGCTCCTCCTCCTCTCTGCAGGAGCTGTGCTCAGGTCCTGTCTGTGCCCTGCAGTGCCTTCTGCACCCATGGAGGAGGAGGTGTAGAGCTGCACGCTGTTCTGGTCAGTGAGGGTAATCTCCACATCTCCTCCTTCTCCTTGAGAGCCTTAATCTAAGAGATACAAGTAGAGTTTCTACGTATCTGCTGCACAGTTAGGAGGAGCAGTGATTACAATCTGTGGACACTGTTTTGCAGCTCTCACTTCTGCGTGAGGTGGGATTTAACAGGAGTAATGTGGGCAGGCAAAGACAATTTGTGCGTTCAAAGATCACATAGCAAGTCGAAGTCTCTCCAGTGGTTTTCAATGTTTTTTTTTTATTATTAGTATAAATAATTTTATTTCCTCGCAATGTCAGGTCTCTTCAAGAGCTAGTGTATATAGTGCTCAAACTGAAAAATTAGCCTGCTCTTATCCTGATATCAACAGGAACTGCGCTGAGATGCAATTGTGGTAGGGACCGGATAATGGCAATAATAGTTAGCAAGTTAATTGCTTTAACTCAAGCATTTTGTGACTGCTTAATCTAAAATGTCCATTGTCTTGTGTGTGTCTTTTCATTTACTTACGAGCTAATTCCTTCCAAATCCCAGCCTACCCGAGGGTGCACTATCAATATCATAGGTAGATTTTGTTTCCTGACTCTTTTTGTTTTCTCCTATCGTAAGACACTGCCCATCTCCTGCAGGCATTTAGCCATAGTGAGACATGCTCACAATGATCTTACAGCAGATGCCAGAGGCATTCCTGGCATAAATGAAAATTGGTTCAGTTGATAAACTTAACCGTTCTGGTACAAGCAGCCCTGCTTGTCTTTGTTGGTAGAAATGTTTCAACAAATATTGGATCAGTTTTTCATGGGATGTACATTCAGGAGAATCATCAACCTGCAAAGACCTCAGTGCTGCTGTGCTCCTCTTCCCATCCCCTCACCTTAGGGTTGATAACACCACTCGCCTTCTCCATATCATATTCAAGAGTGATCAAGCGTGAAGCATTTGTTACATGTGAGATTGCTGAGGTGCAGGGCAGGCAGCGCCTGGAGAGCAGCTGTGGTACAGCTTCTGGTGCTCACATCATCTGTGAAGTCCAAGGGCTCAATAACCACAGACCAGTGCCCAGGTTCTGTATTCCAAAGACAGAGAGAATGAAAATAAGGAAGCAAAGAAAGTAAATGTTGCATTAGTTACAGAGACAATGTGACATAGCTGAAAAAAACATTGCTCTATCAAAAAATGTGCAAGAACTTTATTTGAGGCTAATCTCAAAGTTTATAAAGGTCCCTATTCAGAATGACTGCGTCAGAACTACACATGTAGTCTTAATAATATTATAAAAGCTCTCACCTTGTTATTAAAATAAAATCTATTGTTACAAGAGATGAAAGCATAAATGGAAGCAGCGTAAGAGAAGATACAGGTTTATATTTGGAATTCCAGATCTAAAATGGACTTGATAAAATTAGTAAAATTTGGAAAACCAAATTGTTGGGAAAAAAAATAATAATCTGTCAGCAAGTTAGACTCAACCATCCGTGATCAGAAGATTTTGTGTAACCTCTTAATTGGTGTATCATACTGTAATATCGGACCGAGACCATAGTGTATAGTATGAGAGAAAGGAACTAAAGTTTTTGCAAATATTTACACAACTGGTTGCATACTGAGGTGTAGAAGTGTCTGGTAGTGACCTGTCTTTTGAAGGACATTGTTTTCTGTTGATGTTTAATCTAAAGAGTTTTCCATTAATTGAGGTGAACTTGCATAATTATTTTAATACACTAATACCGCTCTTACCTTGAGGCTGCACCAAGGACAGGCTGTGTACCTAATTAAAAATATATTTTCGATATGGTCATATGTAGTCCTGCCTATGTATGGAGGCACATGCACTCAAAATTCCTGTGAACAAAAGCAAGGTCAGGACAACTGATGGCAATCTGGCCACAGGACGAGAATATGGAGCTTGTTATCTACTGTTCATTTTTACTCATCAAGGAACTGTAGAACAGTATTATTTGCTTTGAAAACAGCTCCACACCCTTGTAGTGGAGTATTTCAGCTTTTCCTATTGTGTGTGTCGACTAGACATATTCACTAGTCCTTGATATCTTTTTCAATCTTTAATCATTTATATAGTTTCTTTCTAAATAGCCAACGTAATTAGACCTGGTAATCAACAAGCTGAGCACCAGAACAATTATGAAACATTTAGGAAATAGCAAAAGTCATGCTTTGGACAACCTTATTTTCCCCCACATTCAAATACAGACAAAATAACGAGCCTGAAGGCATTAAGGACTACTTGCACCAATGAAACGCTCATTCTGAAAAGGAGACTTGGTAGTTGCTAACTTTCTCCTGGGAGCATGGAGCTTTGCCTGATTCACATGCTACCGCTTGTGGTGAATTGCGGTGCTTTCAAACTGTACTGCTGACACAATTTTGAAGTAGAACACCCCGAAGGAAAGATGATGACGCATTTAAGTAATTGGACTGCGTATACTGCATATACTTTTTGAATTTTTCATAGATAAATTTTGTAAATATCTTGTCTAATTCCCTTGAGACCTTGTCTGGGGAAGGGAGAAGGCAAGACAGTGGAATTAGACCTACTGAATCTTTGAAAGCAAATTTCCAACGGCTGCCACCAAAACTTAAATTCAAGAAGCAGCTCGTTTCCCGGCAGCCAGGAATACCGTGAAGCAGCCTCAGCCTCCATCCCACTTCCTAGAAGCGAGCTGAGGTGGCAAGAGCACGGTTGCGCTGGCAGACCAGGAAGCGCCGCCTGTTGCAACAACTCCTCTAGATACTGGTAACTCAAGTACGCACGAAACCTGTCTCGCAGGCTTGGTGCCACCTCTGTAAAGCAACATGCTCTGGCCAAGCTGCTGGCACATCTTCTTTGGTTGGTGCATTGGGTGGGAGAGATGCAGGTGCGCCGGCAGCAGGAGAGGAGGTAGGGCACCGCCTCGCTGCAAAACGAAAGCGGGGGAGTTGCCAGCAGCGGTTGTCAGTGCCCGTTTGATGTTTTCTCTAAGCTCTCCTACCACTTTTCTCTTCTTTTCCTTTTGTTTTTCCCCTTGGTGGAGTCACCCAAGGCTTTTAGAGTACTAGAAATGTGGGTGAGGGTGGTGGTGGTGGGGAGTAGGGTACTGAAACTGGAGGGCATGACGGTGACGTAGATTATATGCTTTTTTGTGGCCATCATTAATTTCTGTGTAAATGACCTTAAGCTGTGAGTTCTCCCTCCATGTATGAAGGAGACAGAAACATATTGTTTGTGTAACACACAGGGGACATTTTGAAATTATGCAGTGATACTTTTTAAAATTACTTCTGTTCAGCAGAACTAATTTGCCTTCAGTTTTGCAGTTAGTGATTTTCATAGCATCTTGTGCGTCGCCCTTGTGTGAGCAGTGAATTTTGCACACAGCTAGTGGGGAAGAGGCTAACGCTTTCAAAATAGGAAAATTTGACTGAATGCTGGCAGGAGCTCAAAAGCAATTACATTCTCTGAAGAGGTACTCTCAGTTCAGTTTTACAGCAGAGTAAATGTCAGGGCAGCTGTATCTCCTTCAAATGAAATCATTTGAGTGGGGCAAGTACTGGTGGTGTGGCTTTCTTTGGCTTGTGCTTCTTGCTTGTTGAAAGTGATTCACAAGAAAAAATTTGAACTTCTTTTTGTGTTTTTGCTCTGAATCCTTTGTTGCTTTTGAAAGCCGTTAAAGTTCACGTGGCTTGAAATTCGCACCTGAAGTCTTTTCTTCCTTAGTGTCAGAAGTGGTTCTGTGTTCATTGTAGGATTGCTTAAATAGTCAAATTGGCTAGTGAAGGGATTTTTTTTCCCCCCTTGGCTACGTCTGGAGAGCATAGGTACATTTTCAAGGGAACTGAACTGATCGGTTAAGAGGGATCAGGATTCTGTCAGTCTTGGTGAAAGTCAGAGGCAGGAAATGGCTCACTAAAAGCAGGTTGATTGATTTTATTAGCTTTTTAGACAATTGGAGGGGAAAAAATAGTCGATGTCAGTGGAGAATGGGAGAGGTGATAGGACTGTTAGCACCCCTGGTGCAGCAAGAAGGTTATTTACCTGAATGGCTGCTGAACAGCAAGGTTCAGCATCCTCAGTGTGGGGTACTCCCCATGGCTGTCCAAAGGCATGTCCAGGCATCTTTATCTTGTTGGATAATGGTCTGTTCTCTGAGGGTTATAAACGTTACCTTTTATTTTTGCTCCTGCAGAGGCATCATTTGACTCACTGAAGGATTTAAACTGACAGCACCCCAGAGCTGTGTGGGAGAAGAGGGGATTTTGCACTCAAGTGACACAATCAAGTCCTGAGAAGTAAAGAGATTTGGAGGGCTTCTCACCAAATGGAAGTTATTTAGAAAGCCTCTGAGACTACTGCATTTCTCCATCCCACTCCTGCTGTGCCAAGAGAGTGCTTTTGGCCCCGGACGTTAATAAAATGCTGGATTCAATCAAGTGTGTCCTGGTGGGAGACTCTGCGGTGGGGAAAACATCCCTCCTGGTACGTTTCACCTCTGAGACTTTTCCAGATGACTACAGACCTACCGTATATGAAAACACCGGCGTGGACGTCTTCATGGATGGTGTACAGATTAGCCTGGGTCTTTGGGATACATCTGGCAGCGACGCCTTCAAAGGCATTCGCCCCCTCTCATACCAACAGGCAGACGTGGTATTAATGTGCTACTCGGTGGCAAACCACAACTCCTTTCTAAACTTGAGGAACAAATGGATCGGTGAGATCCGCAGCCATTTGCCCCGCATCCCGGTTTTGGTAGTGGCTACTCAGACTGACCAGCGTGACACGGGGCCCTACCGTTCCTCCTGCATCAGCCCCATAGACGGGAAGCGGCTTGCCCAGGACGTGCGAGCCAAAGGCTACTTGGAGTGCTCTGCCCTCAGCAACCGAGGGGTGCAGCAGGTGTTTGAGTACGCCGTGCGGACAGCGGTCAACCAAGCCAAAAAGCAGAGCAGGCGGAAGCTCTTCTCCATGAACGAGTGCAAGATATTTTGAGGACCGCCAGTGGGGGCTTTGCCCACCTTCGCTCTTTCTGTCTTCGCACAAAGATACTGTGGCAGAGAGGATGGGAGGTGAATCGAAGGAGGAGTCCTGGCAGGAGCACAGTGCAGGTGCCCCTGGTGAGGCAGATGTGCACGCTATCTGATCTGCTCCCCCCCGGCACACCTGGGCACTATCTTTAAAAATGAAAGATGCGGGTACATAACCCTTATTCACAAACCTGTGTTTGGACTTTTCTAGCCTGGGCTGGAGCAGGCCTAGTCTGGAGATCTGCAGATAGTAGCTGTGCCAATCTTGTTGTTGCTGTTGATGATGTTCCTTGGTTGTTGGTTTGTCTGCACTTATTTAATGACAAACTTCTGCCTGGATCAATCCCCACCTCTTGACATGTCTGTCCATGTGGAGTTGTTTGGTTTTTTTTACTTTAAGAACTTTGTGTATAAAATCCGACCACTGTATATTCTATTTAAAAGACTCTTGTATACACTGTTGTAAAATCCTACCAGTTTGTTTTCATTTTTTGGAGGTTCTTCCTTTAGCTAACCACAGAAACAAATCGTCCTATACATATAACAAATGGCCTGCAAGCAAGCCCAGCACTTCTTAGACATGCCTGAATCACCACATAACAGTAATCAAGTCCAGTATGTCCAGCATAGGCATGATCAAAATTTAGTGACAATTGACAGCTGTCCTGTGGCTTTGTGAGATTTGTTACTTTAGTCTTGTTCCTCAACAATGTGATCAAATACGGGATGAACCAAGACGAAATCAACCCAATTCTTCCTAAACCCCACCTGGTCACAACCCCAGAAGGGCTGGCTTAGACGTATAGTTGGGGTGGCAGAGATGAATCTGTGCTGTCATCACCTCTGTTGTCCCTGCTGTAATTCTGGAGACAAAAGATTTCAATCTCCAGGGATGAAGGGTATTTTTTCATGAGTACTAAAATTCTCCCGTATTTTTAGTATTCTTCTTTTCAAAAAGTGATTTCAGTGAAACCAGTCACCTACTATAGTAAAAAATTAATTACACGGCAATGTTGAATGTGCGTATTTGGAATGGCTAAATAATTTCTTTATTTTTTGAGTTTGCCTACTAAGTGTAACTGCCTGGGTTGTATCAAAATAAGACTGAAACAGGGCTTGCATCCTGGGGAGCTTGGCAAGTCTAAGTCAAATCCTGATGTATGTACTCGGGCCAAGTCACCCTCCTGCTCAGAAAGCCAGGCCGAGGAGGTGGAAACTCCAAATGTGTAAGAGAACTCTGCTGGAAGATGTAGTGGGGTTAACATGCACTGCTGTACGTCCCTCCTGAGTTGTGGTGTTCCCCTCCTCCTCCTCAGGTTATCTGTTCTCTCTGCCCTGCACCATATCAGATCTTGCAGATCTGTCTCATCGCAAGTTTTCTGCTGCCCATAGAGGAAATCCCAGGGGGATTTCTTAGCGCAGCAAGGTTTTTACTCTCCTTTTCCCTGTCCTTCAGCTAGCTCAGAACTGACCTTTGACAGGCTGATAGTGTGGTGCCATAAAGGATGACACATAGCACAGTAGGATGATTCTCTCTTTGCATGGATCCTGAGAGAACGACCTGTGCCTGTTTTGACTGAGCCCCGACACCTGTGTTTCAACAGGATAAAGCAACTTGTCCGATTCAAATCCAAGGTGGCACTTCAACAGTTACCCTACGAAGCAAGTGAGCTATAGCTCAGATACACAGTATATCCCTGAAAGACTGGTTGGGTGCTGTTGTCCGTACTCTGTTCTAGTTCTGAACTTCTCTGTAAAGAATAATTCCAAATTAAATCATTCCCCTCTTTTGAATCCCAGAGATGATCTCACTCGGTGAGCAAGGTTTTGCATTGTTAGGACCTTGAATAGCAACGGTGCATGAGACACTCGGTGTTGTGATTGTCCCACCAGCTCCCAGGCTGGTGAATATTTACTACCTATCAACCTGGCTGTAAGGGAGGCTTCTGGTCACAACAAGAAGACTGGTCTCGTGTGAGGTTTCATATCAACTTTGAATCTTTACAAGCTTCTGCACCTGAGCACGCAAGACGAGGGCTTTCATCACCGCCCAGCTTTGCTGTACTCTTCTCTTTCCTGCTTCTCCTTCTCTCCAGGTGTGGATTGCAAATCCTTTGCCCTCTGAAACACTAAAACTGACATATCTGTAAAAGAACCCAAATGGCACAATACTTACGCTGAGTTACACAAGTGGCTGTGTATTCGCAGTCCTCAGTCAAAAAACTTTCAGCTTTTGGAAGAAATACATTTCTACATCTCAGCTCTTGGAGTGTCTCTTCACTGAACTTTCTGGTTTTTGTAACCCTAATTTAAGAGTAGCCATTGTTACTGTTTGAATAATAAAGATCGTATGCAAAATGTCATGTTGTGAATCTTCAAATCTGTTACAATTGTAGCCATTTGTTCTGATCCCCACTCCACTAATGGATTTAATGCCTGTTTTCAATTTTGTTTGAGACGTATTTTTGCCAGCAGGTTCTATTAAATGGCCTTTTTTTCTTTCTCTGTGGGTTAAGCTTTGTTTATAACATTTCACACTGCTGTTTTTATGTGTCGAAGAGCAGTAACTGGTAGGCCAGGAGGCTTTGTTGTGGTATCTGCCACAGGATGCTGGTATTCAGGGACCAGAAGGCTCCAGAGAGTTGTTGTATCAGACAAAGGCAGATGGAGATGCCCTCCAGAATCACATCATAACTGAAAATCCCATCTCAGCTGTATTTGCTTCACAAGACTTGTCACAGTGTGTTACAAAAGGAAGAATTCAAGGTTTGCTTGCAATTTCAAGAAGCAAAGTGACTTCCCTGAGACGCCTGAGCTGGTGATATAGAATCCACAGGAATTTAGGGGTGGCTTGTCTGTGCATCCTAGAGCAAGGTGTAAGACCACTGAAAGCCGACTGATTTTCAAAATCAAATTGGAGAGAGTATGAAGTAACTAGGGGATTTTGGTTTGGTGCTATGTAAAAAAACCCCACCAAAACAGTTCAAATTTTCACAGCCTAGTTATTTTCAGACTCTCAAAGCTAAAAAAAACCACTTTTCACTGGGAACAAACTGTGAAGCACGTTATTTTAGCGTCTGTAATTGCACGGCTTTCCCTGAGTTATAAAACTGATGGGTTCAAATACTGTGGCAACCCAAATGCAGAGAGTGAAATCTGGTCATACCAGAACTCGGCTGAAGATTTGGCCAAATGGCTGATCGCGGTGGGGCTTGCACATCTGCAGCTGTGCTTGCCTCTGGTGTGAACGATGAGGGACCCGCTGAGGTCTCTGGTGAAACACTGCCGGGCTGACTTTGCTGGTGTTACTTGGGCAACGGGGTTGCTGGGTTGCAGCGACTTGCATTTATCTGCTCGGTGGTAAAAACCTGGCTCTAATATTCAAAATACCTTCAAACGACAGCCTGGCACACACGCAGAGAGTTTCAACTTCTTTTGCTCTGAAAAACAGCAGGCTGGGGGAGACGGAGACAACGTACCGCCCTACCTCGGCTGCGTCGAGGTGTTCAGCTGAGGGAAGAGACCTTGCCCAAATGTTCCCTTTTTATCTTCTCAAACCGACCCCTTCCAGTCTGTTAATCCATTCCTAGTTTTGCTTTTGCTTACTATTAAAATCGGTTAAAAATTAAGAGAAGACAAAAAACAAACCCGAGAGAAAATACTTGGCACTTAAAATGAGAAGAGCAATAGCACTGTTATTTTCGTCATTTTGACAGAAATTTTGGATCGTTAATTGTCTTACTGAATTCTACAAGTCGAATAAAAAGTCAAAGAGATATGCAATCTGATTAAAATTGGAAATTATTCTTTTAGCAGAAAAAAAAAATAAAAGTACTTTCCTTTAGTAATTTTCAAAATGTGGTGAGTAAATATTACACTATTTTAAATACAGATTTCCGAGTCTTTTTATACTTCTTTAATCTAAAGCACACAACATAAATATTTTCTAAGAATAAATAATACAGGTATGTTTCAGATCTTCCCCCCACCCCCTGATTTTTCATATGGAAAATTATTCAGCCTTGTTAAATATAATTGATACCGTTTTGCCTGATATTTGCAACTGACAGTTGGCAAATATCTGTGCAATTTTTGTGGGTACTTTGTGATTGCTAAAGCGTGTGAACACATACTAGCTGACGCTTGCCTTGATAAAGAAAATGCTTTTAAAACAGTGTTTTTGTACGTGGCACCACTCCGAAATAAATCACCACAGGGATCAGTCATGAAGAGAGAGCAGTGTCGGCACTCCGACATCTCAGCCTTGCCTGTATGACTATTGCATTCAAGTGAATATAGTCATTAAAATAATTTCAAATAAATGGGGCAATTCATGTCTCCTAGCACTTTCTCCTAATGCTCCTGCTACACAGGGCTCTGGTTAATATACAAAGAATAAAAAGCTTCATTTCAGAACATCAGAACGGCTTGTCTGCTCTTGCCTTTGTGAGCAAGTTAACTACCTTGACTTAATTAAAAGTCAGTTCAGCCACTGAAAAAAGCCAGATATGAGCACAATCAGGTTAGCCAAGCTGCCTTGTTAGAAAGCGCTCTGAAATGACAGTAATGAACTTTTGTCTCTGGCTGTGAGGAAGCAGATTTTATGTCTCGGAGGTTTCCTTTGCAGCTGCAAGCGCAAAAAATCCCGATGATCTCTTTATTAGTGTGTGCCTGCCCCAGCTGCCCTGTGAACGCCCCGTGCCGTGCTCTGAGTGGCCACTGCTGAAAACAAAATTCAAGGAGAAAACAACCTTTGTGCAAATCTAGATATTTATAGTGCTATAACTGCTTCACTGTAGCTATATCGGCCTTTCCCTTGCCATGGACCTCTTGCTCCATCACAGTGTGACTGGCGAGCTGCTGTGTGCCAGTGCTGTCTATGTTCCTCAGGAGGCAGTAGGAGAGAGTGGCCACCAGGCAGAAGACATGCTCTTCAGGTCTCCCCTTACCAGCCATCACAGGCAACCACCCCACTCTGCTAGTTCTGCCTCCATCAGACTTCTGTCCCCTAGGCCAGCATGGGTTGGAGGGCACATTTCAGCTCTGCTGGCCTCCAGCTGCTGCATTTTGGGGTGGAGAATCTCAAAACACCAAACCAAACCCTGTGGCACATCCCTTCCCGAGTGTGGAGATCCGGCCTCCAGCCTCGCAGTAGCTGCAAATTAGTTATTAGCAGACAAAATAATAGCTGCCACTGCCTTTCTGATTATGAAGAAGCAGCAAATGAGTAACGTTCCTGTCTTGGGTCTTTCACAACCACCCTTCACAGGGCTGGCCGGCAGGGGATGTCTGCCATGACTCTCTTCACCTTGGGCAGCTGTTGGTACAGAATCACAGAATCATAGAACCATTCAAGTTGGAAAAGAGCCTTGGGATCATCGAATCCAATATCAGCCTCACTCTACGAAGTTCCCCCCTCCTCCATATCCCCCAACACCACATCTAAATGACTCTTAAAATGATTCACGCTGGGGCGGAGCAGGAGGGCACCGGCCTGTGTGGGGCGGGTGGTTGTTTCTGTCTCTGGAAAAGAGGAAGGAAACGGCGACCGATGCCTCCACACAGCGTGAGGTGCTGTCTCACCCGCATCAGCAGCATTTCCAAGAAGCCTCCAGTGGGCACCAGATCCTGTGGGTGCCCCAGCAGCTCCCAGCCATGCCTTGGAAGACCACGACCACCCAGTCTCTTGTGCCAAGACCCAGGCGTCTCCTCCGCCCCCTGGGCTGCCTGCCCTAAAGGCTACATCGCTGTTCAGGTACCATAAAAGGGTGATGTTTTCAAAGGAGTATTTTCTGCTTTGAAAATCAAGATCCCTTGCAAATGCTGACTGCCCCAGAGATGGTAGAGTGTGTCTGCTAGCCAAAGGCAGGACCACGGTGGCCAAAGGCACACAGCCAGCCCCAGGGTGAGGGCAGAGACGCAAGACTGATGCTCCTCGACTTGGTAGATGAGTTATTTATGTAGAAGCAGCTGGAGGGAGACTTACGTGTCTTATATGCCAAATCTCTGGTAAAGCATAAGCAACTGCTGAACTTTCTCAGAAAACTCCGTTCTCTTTATACATAAAATTCTAAGTGACTTTCTGGCTATTATCTTGACTAAATACTTGCATTTATCTGCCACCATGACACCAAATCAGCTGCTTAAAAGACAGTGTCAGCACCAACCTGCTGTGAACAACACTGTGTTCAACACAGCACGTACCCAAGCACCGGTTAAAGGTCACGGAATTTCATGAGAGACTAGTTTAGGACTTCTAATGGATCTCGAACATTAAAATAAATACATACATTTTAAGTTATTATGTAAGATGTGGAATTTTGGCTGGTATCTAATCTATCATAGAATTATCGACCAACTAAACCAGAGGTGCATCCTTGGCTCGTGATTAGGGCATTGGCCTTTTTTTCATTTTCCCATCAGGCAGAGCTGGGCAAAGCCAGGTCAGGCCAACAGCGAGCTTTTACATTTAGAATCACAGAATCATTTCAGTTGGAAGACACCTTTAAGATCACCAAGTTCATGGATTCATCTTGCTTTCCATGGCTGGCTGGTGAATGCCAGAAGGATGAACTGCAGACATGAGACGCCACTGCACAGACACCCCAGCTGTGCCCAGCCCTGCTGCTGCAGCTGGGTGACACCAGACAAGCCGCAGCTCCATCTGCCCCCCATGTGAAATGGGGAGATGGCAGTAACCTTTTTTTTAAAGTACTTTTGGATCTGTCATGAATGATCTTGGCCTTGGTGGGTACTTCTGACTTTGCAAGGTCCTAGCTCCCCTTCGGAGAAATGTTTCTGTTCATCGGTTTGACCTGCAGAATTTGCTCTGGATGGATTTGTAACATGACTTTACGGGATTAGGGTTTTCCAGGGCTTCAGTTCACTAAGGGCGTAGGGACCAGGTAAGCATAAGGGACAGAAAGAGAAGGGACAGTATATAATGATTACTATTTTAACAGATCATAATCACGACTATCAACTTAACATCCTTTTTAATTTTACAAAATATGGGTATGAGCTGAGCTAACACTTGATTCAGTAGTCATATACTTAGAAATCAAATTCTCCGAGTGCCGGGAGGGTGAAGCAGAGGGAAGGTCCCTCCACACTTGTGCCTCCTGGCTCTTTCTGGAGCATGCTCTCGCACTCCCTGTAGTGACTGGACTCTGGGTTGGGCTGATCTCGGTATGTGCAACAGGGAGGTTCTTACGGTAAGGACTTGGTGCCCAGTCGACAGGTCTCACTGAAATGTCATCACCTTGAAAATGTTCCCATTTCCTTTGTAGGTGAACAGAAGAGACTGAACAAAAGCTGAGCAAGAATTTATGTTTAGCATGATCAGGGAGATCAGCCACGAGGTGAGCAGATACGGTCTTTGCACCCTTAGAATTTCATCCTTCCATGACAAAATACTGAGGACAAATTACCAATGTTCTCCAAATTGTTCCTTCATGATGGAAAAGAGTTGGTTTCTTTCCTGCATTGGGAACTGTCAGACATGCCCATATGGAGTCTCAGGCTCCTGAGGCAGTACAAGACGTAGCCCAAGGAGATCAACCCAAGGACAAGCTTCTCATTCTGCTCCACGTCTTCCACAACTTTCCAACTGGCTGCCAAGAAAACTGATGCACTGCTCTTGCTCTGGATCATCCCCAAGCTTTTTGGCTCTAATGTGCTGGGCCATAGCTTTGCTATTTTCCCCCGACTATCCAGAGGCATTTAAAGAAAATGAGGCATCTTTACCCAAGAAATTCCCCTCCTGCTTTCATAGCTGACACATGCTTTTGACCCCCACTACAGAGACATCACAATTTAACTGATAATTTTCAGATGAAATAAATCCTATGAGCCTTGCCTAGCAAAAAGAAGATTAGTTGGGAAGCTGCCTTTTCCCCCTGGGAAAAGTTGGTTGTGATGGAGTCGATCTTTGCAATAGGTGTCAGTCAATGCTGGTGGAGTTAACTCTCTGTGAAACTGCTCAGCAGAGACTGAAGGGCTATCACTGCACTGCGTATTAAATACATGAGTGATATGGCTTTAAGCAGAGACTGCAAATAACATATGGAAACAGAGACGGGTTCTGAAAGGATCTAAGGCAGAAGGGGTTGGTTAACTGGGTTCCTGAAAAAAAAAGACTGAGTTCTAATTGCGATTTGGGGCAAATCGCTCAGGGATGCTGCTGAACTATCCAGAATTAACAGGGCATTTGCCGAGCAAAGGAGCTTAGATGTCTGCAGGGTGGTGCTCTGACGCTGTGCATGTGACAAGAAGAACGAAAACAGTGGGAAAACTGAAACCTGAGGCAAGGTGGCATGAAAAAAACCCTGCCTTTAACTCCACAGAATCATTCTGCTAAGCTGTGTGTGCTGTGCCAACATGGGGAACTGCCAGCGTGCCAGGGATGAGGAGTGAGATGCAGAAGCAGCAGCGGATCCCATCATGTCACAGGGGTCTGCAAGCACTGGGAGAAGACACCCAGGGCAGGGAGAGGAGACAAAAGCCTGGGGGCTCGAGAAGTGCTCTTCACAAGAGCAATGGATGAAGCTGCAGCAGCAGGAGACGGGCAGAGTCAGCATGAATGTGCGTGGAAACTACATTCATTTCTGTACAGGGCAGAGGTATGTAACTGCGGTGCCAGAGGTAATTATGTGACGCTTAAGAAATTCCCTGGGCTGTGGAAAAAAAAGGCTGTGCCGGGGTCTCTGAGGACTTGCAGGTATATGAAAAGACAGGGAAATAAAAGCTTTTGATTGGACCTGGGACTCCCAAAGCTGCTACTGCTTCGTGAAGGTGACGCTGTGCTTTTCTGGTGGGAATCGTGGACAATGGGGACTCTGAAGGACGGTTCCATGCTGGTTTTGCCCTGGCAGGTATGTATTACAGAGAAATGAGACATGCTTTCTCTGAAGCCTTGAGGGAAGGAGGTGGTGAATCAGACATCTTGCTGAAAAGGTCTCTGAGAAGCAGCAGTCTGAGAAAGCTGAGCCACAACAGAAATGAAAGAGAGGAGCCATGTTGATATCTGGGGTGCAGTGGTGGGTCCAGAACCCCATGTGGGGGCTCTGGCAGGACCATGTCTGATGACAAGTCAGAGTCTAACTCTTGCCATCCCTTGGTTTTGCTGGAATGGGGATGGGAGTGGTTGGAGCACCAGAATTTGCAAGATCAACTCACCAGGATAATGTGGCAATCACAGCAAGAGGTGCAAAAAGAGTCACAGTAAAAAAAAAAAAAAGAGAAGTCCATTGTGTCCTGTGTGTGCACATTACATGACAGCAAACAGCTGTGAGGGACTTCACATCCCTGCAATCACCTCGTGATTTAGTGCTCCCTGTGGGATGTGATTGAAGGATCTGCAGCTGGATCAGTCAGTGACTGTGATGGACTGAGGCCTTGTTGTCCTTGACCTCACAAATACTGCGCAGGAGAGAGAGGGCCAACAGGAGACAGAATTGGATTCAAGCAGGGTCAGACTCAAGCCAGCAAAAATAGATTTTCTGTCAGTACTTCTTACGGACATTCACTGGCCATATAGAAGTAATGGAAGGAATCTGGTAATGGCTTCAAAACATCAGTTAGGTAGGTAGAACTGACACTTATGGAGGGTGGTGCAGGAGCTCTATTTTTCTCTGTGGACTGAGGATCAGTAGTCAGGGATGGGGCCATACCTGCTTGAACTCAACAAAGAGGTAAGAGATGTGAAAAGTACAGTTGTCATGTGCCTCGTCAGACCAACTGGAAGTGTAAAACATCCATATTTGACAATGTAGTAATTTCTGTTTCCCCATGAACAACTGAGCTTGGCCAAGGGAGCCAGCCTGTACCATGCTTCCCGCCCACAGTGCCAAATGCTCGGGGAGAAAAATTCCCCTGTGAATTCCTCTGCATCCATCTTTAGAAGGTTGTTTGGGACAAGATTTGCAGGAGTGAAAATGTCACTTCCTAACACAGTGACCATATTCTCAGGTTTGAATCCATTGACCAAAGAATTAGGGGCTTCCAGCTGCCAGATGTCAAAAAAAACAGTACATCTCTCTTGTTGCTCCCCATTTTAGCACAGCAGATTCCCACCTTTTCAGTCCACTGTTGGTCTTCCCACATGTGCAGTATAACCCTTTCAAAGTAATTCTCCTTTCACAGGCTGAGTGCATACATGGAACAGAACATGAAGAAGCAGGTCTACATCTTGTGGCTCCCTCCAGCACAGCACCAGGTCAATGAGAAAGCTCTATCTCAAGGTAGCAAATGTTGATCAAACTGCAAAACCACTTGAATGTGACAGAGATGCTACCTGGATATAGGAAGACAACTCCCCTAAGACAAATATAAACCCAAACATTTCTACAGTGCAGAGAGGGTTGGGGGCACAAGATGAAATATATGGGGTATTGTGGTCACTGCTTCATGTTCTTTGCAAGTAAGTGTGAACATTGCCAGTGGTGCAGTAAGAATTCAACCTGTGAATTCAGAATCCAGTTATCTCAAGGCTGAGTCAACCACTGAATGATCCAACAATGCACAATTTTAGCATTGACAGCCACGAAATAAAGCCCGCAGTAAATGGCACAAACAGGAATCCTCCTTTTTCATTCTTTCACTAAAGCGTCCAGCAGCAAACTATTTTTACAGGACCACAAACCTGTCCTGACTTTCAAATTCACGGAGAGCTTGCACTTAATTGCAGAGAATAATCGACAGTTTTGAAGTGTATACGGTGTAGTCAAGGGGAACTTAGTTCAAACATGAAAAATATAGCTTACTGAGGTGGCTTGCACACCTGTGGATGGGAAAATCTGAAGAGCAGTTTAGGTTCAGAGCTGTGCTAGACCACCTGATCAAAAAAGTAGAGCTGTAACAGCAGCAGTGGTGGTGGCTCTAACAATGAGAGGAACGTAAGGATGTGGTTTGCCCTCAAGAAGGTCTTGAAAGAAGGTGGGAGGGGGAAGGAGGATGGAGAGGTGGGCTGCTGTAAGCAGAACGGTAGGAGCTAAAGCGTAGTGAAAGGAAATAGCTGAGGCTATAAAAAATGAAAAAGGTTACTGAGAACTGAAGAAATCAGAGAAGAGACAATGTGGCTTAAGGGACCTTTCCCTCAGCTCCCTGCTCCTGTTTTCAGAAGATGTTTGCTGGGGGTGGTTTGCAGCACAAGGGGAGATTCCAATGATTTGCTCTGATTCTTCTGCTGACGGAAGAGCAACAAAGGTGACATCCCAAACTAGGAAGTTGTTGATCAACAGGTAAAGTGAGGAATGACCTGCATTTGCTGGTCAAAATGAAGGGCTCTCCAGCAAAATCAGGCTCTGCCATGTAGGAAAGCATGGAAGGGTAGCAAAGGCCACCCCCAACCCAGCGCTCTCAGGCAGAGTTAGAGGCAGAGCCTAACACTGCCCCTTAGAAAAGCCAATTTGCTTTGTGCCTGCACTGCAGAAGGCTGTGACACTAGTAAATGGCCCCACATGGGCCTCCCCACGTGTCTGCTCCTCTCCCAGACCTTGCCCAGAGCTCAGAGTCCCCAGCTCAGGGGACTGTGGCACAAGGGACACGGAGGCTACCCCTTGTCCATCATGGCTCTGCCCAGGACCAGAAGCTTGGTCCTGCACCCACAGGAAGAAGTCTGAGATCAGAAGTATGCAGAGTGGTCATTTCAGAGGGGACAGTGTGAATGTCCCAGGGTATAGAGAGGCACTGGGTCTGTGACACCTGGTGACACCAAGTGGTGGCAGCCAGGGTGCAGTAGTTTCTGTGGCGATGAAACTTAGGGCTGATACTTGCCTTGGTGCCTGCATGTTTACTGCAAACATCATGAAACCGGTAGGGAAACCCAATGCATGGTGACCTTGGATTGCCAAAGGAAAGGTTTCTAAGATACAGCCTCACCCTAAACAAGTTTTTCATCTGACTTGGGAGGTTTTCATTCTGCTGGGACTTGAGTTGTGGCACCGATCCTGCCTAGGTTTGCTGCAGACCACTGGGGAGTAGCCTGCCAAGCATCCAGCAGTTTGCACAAGCAAATCTCATTTGCCAGCTGAGTGATCACAGTAAAAAAAAAATCACCTTGTGCCTAAGATGAAGTGACACAAAAAGTCTTCAGAGCACATGCCATGAGACCAGCACTCTGCTGCAGATGCTTGAGAGACCAGGTGGCTTGTGCTGATGCATGGTCGTCTTGGGATATGAGCTCTACATAGTGGTGGGTTTTGACAGGGTTTGCTTTTGGACCAACGTAACTACTCTGAGCATAGCTCAGAGCAGAGCTGCTGGCCCAACAGCTGGTATTTCAAAGCGTTTCAGATTCACCTGCCCATGTGCACAGCTTTTCAGAAGAATTGTGAGGAAAGGACAATTCACAGAATGAAACAGAGAAGAAAGGTTACTAATCAACAGCTGCAGGTAATGAGGTCACAGGCTGTCTTCTTGCCTCCTCACCTTACAAGAGCTTGCTCACAGGCTCCATCAGTGCCAGCCATTCCCAGATGTGCAACGGTGTGGGCAGGGGTCTGCTTCTGCCTCCCACCGGCTCCCTCCCAAAATAAGCCCATAAGTGTAGCAGAGATAAATAGGTACTTATGACATATAATTCCTTTGGTCTGTTCCAGACATCGATAAGGTAGACCGTGCCCCAGAACAGCATGTTTTTCTCCCTCAGCAGTAGAAGGAGTCTAGAGAACTCACTCTGCCACAGGTGTCTGTGCTGTGACATCTGAAGATGCGGAGATTCAGTCCACTCTTATCTACAGACACTGCACACGGACCAGATAGCACAGCTTCTGGGACCCTTCTGTGCCCTGTTTGATACTGGTCTGGTGAGTCCTACCGTGGCTTTCACCACTGCAGTGCCCAACACGTTGTAGCAGAGCGCGTGAAGCTGTCTTTCCCAGAGATGTCTCAAAGGTGGATGAGTTCAGCTCAGATCACAGCGTTTTCACTTGAGTTGTTTCAGTATTTCCATGACATTTTTAAGGACTAAGTATCTCTGACATTTTTGCTCCTCCATCGAATCTAATTGAAATCCACCAATGCATTCACGAGCTGCTGGAGAAGACAGAGACAAGCAGACAGCAATCACATAATCCTTGTTTTCTTAGGAATTCAAGCAATAAGAGTGATTACTTCATTTCTGTGGTTGGTCTGGTCCCTAAGGAAAAATCTTTCCAAACAAACCGCATATTCAGCCACATAATGCATATGATCGAGAGGCTGCTGTTGAAACTGTGGGCAGAGATACAACAAAACAAATTTCTACTTGCATTTAAACCTTATTTTATATTACAGTGCCATTCAAAGGGATGGAGGCACTTGTCACAGCTATTATTTGTCTTTCTGAAGTTAATTGAGCTTTAAAGGTGTTTTTTTTCCCCCCCACCTGTCACACCAGAGGCAGAACTAGAAACTGCCAGGAATGACTTTGTGCAACAAAGCAGCATAAAGGTACGATCATCTTTGATGCAGAATCAAATAAAACTCAGAGGAATTAGAGACAAAGGTAAGCTTATGGGCCTAAATGTTTGAAGTTCAACTTCTGCATCAGGATCAAGACAGGCTTATGCTACCCTTTAGATTTGAGGCATTTAATCTCATGGCACACACTTCAGAGGCTTCCTGTTGGACAGAGTATAAAGTCAGCTGTGATGAGCTGATGCCAGATTTAGGGTTTATCGGGGCAGGGATGGACACTGATGGGGTGTGAGGGATGTGCAGTGTGAACACACGGCCCGACACTTGTGCAATGGGTAGAGCCCTCCCTCTTTAACCATCCTCACTCATGAAATGGTCCCCACCAACTTTACAGCTGGAATTCAGCCCAGAGGGGAATCCAGAGTTCATTTTGACACTGGATTAACAGTGAAGCATCTTTGTTCTTGGATTTTTAGCTATGAGGTTTTCTGCCAAAGCAGACATGTGTTAAAACTAACAATTTAAATGAAGTATTGTTCATCAAATACACATGAAGATTAAGACCTTCAAATCTTTCATGACATGGTGGAGAGTGTTTGGGCGATCACCCAGCATGAACATGGCCCTCTCTCCTGAAGGGAATGGAAATTATTAAACTCGGTGCAGGTTTAGCGAGCTGCAGCATGGAAAGAGAGAGGCTCTGACTCATCTACTCTGCAAACAACCGCATGAGACTGCAGTTTCATTTTTTGATGTGGTCTCTTTACAGCAGTATTTGCCAGCTGAATTATCATGATGAAATACTATTCCTTCCACCTGGCTAAGCCCTTGGTAATTTTACTTGAGGTTCTGGGGGAGGAGAGCTGAAGCTGCTTCAGTGGGCGTTGTACCCACCGCTGAGGGGATAATTCAGCCCTTAGTGCCTTCAGGAAGGAGCTGAACTCTCCCGTCCACTCTCTTTATCCCCTTTGTGGAGCAGAAAAGGGCGGTGCATGCAGGAAGGACTACGTCTCATCCTCTGAGGTCCACACACATGAGAAACCGTTCAAAGAGACTGCAATGAAATAAGGAGGCCTCTGCTGTCTGCGTGCCAGACAATGTTTATTACATGAAGTGTTTGGTGAGATTAGGATACTCTCCTGTGTTTTTTCAGCAAGATGCAATGAGAGGTGAGGGAGAAGCTCTCAGATGCATCAGAAGTCCCTCCTTTGGCACCAGAAGAATCTCCCTCTCCCTTACTGTGTGTGTCTGTAGATCTCTGAGCTGTGCCATCGCTGTGGTCTGGGAATGCTTTTAATTATAAAGTGTGTCCAGTATGCAGTAACAAATTATATTAATTTTTGGCATCTTCATTAGCTATACCAAGAACCAACTAACGACAATCCCTGGGCTCTGCCTACTGGAATGCCTCGACCCCCTCTTCTGTGGTCTCCAGCCCTGTTGGGAGGATATGCAGCGTGTCCTCCTACAGCAAGCAGTATTCTCTCCCTTTAACATTTCCTAGTTCTTAAATAACTCTTCTGATGGAGTATTCCCTGGACAGTGATTTCAGGAGAAAAAAAATATATTGCTGAAAAGTTTGCCATCAGCATTCCCAGCGTTTGTCACACCCCCACCCCCACTAGAGATAAATGCCATTGGGAAGCTGGTGAGATGCCATTAGACCCAAGGTGACCAAAATTTGGCTGTTTCACATAAATTAAAGTGACTGGGAAGTTTTTGACTCAGACAGCCTGATCAATTGCAAGCATGCAACTCCCAAGTCTGAAGATAAGCCGAGAGCTCTTGGCCATGTAATCTCACTCCTCTTCTGAATTTTAAATGCTGGTTCCTATTTAGGATGAGGAGAAACACTATCATATAAATAAAACCACTCGATAACTCTGTGAAAGTCTGAGATAACAGCTCCCCTTTAGTGGGAGCCCAACCATGCTCCCATTTAAAAGGAGTTAGGGTCTTCCTTATCCTACACCACAGAACACAAACAGGGACAGATCATTTGGTTAAAGCACATGTGAGAACTTTATCTTTGCAAGGGAGCTAATTGCCTGAAAGGAAGAGATGAAGAGGAGGCACTCTGGACTGGGTGAAGCCAGAAGTAAAACAAAATTTATTGTGGAGTGACCTGCCTGGGTAATATACCTTTGGGTGAACGCTCTTGCTCTTTGATGAAGCGTGAAGTGAAGTCATTTGCACCTTTTTACCTTCTGTTTTGCTGAGTAGGAGTGTGTCTGCATGGGTAGTTACCATGGAATAAGTGACACGCTATAAATTCACACCATCAATTAATTTCTTTATGTGCCCTGTGTCTAAGAGACAGAGGAACACCCTGTTTCTGGATAGTGGGCGAGGAGAGGCGTGAGGAAGATGGGCTGTCAAAACAAAGCTGCTTCTGTGTAGTAGGAAAATCAAGTGGCTGAGAAAACTTCTGGCCACAAACCCTGTGCCTGAAGGCATTCCCACGGTCCTGGTCATCTCGGGATGACCTGAAGGCAGCACCCTGGGTCTGCCCTGGAGAAACTCAAGAGGAAGGGAATGCTGGCAGAAACGGGAGCTGGAGTGTTCAAGGTGATATCTTCAACAGCCCAATCAAAATTGGTAGGCACCCCAAACCCTTCTTCAGGATCTTGTAGCCACAAAACCTCAACAACAACAAACTCAGGAAAAAAAAAAAGATTATTGCTTGCTTCTGCAGGACTAGGTGGGGAAATTTTGTGGATGAAGAGAAAAGCTGAATTTGCTTCAGTGTTTGTTGTATGGCTGGAGGTATAGAGATAGGCATGTCCCTGGAGCTTTGGCCCAGGAAGTCTTGCTTTGGCTGTCACGCTGGGCTTGGCTGTGCTCTGCCCACAGGCATGTTACCACATATTCCATTGCCGGATTTTTCAGCTTTATTTTCCTGTTTAATTTTCCTTTGGGAGCCTTCAGAGGCCTTTATTTTTCCTCAGTCACCCTGGTAGAAAGGAAACAGGTAGCTCCACTTCCACTGGGGGAGCCTGGATGTGGGAGCCACCACCATCATCCATGGCACCGCTGCCCAAGCCTGATTTTTGCAGCCACCGTCGCAGAAAACCAAGTAAATTGTTTTGGGTTTTGGTTTGTTTGCTGATTTTTTTTTTAAGTTAACTTCTCAGGGTGACATTAGATTATTGAGGTTAGTGCTGGGTGTTAATATGTTCTCCCGGCTCTGGAGTTTTTTCACAGGGGCTCAGATGAGGTTGGGGAGCTGCTGGGGCTCGGCGCCGATTGGCGAGTGAGCTGCGGCAAACAGCGCGACTTAACCACAGGGACCTGTTTTCTCTCTGGGCCGGAAACACCTGCCAAAAAGGCTGCCTTCACTCGGGCTCTACAGAGAAAAGCCCCGAATTAAACTTCCAGATGAACAGCAGCAGGTCAGGAGGTGATATGGGGTGCGTGCCGGTTTGAATTCAAGGCAGCTCAACGGGGTCGTTTCACCAGGTGCACGGCAGGCTCCTGCAGACCATGTATTCCACAATAGGGTGCGTTTTGCTTCCCAACTGGGAAGAATTTGGATAAAACAAGTTGCCACAGGGTGACTCTGTGTGGTTTGTACCCCATATCTCAAGGCACTGGCTGTGGAGCTGCTGGCTCCAGCGCGGACGCACAGTGCTGTGGTCCCACCAGCCTGGGACGTGATGTGTGAGACAACCATCACCGCAGAGGGGACGGTGGGTGCTGGGTCTGTGCAGCCCTGAACCCTCTAAACCCCCTGAACCCCCCCCTAAAAAAGGGTTCCACGCTGGTGACCTTTCATTTCTGACCTTGTATTTCCAGACTCCGAAGGGATAGCTTTATGGTGCTTTGGCCGCTTTTGTCCCCTCTGAACTCTTTGACACAGCCCAGGGCAGGTCACAGCTGGAGGAGAGGAAGGGGCAAGTCCTGTCACCCATGCCTGGTGAAGTGCAGCCTGCCGAGAAGGGGCAACCCGAAATGCCTGATCGGACAAGCAGTTAAACGCTTTTTGCCTCCTCCTCCTCCTCCTTTCGGCAGCTACCTCTGCCTCTGCCCCACTCGTCAGTGTTTCTCCTCCTACAAAAGGGAGGCTTGTCAAGCAGGGGCACATCTGTATGTCAAGATTTGGGGAAAAGTCATTCTGCCTCTTTTAAACTTTGCAAAAGCACAGGCAGCTTTTAGCAAGCTGCCTAAATCTGGTACATTTTCCATGTCTTTCTCCAATAAATAAGTTCTGGTACTGGGGACCCTGGTGGTGACAAAATCTGTGGCCCACAAAAGCCATTCCTTGATGGGTCCCTGGGTTTGACAGCTTCTAACCATCTTGAGTGTCATCTCCCACCCACACCTCTGGGCAGATGCATGGATGAGCAGGTGTGAATGAATGTACAGATGGACCTTGGTCTGTAGCATACCAAGCCTACTGGTTCCTTTCTGACCATGAAAGCCTCAGTTGATCTGTGTGGCTGCAGGAGGGTTTAGACTGCTGCACAGTCACGTGGTCTCACTCCCAGCTCCCTTCAGGTGTCTCCATGGGTGACTGGAGTTAGCAAGTCTTCCAGAAAGCCATGGCTCTGAGGGCTGAGCATGCGTGAGGCAGGAGGACAGCTTGTTGTGAGCACCACCCAGCACAGAGCAGCTCTTAGGACGCAGTGGATGTGTCTCCTAAATGTCTCTTAGTGTTTTGGTTTGTAGTAAGTGGGCTTTTGTGAGGCTGTCAACATATGCCCAAAAGGGTGCAGTCTGGACACTTACAGAATCCACTATGTGACCTACACAGGGAAGGGCAGAAACGCTTGTGGAATAACTAGCCTTTGGTGACCATCTCATGTCCAGGCACAAAGAGACCTAGGATCAGCTGAAGGGTAAAACTTAAACATCCATTGAATAAAGAGTAACTTATTTTAATAAAAAAAAGCCATCAGAATATGCCCTGACACTAATGTGACTGCAGAAAGATATCCACATTGATATATTCCAAGTTGGAGGAGACATTGCAACGGTAACAAGATGCTCAAGTGGGTTGTCAGGACTCTACAGATGACATGCATTGCCTCTGTTCCTCCCATGCTTGTGGAAGTTCACCTTATGGTCAAATTTCCTTCGGACACTGCACATAGGGTATAGTGGTCACTAGCACTACATGTACTCGCTTATTCTCTTGCATGACTGACAAGAGCACGCTTTCAGTAAAATCCTCTCTGATTTTTGCTGTTTAACCTCCTGAAAGTTTTCATTCCAAAGGCAAGTTGGAAAGAAACTTCGATGCATTAGCCACACTCCAAGTTTTGGTCAGTATCCAGGTTTGACACATCCTTCAAAGGGGGCTCAGTGAAGGATCTCGAGAACAAGGTAAGGAACAACTGAGGTTGGCTGCAGCTACTATGGAAACTGCAACTTGGACAACAGCTCGTCACAGCTGGTGTCACATCAGTTAGGAGCTAAATTTCCTCCACACTCACAGCTTCCAATCAGGATCAGCTAGCTTTACTCCTCAGCAGGCAGCAAAAAGGATGGATACTTTTATGGAGTTATCTTGTTACCACTGTGAACAGCCTTTCACCAGGGCGCAACAGAAAGACTAGAGAAGTTCTTGAGGGAAAGTGCAGTTTAATATAAGAATATACAAGGTCAAAATACAATCAGAGCAAAGACGCTGAATAGCATGCACACAGACCTACGAATCACAGCAGTTTTAAAACCATGACACTCCATTCTTAAAGCCATTTCAGGTGGGAAAAGTCACCTTGTACTAATCACTCTCCTTCTCTGTAACTTTACAGAGCACTGGAAGTTTAGTTTGTATAAAGCATAAGATTTCCGCATTACGGAAAATTCCCTTCACTACGAAAGCCACACGGATCGATTAAACCAGATCTTCTTCAGGATCTTTGTCACTACCTTGCTATTCTGTTAACAGCTTCATCAGAATACCCATGAGATACTGCTGTTACAACAGTCCCCAACCAGAAGGAATGCACGCCATACTGGTTTGGAGGAAACCCAGCAAGCCCGAGAGCACGTCGGAAGACAGTCAGAAACTCCCTCTTTGTCACAGCTGTACTGTCAGCGTGCACAAAGAGAGGGCCCTCTCCTTGAGGCCGTGCTGCCATGTAGGCATGGAGCGCTTCCACAGGACATACCCACATCTCTCTAGATAATCCCAGTCGGATCAAAGACTGCTCCTGGCCCGTATGAGGTGTATGCAAACAAAGGTTTGCACTCCCTTCAGTCAGCTGGAGGTCACTCAAGTACAGGAGCTCTGGCTGTACCATATTTTGGTGATTTGCCACCATCTCTTCTATACGAAGTGCACCAAAAAAAGCTACAGTAAACATGGCATGGAACAATACACACTCATAAGGAGAGCTACATATAGATTCCAGAGTCCCCAGGAGACACCTCAACACTTCAATGGTTACAGGAGAGTATTTATCATTTGAAGGATCAGTCCTATGATTCAGCCTTGATATCATGTGACAGATAACAGGATCTTGAAGAGGGCCAGGAAGACCTACCATTCTGGAGATGAAGGACAGTCCTTCCATATACGTTATTATTTTTGCGGGAGGCAGACCCTGGGACTCCATGACAACCAAGAAGTCTCTCACTTGATCCACTGGAATTGGCCAGACTGCAGACAGAGCCATGCCTTCTCTAAAGGCAAGGAAATTCTTAAGGGCCTCATAGCAGACATGCCATAAGTGGCAATCTCCTGAGTCTTCCAGTAACAACAGAGCCTTCAGGGGCCAAGGACCCAAGGGATGCTTCTCAGGAACCCGGCTGAATTTGTCTGTTGAAGAAAATGCATATTAGAAACAGCAAACAGGGCAGTTTCACAAACAGTTAAGCAGTGAGAAGTTTCCTCCCTTTCAACACACTTCAGCTTCTGCCTGAACTCCTCTGAAAAACACCTGCCCCATGTATTCCTACAACTAACTCTCCTCCACACAGCTTCCAACAGCCACAACACAAGAGAAGATTTGAAATACCAAAAAAAACATAAAAACCAGCTCAAGCCTGGTGATAATCCCAGCCCACCACTGCATGCTTTCTGTGATCCCAGGCCTCTATCAACAGACAGAAGGGATTAGGAGCAGCAAGACCACTGCAAACTAGCAGTAGGCTCAGCAGCATACACAAGTTACAGAAGTCTTCCACCCACCCACCTCCACCATATAGCAAGCCAACCATCCTCAGGTCCACACTCACCAGCTCCTTCCCTACTGCCGGCCTCCACTGTAGCGGGACCCCACGATCCAGCACAACCACCCAGACCCTGTGGCAGCCACCCCAGACTAGGTTCGCGTCGCAGCAGCCCTAGCAGGGCCCAGAAGGGCGAAGCAGGGAGCTCCACAGATCCTCTCTCCATCACTTAACAAAAATAACACCCACCTCTCACAAAGACAACACCGCAGTGCCTCCGAGCTGTCCTTTTATAGCCCGCCCCTCAACGCTGACCAATCGGAGCGCCCCCCGCGCGCATCTTACCCAATCACAGAGCCAGCCACACGCGCCCCTGCGACTCGCCCTTCCCGGTACCTGACGGAAGATGCTTCAGTCCAGCCCCGCCGTCCCCGGTGGGGGTTGGGTTTCACTGCCCGGAGCTGAGCGGCCCGTTGTCGCCTTCGCCCTGCTCCAGCCGGGGGCTGAGGAGGCGCCGGCGGTGGCAGAGGGTGTGCCCGCGGGTGCGCCTACGCCTGCCTGACTCAGCTAGGAGAACAATAGGTAGGTAACACAACCGCTACTCTGTCCTCAGCCTTATCAGCAATCCTGCCCGCCTTTCAGGCTTCGGCAAAAAAGCAAGCGTGAAAAGCGGCCGTAAATTTCGCACTCTCTAGGCCAGAAGCCGAGCTCCTCCCTTCACACCAGCGGGTGTGAAGCGGCCGTTAACGAGGGCTGAGGGAGGCGAGCCCGCCCTCGCACGGGCAGCCAATGGCCGCGCTCCATATCCCCACCGCCTCTCCCGCTAGCCAATCGCAGGAGGGCAGTGCGCGCCGCTCCGCAGCTATAAAGGGGCCCGAGCAAGGCGGCTGCTATAGTTATTGTGCGAGGTGCTGCTGTAACTATGTCCCGTAGTGCTCTGGCTGGGCCTGTTGCTACGCCGTTTTGGGAGATGCTGGCGCTGCTGGCCCAGGAGCCAGGTATGGAATGGCTACAGCTGGGCCTTGCTGGGCAAGCAGCCCCTTTCCCGTATAACAGCCCAGGAGCAGCAACGTGTGGGGCCCAGGCGGCGGCGCACGGCGGTGGCTCCCAGAAGTGCAAGGAGTGCAGTGTGGGGATGGCTGGTAAGTGTGGGCCTTGCCCTGAGGTGGAGATGTTAGCACATGTAGTGATGGTGGCGGCTCGGTGTCCACTCCACTGTGGCTGGGGCTGGCCTCTGGTTCTGGGTGGGAGGTGAGCGGCTTACATCCTACCGTGGCTCCTGTGTGGCAGTTTTTCCTTGGCTGTGTTTTAATTCTTGTGGATAGGCTGGAACTTATGGAGGCCTTGTGAGAGTTCACCTTCCTAGGCTGGGAAAGGTGCTGCTTTTTTTTTGCTTGTCTTCTCTGTTACTGCACCACAAGCATGTAAATTCTTAGTATGCTACTGCATTTGTTACCTGAAATGGGCTTGGTATGTTCTTTGTTGTCTCTTGCTTGAAAAATTTCTGCTCTTTAACAGCTCTGGGTGTGGATATGTGTGAATTATCTTTAGTTAGATAAACTAGCAGAGGTACACCACACTTAGGACTACTGTAGTTATTGTTCTGAGTGGTATATGTGTGCTAATGTGGATCCTCTCTTGTAGGAAGGGGCTTTAGCTCCCCTCAGAAACACTCTTTGGGATCTTGGCCTCTGAAGACTTTGTCATTGTTGGAGTGCTCAGGAGATAGTAGGCTTTGGCAAGTCTACCTGGAAGGACTGAAGAAGTTCCTTGTCTTTAGGAAAAGTATGGGGATGCCTGCAGCCTGGCCAATTCCAGAAGAGCAAGTTAGAGGCTTCTTGGCCATGGAATCTCTTTATTCATCCTCAAAGACAATGATATATGTGGCAGCACTTTCCTATTTATCAAAATTGACTGGTAACCCTGATCCTCTGGTGGATCCTATAACGCATTGCATGATGATGGGGTTGAAACGCCGAGTGGGTATCCTTCGGGATAAATACTTGCCTATAACAATTGAGATCTTGCGATCTCTTTTAGGAGCTCTGGAGTCTGTATGCATAACTCATTATGAATGCTTACTGTTCCGTGCATTATTTACTGTAGCTTTTTTTGGGGCACTTCGAATAGGAGAGATGGTGGCAAAGCACCGTGATGTACAGCAGCCTGAGCTGCTGTATCTGAGTGACCTTCAGCTAATGGAGAGGAGAGTGATGTTTTGTCTGCGTAACTCTCCTGCAGCTCAGGAGAGACACGTCATTAACCTTGGGCTCTCTGGAGAGCCGTGGGTGTGCCCTGTCCTGGCCCTCCGGAGCTATATGACAGTTCGTTCGCAGCTGGAAGGACCACTCTTTATGCACTCAGATGATAGGACTGTAACGAAGAGAGAGTTCCTGACCGTACTCCGATGTGCCCTGCGGCTGCTGGGGCTGTGTCCAGAGCAGTATGGTGTGCACTCCTTCTGGCTGGGGACTGCTGTCACTGCTGCACGCTGTGGGTATCCCAGGGAAGATGTCACTCGCCTGGCAAGATGGCCCTGTATGATCCCAGAAAGATCATAGCCATAGAGATGGATGAGAAAATAGAAGCTAATGAATTAACTTCTTTTTGTAGAATCGGCTTTTAACTGTATAGTGTCTAGTCCTTGGAAGTAATTTAATATTAATGCCTAAAATGAATTTTCTACATCACAGTGGGGTGATCTCTGAAGTTTGCTCATGATTGCTGCTTGTGCTGTCTGTAGTGTTGAAGGTTCGGGCAATCAAACCTGCAGCTCGTGAACCTTGTCTCTGTCTTGGCAGAGCAGATCTGCAGACAGTTTTATCCTGTGTAGTGTGAGTTAATAAATGTTTCACGTTTAAAAACAGTCTCTGCCTACTAGTAATATTGTTGCTCTTTAGCCAGATGATATTATATTTTTGGCTCTGAAAACAATGAATGACAGACTCTGAAGTTTTGAAGGAAAACTCTTGAGACTCTAAGGTAATCTCTGTAAACCAGGAGGTAGTTAAACTGTAATGTCTTTTGGCATAGCTGGTCACTTTTGAACATTAGCATATGGATTAGATCTCTGGCTGTCCCTTCAAACCCGTACAATTATGTGATATGTCTCCTAAGGTCAAAAGGGAAATACAAGCTCCATTATTAGCCCAATAACAGACACCGAAGGATGAGCTTTTTAGAACATTGATATTCATAAGATGTTCAAAGTGATATCTTGTACTGTTTAAATGGGGGATAGGAGCTTTTCTATTCAGCAGACTCTGCCTCTGAAAATATTTCATTTAATCCTCTAGACCTGATTCCCTCTGAGCATAATTAGCCTAATCAGTATTTTAAATAACTAAAATAGCACATGGTTCACTTAACAGTTAATGATTTCCTTAGGATGTGATACTTGCTGTCCTTAATTCAACCTGCTCTTTTTTTTTTTCTTGAATTTTAAGTTACTTTTTCAAATTGAGGAGTTTTTGACTGTGATCCTCAAGTACAATTAGCTTGACTACTTCTAATTTTGTAATTATAGCATTTGTAGTACTGCAATAGCATGTGGTGGAATGTATTTTTCACCATATGGCTGGGCTGGGAAGGGAGTTGGTGAATCAGGCCATCCCCTGGCTGAGAACTGTGGTGAGCAAACCTTTTGATCACCCTTATTGCTATCACTGCTCCAAACCTGGGCCGTAATTGTTGCTAAACACACTAGTTTTGGAAAAGGAGAGAGTAAGATACAAAAAACCCCTATGGGTTTGGAAGTGTTGGATCTAGCGGAAATTTAATGCTGGCTTCATCTCCGTGTGGATAATTAGCCATGATTTCTGAGACTTGATTAGTAGAAATTAATACTGTCTGTGTAGGGCAGCACTGATCTGCTGCTCTTTACCATGAGTGTCATTGTGTTCACTGTAGGAATTAACTACAGTGCAGCAAGACTTCTCTGGTTATGACTATCTGAGAACTTCGCTCTAACTGCAGTTCAGCTAAAAGCCATCATGTGTTCACTAGAAGCACTTGCTTATTATGGTAATTTCTGTGCATGAAATTAAAATATAAATAGAGTGAAGGTGATGTAGCGTCTGCATAGGAACTTATCCTGAGGTGCCCACCAGCTGCTGCTGCTGGTTAGGCTAACCAGAACCTTGGAACGTGTCTGAATAAGGAACTGCTTTGTGCTCTGTGGAAGCTTTGATGGATTTTATTTTTTTTGCTGTTCCCTGTGAACGTGATGTGTCTGCTCACTGGCTCCTGCTGTACCCAGGCATGCCAACTTCTAGTGCTGTCTGTTGCCTTGCTATGAAAGGTCGTTGTGCTCTATGGGGTGTGGGTTTGGGAGTGATGTCAGGGGAACTGCAGGCGTGGCCTTTGTAGGAAGAGGTAAGGGGCTGCCCAGTTCATGTTTTTGTCTCCCGGTACCCAAATATTTTAGTTTGTGATAAATTAACTTTTCCCAAGTTGAGTCTGTTTTACCTGTGATGATAATTAAGTGATCTCCTCTATACAAGTAGATTGAAGTAGCTGCACCAGTGTTACAGGCCTTTCAAAATGAACTGTATAAAACTAGCTCAGTGGATGTATCTGACCATTTAACTCTGTGCTAGGTACGACTCTCCCATTTAATTGATTTCAGCAATAAATTGTGCTTCACAAATGGGGCGACAGAAAAGCCTTGTGCATATTTTTAGAGTGTAAATGGATGTTCTAGTAAGACAGGAATGGCTGTATTAATGCTAGCACCTTTAATATATGTGCTGGTTTTGAACCTTAGAGAGAGGTAACTCTGTCTTCTGAGGAACTTGGTACTTGGCAAATAAATGCCATGATGATTGCTCTACGATACTGGGAAAATAGATGTCTGTCTTATCTGTAATTTCTGTGTCTGTGTGATACATGAAACGGAAGAGAAAATCACCTTTGTTCTTATTTCTAGCTGCATTCTGAAGCTGTAGCCAGAGATTTTGATCTTGTACCACCCTAAGTGGAAGTAAAATCTAGGAAATAGCTGAAGAGATAACGAAGAATCAACTGTAATTATCAGCTTCACTGAGTTCTGGTCCTGGCGTTGAGTAAAGGAGAAACTTGTTTTTAGGGAACAACTATCACAGAGGTAATTAGCTTTTTAAAGAGCCCTATTTTGATAGGCTGGCATATTTTCAGATAGCAGGGTTATAAATGCAGTGCTTGATGTATAATTACTTGTTGGAGCTAGAGGTCTCCTTTTACTTGACAAATGAAACTGAGACAGTTGGTAAGTAAATGAGACTCATTTTCTCCTGAATGTTAGTAGTTTCACATCATCAGCTCAGAGTCCCGAAATGGTTATCTCTACAACAAATTAACATTTGCAAGGTTTTTCCATTTAGCTGGTCTAAAGATCATGAATAGAAGTGGATACGAGAAAGGTATCTACTTTGAGAAGCAAAATGGAGAATTATTTCAACCCACAATTCTTTCTTACAATGTTAATTAATGATTTCACACATTTTTAACATGTTAAGGGTGAAAGGCTAAGCACACTGACTATAAAGAGCTAAATTACTCTTGTACTACTGATAGCTCTCTGCTGTGGGGAATTCACTGTGTTATGTGGAGATACTGGTGAAGCATATTCATGTGGAAGCCTGAACTCTTAAAATTTCTAATTGTTGAACTTAAGTAATTAGAATATGTTCAAGAACAAAGGGGAAGTGATCAGTTGTTTTTTTTTAATTAAATAAAAACAACGATTCCAAACTTTCTTTGTACATCTGGTTGGTATGCATTTGATTCTCTTCTGATTGCGATGCTTGTGTCAAATGCATATTCCTTAGAGTAATAGAAATAATGTTACCCATTAATTATGGCAGTAGTAATTAATCAAGTATCAAGTGACTGTCCTTATGCAGCTAATACTATCATTGTTGAACCTGTACCTCAGAGTTCATTCGTGTTCCTGAAATGGGTGAAATTTGCAAGAAGTGGCTTCTTTCCGTATCTACTGAAAATGAAGTAGGTAACTAAATCAGATATTTGCCAGGTTTCTCACCAAGGTCCCTGAGTACTTCTTGCTTTTGCTTTTAGAAAGCAAGCATCCTGCTAGTCTGACTAAGCAGTGTTCAGTATCCTTTTAGTAGTGAAGACTCAAGTCCAGAAAGCTGAGGATAGCAGGCAAATGCCTTTATACCTCTTGGGGTTTTCTTTTCATTGGTTATATACAGAATTATTTGCACTATAAAAAGTGCTGAGGAAGCTTTTTGAAGCAATCTGCAAATGCAAGCAATTGCATCTCCCATATTTGTGTTTCTTGTTTGCAACCAGCACCTGGAAGGGAAGTAGGCAGCAGAAGATGACTTTAAAGATTGAGCAGTTCCATTGATTTGTTACCTGAAACATCCCCAAAGTGCCTTTTGGGCACCTAGAAGTCTTTTTTTGTCACTTTGACTTTTTTTCTACTTACTTTAACGTACGTATATCCATCAGTTGCGAAGTTTTCCTGTAAATTTAAGAGACTTGATGATTTTGCTGCATAGCAAGGAGGACACTGATGTTCTGCAGCAGCTCTAATAGCAACATACTGGGCACAATGGTCCAGCACTCTACCCTGCTCTGGCTTTCTGTGGAGGACGTTTCATTTCGTATTCTTAAGTCATACCTCCTCAGGACATCTGTCATTGCTAATATTGCAAACTTGGAAGCTGGGTAGGCATTAAAAGTACATTTATTTTAAGATACCTAAAGGAAAAGTGGTGTTTTCCAACCCAGATAGGTGAAGAAGGCTCTGTTGTGTGGTGTGATGCAAGTTTGGCCAGAAGCATCGGTACAGTGCCGAATGTGCTGATGCTACTGGGTCATTGAATCATCTCTTCCAATGAGAGGTCATTATTTGTTGCCATCTCATCCTCTGAGACTGGCTGTGTATTCACTGCAATGTGTCGCTTAACCATACCAGTATCTTATTTGCTACTTACGTTGCTGGCAGTACTGGCAGAAGGGAAAGTTAGAAAACAAGTACCACAAATCACATGATTTTTTCCTTATGTATAGCTTCCCACCAAGAGCAAATCAATTATCCATCACAGTCCGGACCTTGACCATACCTCAGTCATTAATACCATTGGATTAGGAGCAGCTCTCTGAAATAACGATGTAACATGCTGATTTTGCTAGAGCCCAGGAGTAAAACCAGTATGGAATTTGTTGCTGAAATTGTTCCAAGCAAAGTTCTTATACTAGTTCTTTTACAGTAGTTTGAGGAACTGGCTGTTGCACTTTTACATATGATTCCTAAAAGCCATAACCACAGGATGGTTGTAGGATAGTCTGGTATGAGCTCTGCTATAAACTGTGCGCTAATCTTTCTTGCCTTCTCCCCGACATCTTGGTTCTATTTCAGAATAAAATGCCCTTTCTGCCCCTTCCTTAAGTTAAAAGCAGCTGAGCAATTGGCAAAGATGCTTCACAGTCCCTTGCCAACTGTTGGCAGGCAAACAGAAAATGTTTTCCAAAGCACAAAAACCAACCAGGTATAATATGTGGTTATAGTAGCATTTTAATGTTATAGCACTTTTTTTTTTTTGGTCTTAACAGCTTTTCATACCTCATATCACCTTCCACAGAACTTGAAAAATAGCAGCTATTCAACCTGTAAGATTCAGATCAGTGTTGTAGGCTAATGCTTATAGACAGCAAATCCTTTGTCCTTCTGGGGAAAATAAGTTTTTTTCCAGCTCAGTTAACCAAGGAAAAGGATGTTCCTTGGTGCTGACTCCCTATATTAACACGAACTTTTTTTTTCCATTGGAAGTACTAAGCCTTCATTTCAATGCATTTGTTGTGAGTTGAAAAGAGAGAACTGTGCTTTTCCCAAGAAAGTTGGACCAGATGATTGTTGAAGTCCCTTTCAACCTGGTATTCTATGATTCAGAATCCTAAAATTGGACAATTGCTTAGAATTTTGTGGGTGAAAACCAGCGGTATGAATACAGCCTCCCTGAACTGATCTGCAGCCTCTGTGCTCAGAGATGCTTAAGACGAGGGATGCTGTCTTCAGCTGAGATGGTAGTGCTTCATCCCCAAGATCTATATTGCTGTGACAGAATGAACATAGTTGGCAGAGTTTGAATGAAACTGCGGGTTTACTACCATATTTTGCTAAAGAGGGTATTTTTTTTTCTTAGTCCATAGCATAGCTGCCTTCACACTGCATCATTCTAAAGAATGTCAGTACCCACATACCATAAGATGTTTCAGTAGCTAAACCTACGATTTGTTCCAGCCCTTTCCCTCAAAGAGATGAGTAGCTGATGCTCGCCTTATCCTATGGGGAGGTTTGTTCAGGCATAAACACATTGTGATAAATTAGGCTTGTGTCCTCCTCCACGTAGCTGCTCAGATATTTTTACAGTGAGCAGCTCTGCAATATTTGTAAGCTTGGAAAGTAGTTTCTTTGGTGTACAAAAGCCTTGTTCTTGGAGTGGTTTGCCAAGGGGGTTTTTTGCATTACCTAGTAAAGCAGTACTTTTGTTTTGTTCCTGTAAATTCTGTGAGCATGGAGAAATCCCCTGGGTAGATTGATGCAAGTGATTAGATGGAGCAGAAACAATTAGATAATGCCAAATATTGCAATATAAATGTTTGCTTAGTGTCTTTTTCAAAGAGATTTGTACTACGGCCTAAGTACAACATGCAACACTGGTGAAGTTGCATGCATTAATACTGGTTTAACAGTCATCTTGCAACTGGAGTTCTTTGAATTCATTGAAAACACAGTTAAAGCTTGGATTGATATGTTATAGCCTGCCTTTTTTTTTTTTCTTCATCTTTTGGCACCCTGCCTTTTCAGCCAGCTGCGCTGTATTAGTGAACCACATTAGCCTGAGCTCTTTGCAGGGACCTCTTTAACTCTACAGAACTCAGGCAATGACAGACAAGTTTAGATGTACCATTTTCTGTGTTGGAAGGTGGATGTGAACTTAATCAGGAGGGCAGATGTTTTCAAGGGTTGCTAAATCCTCTGTGCAGCTACCCTTGTGAATTTGGTGAGTTTCAGTACTGTTGTCAAGGGATATTCTCCCCACTTTGAATTTTGGAGGGAGTAAAACTTGAGTTAGTATCTAAACTGCTGCCCTTCAGTCTTGCTTCTTCAGATAGTGGTTTAATCTCATTATTTTTTTATGATGTGTGCTCAAGCTGAAGGAATTGCTTTCTGGGAAACCTGGAGTTGTCTTCAGCCTGCGCTGGTAGCATTCCTCTGCTTCCAAAAGCTGAGCTAGCATGCTGTCTTCCGTGGCTCAAGAGTGATCATGCAGAGGAACATGCTTGAGTCTATCTATGCCCTTGTAAGAGGGTAGAAATATTTCTGCCTGTCAGCGCAAATCTGTGATCTGGAAGAGTGTGTAGGCCCAGAGATTGTCTTTGGTAGAGCACAGATCCTGTGATCAGCCATTCAGAGGCATGATATAAAGCTGGAAATGATCCCAGTGGGAATGAGCTGTATATAAAATAGCTTTCCGTTATCTCAGATTATAAAATAGCTTTGCTCTTAACCCTGCCAGATGCCGAATGCTTTTCCAAGGACAGACAAAATGCCAATCTGCTTGCAAGCATCCTGGTGAAAAAGGATGAACGTGCTGCATTCTAGATCTCACTAAATTATACAAAGCTTCTAGGGCCAAAAGGTTTCTCTGCTTCAGATGCTGGGAGATAGTCAGCAGAGCTACCTGTGTAAGTGGATCCAAATAAAATTTGTTTTAAGAAAAGCTCACAATGGTAACATGTAAATTAGGATTTCCCATGTCTGGAAAATGTGGCTAATATTCTAGATTAGCTCATGACCTGTCATTACGAATGCTTCCTAATGTATTTCCTATCTTCCATGTGTACAACAGGATGAAAGAAAGTATGATTACGTTGGTTTCAGGTGGTAGGGGGTTTTTAGAGAGACGGAAGGAGGAGGCAGTAGGTCGGTGAGAAAAAACAAGGCAGACAGAAACACTCTACATCTAAAGTGCCGTATTCTCCTTCTCCAGAGCAGGCACAGTGAGGCTATTCTGCTGGCAAGAGGAGCTGTTGTTACCCGTGCTGCTAAGGCTTCAGTTAGTCTAAGGAGAGAGGTCTGACTCTGAAGAGTTGGTGTGATGTTTGACCCCGTCACAGGATAATATTCTGTTGCAAATGCTCCAAAGATTGTGAATGCAACAGCTTCTGGGGAGAAAAATTGGCAGGAAGGCAAGTAGAAGCAGACTGTGAGACACTTCTTACAAACTGTGCTTAGAAACCAATCTGTTCTTTATTGTTCTGTGATGAAGGGATGGATTAGAAATGGTACAGACGGCCTTGAGGCCTGTGATAATGCAATATCTGTAGCTTTTCCAGTTGGAGACTTAAAAGCTCTTAATGCTTTTTATAAAAAAAAAGGGTAAGAATTAATTCAAAAATATTTCTGAAAATGTACATGTTGAAACTTCAGCCTCAGGAGCAAATTGTTGTCTTAGGCAGGAGAGGAAAGGTTTGTTTAATCGAAAGAACAATTTTAAATGTCTTTGGACTTCTTTCCTGCTTTGCTTATAGTTTGGCTAAGATAAATATCTCAAGCTGGATGCCTCCAATGTTGTTTCCACTGCAGTCTGTCCTTAAAGTGCATGCGAAGTCAAAAGTCCCTTACATGGCAGTACACTGAATTCAGATTTTTCTTGATGTTGTCTTAATAACAGAACATGTGTTTGTCTAGAACCATAAAAAGTTACATGTGACACGAGTGTCGTACGAGCTCAGTGCAGCAACGGATAATAACGTTCTTGTCCCACAAACACAATGTTCTGCTCTGTTAATAGCCCGTGCACGTTGTCACGAAGTCAAACGTTTGAATGAAATATGTGGAAGCGGGGTTAGATATTGTGCCATGGGCCTTAACTGCTCTCTGCATCAGCAGGAGCAGCCTGTGCTCTAAATATGGTTTTGTGTTGGATGGTTGTTGACAATGACAGATATTTTCTCGCCCTGGAACCCTCTTGTGACTGGTCTTGTGTACGGTAAGCAGCCGGGAGCCGGATTGAGCCACTAAGTGGTTTTGCTCCTTCTGCTTATCTTTTTTCTTTGGAAGAACATTTTGTCTCTGCTTGTCTTATATCAAATGTAAGGCAAATAATCACTAGAATTAATCGAAGTATATTAAAATGAGATGTGATTTCTGTGATACTCTTGAATGTCTGGGTAGATCAGTAGGCTGGCTAACAGGGCCATCTGCTGGCAAATACGCTCTAACAGGGTAACTTTGAATTTCCCTGGGAACAAGTGTAGTTCTGGGAGTGGTTAATGGCTCGATTCTAACTTCCAAACACCCGTGACTCTTCTTAAATTATCTTTGTAAGCCACTTTGTATTTTATATTAATTCCTGACTTCATAGCAGAGCTTCATACTGTAACTATAGAGAACTGTTTAACTGTAAATTTGAGGTCCATTCAAATATTAAATGGGATGTTTGATCTGGGAGTAGTATTGCCATAGATTATGCCACAATTTAAAACTATATTCTGAGGAAGTGTGGGTTTGTAGATGAATCTCTCAGATCAATGAACAACAATTTATGTTAATACAGAATTGCTCTTCACACAAAATGCCTGCATTAGGGACATTTTGATTAAAATTACAGATCAGATTTCCTGTGAACAAATGTAAAGAAGCCAAATGCTCTGGCATACTAAAATTGTTAAATTTCTTGTATTTGTAATATTGAAATGGCTTCTGTATGTATTTCAGTTTTATTTTTAAAGCACCATGTAATCAACGCAGGGTCTCAAACGTAACAAGTGTGTTCTTGTATGTGTGTGCTTGTGTTTGCCTGTCTGTGTATCCAATATGTGGCAACTATTGAATATATTTGAGGACTGGAAATATGATAGATCATAACATCTTGGTTATGATCTATCCCCTTGCATGTTTATAGTTAATAACACATAGAATATATGTGTGTATAAGAATAAATTGAGTAAACAACACATGCAAGCATGCTTCTTGGTTTTGTCTTTTGAGAACGTGCAGTTTCCCTTTAAGATGTCATTACAATAAAGATGTGGAGTTCTTTAATATATATGGTCTTGTGCAAATTGAAGTACATCAGTCTGCGCTCCTTGGCAGATATGTATTGCTGGTGTTAATAGGTCACAAGATTGTCTCAAGCCTGTGGCAAAGCAAGCTTAACCTTGGTTGCAGCAGTGTTTACAGCAGCACACTTAAAGCAGTGCCCTTGGTCACTCTTGTAATTGCGGTGGCAGAAGCGAAGCAGTAGCTGCTTGCTGACATACTGGCAAATGTACTGTGGACTAAAGGTATCCTCTGAGAGTGCACTGATCTGTCTGTATCCAAAAATCTTTTGTCTTTCATCTCTGATTTTTGTTGTCATTAACAATATATACCTTCTTCCCATGGAAAAAGCAGGTTATTACATACTGTTTATGGGCTGCTCTGACCTTGTGACTTCTAAACTGTTTTCTGCTTTTTTCCCTCTTTGACAATTCAGCAAATGAAGTGACAAAGATGAATTTCATTACAGATGCTTTGACCGAAATTATTTATTGCTTACCTATTAAACCTGGCTAAAACTGTCATTGATTTATATACTTCACGAAAGCACAAGCTCTAGCCACTGAGTGCCAGGAGAGCTACTACACAGAAATTATGTGTAGGGAGAGATCAGCTTCCTTCTAGCCAGAAGACTACACTGGAGTAAAGCAACAGTACTTTTTATTTTGTGTGGATTGGAGCTACTCTAGACCAATTATTTATGCATTCTGTATTTTTACCTTTCTATTATAGTGACTTTTTTCTGTAATTTGTTCTATAAGGATGGCAAAATGGAATGCAGTGTATCATGAAGGATGGGTTGGACTATGGAAAAGAGGAAACCATCTCTTCTTGTCTGTGAGAAACTTGTAATAAAATTGCCTGCAGGACTAGGAAATGAACTTGGCAATGAGTAATATAAACAGAGCTAATGAAGATCTGACCATCAGGGTAGATGGGAGGCCAGGTGTGGTATTGTTTCATATTTTTCTCCTGGAAGTCTTTTGGCTAAATGCAAGAGCTGTCCAGTAACTGTAATTCTCTGTAAAGTCTTGTCAGGTTCATCTGGAAAGAACTGTACTGTATTGGGAAATGACGTTCTACCTGCAGTCTAGTTTTGCTCCTGATTTACGGTGAGTACTGATCTCACTGGTCTGACAGCTGTCTACACCAGTGTAGACCTTTGCACAGTGATACTTGGGCTGCTGCAAATGTTGCCTGTGCTGTCCAACCTTGCGGTAGCTGCATTTCTACCCTGTGGCATCATTTTGGTAGGTAAAAACATTGTTCTGTGAGCGTGGGAATAGGTAGTCTGTTTTTTCTGGTGGTTTGTTCTTTGTCGTTGGGGTTTGGTGGGTTGTTTTTTTTTGTGTGCTGGATGTGTGAGTATACCAATTAAAGTACTGAGGTAGATTACTTTTTTGAGGGTCTACGGGTTCCACAGTGCCAGTTCTCAGCAAGCTATTGCTGAACACAGAGGAAGTAAAAACATGGTCAACCAGAGAAATCTATGAAGTGTTCTTCATAAATTGGACAAATCTGGCATTTGTAGTAAAAAAAGTGCGAAGGAATACAATTTTCCTACTGATATCCCATCTGTTTTTTTTCCTCTCAGCATTAGCTTGAGAGGCAGCTCTCAAGTTACGGGAGAGGGAGGGTTGATCAGCACCCCAGGCAGTGGCAGGGACAAAGACCATCCATCTCTCTGGGGCTCTGACAGCTGCTGAGGGGGGACTGAGCTGTTTGTAGCGGTTTGTCAGTGTCTCAGCAACTTTATGTTGCGGTGCAAATTTATTTTTTTGTGTATTTTGGTTAATTTTAAATAGTGATAAACATTTTTATGCTCTCGAGTGAGCAGTTTTATTTAAGGTCCAGAGATGAAGAGAAATAGCCTGTCCTCCTCTTATGTCTCTCTGTGGTTGCTGTTCGCAGCGGTGATACTTCAAGGTGAGATATCGCTTGATAGCAAAATGTTGCTCTGAGGTTTGTTTTGCTGCCACAGGAGCTGGTGTCCTGGTGTGTCTTAAACAGTTGTTTTGGTTTACTTTGTTCTTCTGGTGCATGTGCAGAATGATCGATCGTGTACACACAGAATGTAAATGCTCTTTGCGAATCTTTGATTTGTTAGGATTTCTTTTTAATCAGAAAGGTTTACTTTGAACTCTAATTAGCCCAGGAAGTCACCGTGAGTCACCTGAGTGTGTTCCAAAGAACTTGCTTCCTACACAGTGCCAGCTGGCATTTGTGCAAGTCTTGTGTTACTGTCCTTGCCCTTTGCTTGCAGGAATGTGTGAGCCTGTCTAAAGGTAACGTGAACACTGCTTAGAGAAACTATGATGCACAAGCCAGTGCGGAACAGCAAGTGTGTCTGTTAAAATCTAAAAGTTTCAGTGGATTATCCTTAATGACTAAGTCTGGGTAGGAAGTAAACATCTCTAGATACATGGTTTGGAGAAGGTGTTAGTCCAAGGATGTGCTCAGACTTTTTCCAAGTGGTAGTTAAAAAAAAAAAAAAAGAAAAGGAGGTGAATTCTGAAAGTTTTAGGAATCAGTGCAGCATTTGGGGAGATATCGCAAGTCACTGGCCTGGGAGAACGTTTGACTTCAGGTTTTGCTTCTAATTTTAGCATGGCATATGTGTGACTAAGTCAGTAATCTCTGTGCTGGACTTAGTTATTCATTACTACAGGTGAATGCTGTCTTCATTTAAATAGCATCATCAGGTTTACTTCCTTTCCGTGCTAAATGATGTTCTAGTATGTGAATGATAAACATAGTTATAGCAAATACTACTTGATCGTGTAGAAGGAGGCTGTCTTCTGATACTGCTCAGTGCTTAGTCTGATGTATTGAACAAATTTGTGTTATCTAGCTGTAGAATCAGCCAAAGGAAAATATGCTTACATGCTGTTTAATAAACTGTTTGAAGACTACTCAAATGCACTAAGACCAGTGGAAGACACAGATAAAGTACTGAATGTCACCCTTCAGATCACGTTGTCCCAAATTAAAGACATGGTGAGTAAGAGTATAGTTCTGTCTTTCTAAAGATGTACAGAAATGTACTGTGTGTAAACCTTTTGCTTGGAGTCGGAAAAACATCTTACATTTTGTTGTGATAACTTTGGTAATGGGTCCTCAGGAGGGTCATGTTCTCCAGCACTTTGTAGATTTGTATCTGTTTGCAACATTAAGAATTCCATTATAAGTTTGCAAATGTAGAACCTGCTGAATTAAGACTTCTTTTGTAGTTAGGTGTTGGTATCACACCCTTCAGGCAACTTTTTCTGAGTTTTAAACAGAAAGAGCAAATGCTTTTTCTAAGATGCAATTAATTTCTACATAAACTCCCTGCTTCAGCCTCCAGTAACTTTTTTTTTCTGTAATAAATTTGTTTCAGCCAGATACACTTTTAAGGCAAAAGAAAACGTGTCTGGAAGGAGAATGGAAAATCACTTCTGTGTTTTCTAAATTACAACTTCAAGGCCTCACCAAGCTTTCAGAGAATTTGTTAGACTGAATCCATTAGCTGTTTGGTATTTTGAAGCTCACAAAAGGAAATTTTTAGATACTGGGAGCATCAGAGAACTGTGATTAAAGCTAAAGTAGGGTGCAGGGGGGGTGGGGGATTGGTGGAGAAGAGAAAATCCAAATAAATAACCTCTCTGTACAGTGTATGGGCATGTACCTGTCTGAGAAGTACTCTTGTAGCCCATCAGCGTTCTGGCCTATTTTGGGCATTGCTTTAAAGCTATGCAAGTGCTGTCTGCATCTAGAATGTGCTTTTGTCACCTTGAGCTAGAAATATTTCTACATTTTTATGCAGGATGAAAGGAACCAAATCCTGTCAGCTTACTTATGGATTCGACAAAGCTGGTATGATGCGTACCTCAAATGGGACAAAGATAAATATGATGGGTTGGATTCTATCAGAATTCCAAGTGATTTGGTTTGGAGACCGGATATTGTCTTGTATAACAAGTGAGTGTGGCTGGAGAAAATCAGATGGAGTATTTGCCTGAGGGAGGGAAGGGCGTTGAAGGAGGAATTGACCCACAGAGTCTGAATTCACATCATTTTACCTTACCTTAACAAGGGTTTTTTTTGTTGTCTTGACATTTGTTGTTGATCATCAAAATATTTTGCAAGAGAGCCATAGACGGGGTTTGGCAATTGATTATGCTACACAGCAAAGCTGTTCTGAAATTCTCTGCACTGGGAATTGAATACCCTGGCAGTCTCAAGTGCTTTCTGCTGAGGCTGCTGAAGAGCTCTGGAAGACTGTGTCCACAAAAGGACACAAAGTGGTACACAAAGGAGTGGTACACAAAGGCTGCACTCCTAACTGCTCCCCCCAGCCAGTAGTGACAGGCACATTATTTTCATCTCTGAATGGATTCTTATCCTACTGTACCCTGTCTGAGGTCAAGTTTGAAGAAGCTATGGCCAACAAATACAATATAAGTTAGTAATGCTGGCATTTGACCCTAATGGGCACTGGTACCTGTGAATAACAGTTAATAGTAAGTTCCTAATAAAATTCAGTATAAATAATGTGATTTTAGAAGTGTGCTTTAATGGTGTGATCACTTCCCCCTTCCCCCACCCCAGCCCACACATTACATTCTTGCCTCTTGGTCTTGACTGTTACTTTTGTTTTTTAGGGCTGATGATGACTTTTCAGAACCAGTGAATACTAATGTTGTGTTGAGATATGATGGAAAAATCACTTGGGATGCACCAGCTATCACAAAGAGCTCATGTGTAGTGGATGTATCTTATTTTCCTTTCGACAGCCAGCAGTGCAACCTTACATTTGGGTCTTGGACCTATAATGGTAATCAGGTAGACATCATCAATTCTCTTGATAGTGGTGACCTCTCTGACTTCATAGAAGATGTGGAATGGGAGATTCATGGTATGCCAGCGGTTAAGAATGTCATCACTTACGGCTGCTGCTCTGAACCTTATCCAGATGTGACCTTCACACTGATTTTGAAAAGGAAGTCTTCATTCTACATATTCAATCTGTTGCTGCCTTGTATTTTGATCTCTTTCCTGGCCCCGCTGGGATTCTATCTCCCTGCAGACTCTGGGGAAAAAGTGTCTCTGGGTGTTACGGTTCTGCTTGCTCTGACCGTCTTTCAGCTGATGGTTGCAGAGATCATGCCTCCTTCTGAAAACGTGCCTTTGATAGGTGAGCTTTACATGCTTTGTCTTTAAACATGGCTTGTTACAGCAGGGCTGTATGTCAGGGAGACCATATGTAATTTGTGGCATCTTGGAAGAGAAAGGTGCTGCATTTTTGAATTATAATGAAATACTTAAAATGTGCATGGAATTTGTACAAGTATGCTAAAGCTTTTTAAGGTTATTTTGTGTAATTAGGTATTACCTAGCTATTTATATGTATTATATATAGTTAGAAATTGAAGTCTATTTTATCACATATTGTAATAAAGCTAGTAATGAAAAACAATTTTAAAACTGGTGTAATAAGCATAAGCAAGAGCTGTATGCACATGACCAGATACCTTTCTGTCAGATCCAGATGGTTGGGTGACCTAGCTGGAACACTCAGGGTTGACTTAACATCCAGCATTTGATACATTGAATTGGAATGCCTGGCAATTCATGATACTGAAGTTTAATTTTCATCTGAGGGATCAGAAGAGCTGATGTATAGTGAAAAGGGTGGTGTTCAGCGCTGTCCCTTATGCTGGAATGCCCTTCCTTCCCTGGCTGATCTGTCCCCTGGGGCAGGAGGCTGCCCTGGTAGAATTTCTGGAGAACTATGAACATGGTTGCCTTCCTGCTGGCTTCCAGCTTCATTAAGAATTCAGATCTCATTATTTTTGTTCTTGTTATTACTGTTTAAATGAAAAACTGTATGGCTTAACTGAGACAGAACACTGGTTGATGAACAGGAGGGTTGAACATATTTCCCACATCAGCAGCAACTATTCCTGCCTAGACAGTGGGCTTGCGCTACTGGAATATATCTTCCCTACCCCTCCTGTCATGCTATCTAAATTACGGAGCCCCAGTCTGCTTTTTCTATTTCCTCACCATTCTTCCTTAACCCCCTGGAAAACTGGGATCACATACTGCTTGTCTGTGGCGCATCCTGTGCCATCAATTTCCGTCTGCTTTTCTTGCAGAGGCTACAGAGCACCAGAGCGCAGCTGGGAGCTGCCTCCTTGCACCCAAGCAAGGTCTGGGCATTCACTGGCCTGTGAAGGCCAGCAGATGGAAGGCATCCATCTGCTGGTGTGGAGTGCACCCATAGTTCCAACAAAGCATTATCACCACTTTTGTTGATACATCAGGAAGGGGGATTTCTAATGTGCCACATGAAGCCATCAACACTGGGATTTTACAGACAGCAGGAAAAGAGAAAGGCTCCTGATAAACATTTTTAAGCTTGCAAATATTTACCATACTAATACAATAGTCACTTACTCGTCTGATAAAGGTGTTCCAGTAAGGAGTATGAGGTTTTACTTTAATGTCTTTTATCTTTGTTTTTAAATGGCAAATTAAGTGTGGTCTAAGCATCCAGAGAATCAAGGTGATTTAAAAACTGGTTTTACATGCATTTACATTTAGCACAATGTTGTCACATTGTTATTTCTGCATTGCATTTTTTTATTAGGGTAGCATCTTTAATATAATTTTATTTTGTGTTCCAGGAAAGTATTACATAGCAACCATGACCATGATCACAGCTTCCACTGCGTTGACGATCATCATAATGAATCTCCATCACTGTGGCTCAGAAGCAAAGCCTGTTCCACGGTGGGCCAAGGTGGTTATTTTGGACTACATGTCAAAAATCTTTTTTGTTTATGATGTGGGTGAAAATTGCACAAGTCCAAAAAGAGAGAAGGAAGAAGAACGTAAGTTAGAGGGGGATGATGGGTGTCAGAGGAGGCACAAAGAGGTAAGGAGCCACCTTTGCAGTAACAATGATGACTGCGTTCTCAAGGAGAAGCTCAATGGAAATTTGAATAAAAACTATGGAGTTAGTGGTGAAAATGCTAGGGAGGCTGTTAATTGCTGTTCCTGTTACAAAATGCTGATTAAAAATATTGAGTATATTGCTAATTGTGTTCGAGACCATAAAGCAAACCGGGCAAAGGGAATCGAGTGGAAAAAAGTTGCCAAAGTGATGGATAGGTTTTTCATGTGGATTTTCTTTATCATGGTGTTTTTTATGAGCGTGCTGATCATTGGGAAAGCACCTTAGCTGAAGATGAAGACATTCCTTTTGTAAATCTGCATGAACTGGGTTAGCTTGTTTCAGTGGATCTCTGGAACAGAGGTGCTTTTGAGATCTTTGTTTTGCATTCTGTAACAATAAACAAATTGATTCTGTAGACTGTGACAGCATTGTTGAGGGCTTTGTTAGTGGCTGTCCTTGCCTTTTAGTAGGGTACTGCTGCCCTGATGAGGCTGCTGAGTAAGCACCCTGGGCTCTGCCTGCATGGGTGCCCATGGCTTTGGGCTGAATGAGGTCGAACGTTGGAGTGATGGAGCAGGGAGCTTCACAGGGCTGTATCTTTGCACTTTGTAAATTTGACCAGCCTTTTCTCTCTCCCTAGAAAAAAAATACGTATTTGACATGAGCACAGGTCCTGGAAATCATCCCTTCACAGTATTACCTTTTGTCCTTTTTTAGTTCATCTTCCTAACTTAACTTTTTATTGTGGCTCTTTCTGATCGCTGTTGCTATCTTTTCATAGGCTCTGCATGTCTATCTGCTGTACCTTTCACTTCTAATACCATCGAGCTTGCTGGATGTGATGGTTACCTTAATCTTCCTCTTTATCATTATCTGCTGCTGAATGTTACCCTCTTGTCACCATGGCTCCAGTTATCTGGATTCCCAGGGCTTCTTCCTCACCAGATTGGAGGACCAATCTTCCATTCTCTTTCTCTTGAGTCTAATATATTGGGTGGACTTCTCCTGTTCTTCCTAGATGTTTCATTCCCCTGGGCATTTGTGCAAGATGGGCTTTTAAATGCCACTTGAGACTGCTAAAATAGGAGGCTGTGACTTTTGCCTCTGGTCATTTTATTGACCTTCAGCAACATTCAACCCATGTGTCCCTTGTTCACTTGTACATCCTCTTAAGTACTTAAATTTCAAACTCTTCACAGGAATGCCAAGGTTGCTCTGTGCATTACTTAGCACAAAAGCATGATCTTACAAGCTCGTTAAAGTAGTGCCATAATCAACACTCCTTGCTCAACACCTTAGTACTTATGTGTATGTGAATGTGTTTGTCACTGACAACACCAAAACCCCCTTTTCTGTGTGCTAATTCCTGTTAACCCTCTCAGGCTAATAGAGCTCTGGAAGGTGTCTCATGGCAAAGTAAGAAGCTAGTATCCCCAGGCGTGACTGTGGCAGAGAAGTTGCTGTTACAAAACCCCCTGAACTTTGAAACTGTGATATTCTAGATGCAGTAGGAGAGGCAGAATGATACTGTAATGGATGCCAGTCAAAAGTTCATGTGATAAAACTCATTTTCATAATCGTTGCAGTTAATAGGAGCATACCTGTAGAGCTGTAACTTAAGAGCAAGGAGTCAAAATGACAAAGTGATGCAGTCGTTATGCCAAAATTTATTGGAAGAAAGGAAATTGTAATTAAGATGATGATGATGTAAATGATGCATTGAATTGCTAATGGCAGGTTTTCTTTTGTGTGGAATAATTAATGCTGTAAGCTTATCTGGATTCTCATACATAATGCAAACCTTAAAGTGCAGGTTCTAATGTAAAGCTGAACTGGGTGGCTAGCCAAGAATAAACTCAGTATGTGGAAAAAGTCTCAAGTGTGTTCCCTGTATATTATCAGTTCCTGGTCAACCAGGGTAAGTTCTGAATAGCTTCTTTAGAAGACAAACTGTTTCACTGTGCAGAAAAATGGTTGCTCTCATTTGCCATGGAGTTCAGGGTTTGGCACTTACGGTGGCTGTTTGAGGCAGTTGCCAATTTGTTCTTTGTTGTGGAAAAATGTATCATCCCAAAATCTGAAGGAGTATTTAAAGATAAGAGTAAAATGTTCAGAACATGAGTCTTTAGCATGGAAACTCCATGATCAAGAGTTTGTCCAAGGCTTATGCACGTCATAAAGGAAGTAGAGAGTTCATAGAATCATAGAATGGTCAGAGTTGGAAGGGAGCTTAAAGGTCATCAAGTTCCAACCCCCCTGCCATGGGCAGGGACACCTCCCACCAGACCAGGTTGCTCAAAGCCCCATCCAGCCTGGCCTTGAACACTTCCAGGGATGGGGCAGCCACAGGTTCTCTGGGCAACCTGTTCCAGTGCCTCACCACCCTCACAGGAAAGAATTTCTTTCTAATATCTAATCTAAATCTCCCCTCTTCCAATTTAAACCCATTATCCCTTGTCCTATCACTACACTTCCTGACAAAGAGTCTCTCTCCAGCTCTCCTGTAGGTTCCCTTCAGATACTGCAGAGTTACTGCTCACTGCCTCTTCCCATGTAGGAACTGGGTACATCAAATATATAGAGTGTGTGACCAAGGAGGAGTCTGTACAATATGTGAGAAGGCTGAGGAACTTGCAACAGGATTTGTGAATGCTGAATGTTGTATTGATTCAAAGAGTCGTGGAAAAACATGGAAGAAAAATATATCAGCATACTACTAAATATGGTCACGAAGTGTTGAAAAGTGGAACAATATTTTAGAGATTCATGGCTGCATGTTGTTCTTCAGTGCTCTTCACCCCAGTGGTGGCACCCATTGGAAACAGCTTCCAGGTTTAGACAGACCTTAAGTCTGACTCAGAATATCTTTCTTAGAAATTCAGATTGTGCCCATGCCATTCTGTTCAAAACAAGCTGCTGCAGTTCTGGGCTTCCCACATGTAAGGGAAAGTTTGCAATCTTAGGTGGATCACAGGCCTTTTTATCATGCTTCTGAGTATGCTGCATGCTTGAATGATGATGTTGAAATCATACTTTGCACTTTCCTAGCATGTTTTATGTGAGGATGGATAGTACTAAGGAATTCTCTTTCTTACAAGAAACTGATTTGAGAATTATTCCTAACTATTTGAATTTTAATACATTTTCTTTTTAATTATTTTCTATTATCTTTCTCTTTGGATCACCAGGCACTCTCAAATGTTTCTCTTCCATTATTTATCAAGGGCAAATGTCATTCTTGCTCATGTAACAAATACTTTTCTGATTTTAGTTCACAGGGATTCAATAAAGAATGTGAGCACCCAAATGATGGGTGCTGCAGAAGTTGGTACCTGAATTGTCATTGTGAAGACTCTGAGGACACTCAGAGTCACATCTTTGAACCTGGTAGTTTTCCAGGGTAAAAACATGAAGTGATGCTGCAGAGCCACGTTTCTGGTGACAAGGCTGACCCAGCCTATTGCAGCCATACCTGGGCTGGTTGGTTTAAAAGCTAGCTCAGGAGTTTCTAACTAAACTGTAGCTTGTATCCCTCCAAGGTCTTATGTTTAGTTTGTGTATCTCTGTATTTAGCTATTTCAGTAAGAAGAAAACCTACTCTAAATCAAGCAAGTGTGTTAGATAATCAGAACTGGATGTGACAATCCCAGTGCTGAGTGGTGACAGAAATGTTTAATCGTCTCTGTCCTGGTCTCTTCCTCTTTCCTTTGTGTGTCTCGTGCTTAAATCCAGTAGTCTTTGAGGAAGAGTAAATCCAGAGATGATGAATGACTGTAGAAACAGGAAAATAACTACTTACGCACTTGCCTGAGTAACTCTGCAGGCTTAATATGAAGGCAGAGGGGTGACTTTGTATTTACCTAGGAGGACAAAGATGCTGCAAAAATACTGTTTGAGATCTGTGTGCTGCAGAGGCCTTTGAGGAATGAACTGACAGATATTTTTTTGTTGTTACTGTCTCTCTTGGCAGAGAGATCACCTCTCCCCTCTTGTATTGAGTCATTGCAGGTTTTAAATGAGTAGAAATATAAGCTGTCTCCTGCGATGCCTTCCGTGACTCCAGCTGTGCTCTCTTCCACGAGCAGGATTACAGAACTGAAGATTGAAGTGTCATGGGATATTGGGGTGTTGAGTTTCCAATGTTACAGAAAGGTAGGAGATGCCCTTAAGCTACCCCAGGAAATCTATTTCTGTTTGTGGCAATTGCAGCCTGAGGATTCAGGCTGAATCCCAAAGGATCATCCTGGACAGTAAATGACATCTTGAAATAGAGAAGTGGATTTCCCCGTGTTTTAACTGTCTGTGTGTTTTGTCCTGTGGTTAACAAAGCTTTGTTCTCCGACCCTGTCAGAAGCATGGGAAGTGTCTGAGAGTTGTTTCTCAAGAAATTCAGGAGTGTGGCAAGATTGTGTGCCTCTGTCCCAATTTGAGAAATTGAAGATCTGTAATGTGATTGTTTAGGAGATGGGAAAGGGGGAGTGTAGGGGAGAGGGAATTCCTTTCATTCTGTTTATAAAACTGGGAAGAATCCATCTTTTCTTCTTACAAACTTCTGTTACTCCTTGACAAAAAGAATATGTTGACTTTTATTTTCATAAAGTCTTTTCATCAGCGACAGTATATAGGACCAAAGGTGGCCTCTGGAGTTGGTGTGCAACTGCCTCCTTTGTACTTGCAGGCAGAGCTCAATTAAAGGAGAGCGAGCTGCACATCTCTCTTCTCACTGTTTCTGAAGTCCACTGAAAAGGAGAAACTTTGTTTTTCGTTAGGGAGGAGTCCAGCTGTGTGGAAGTGACGAGGTAGCAGAGGTACAGGGTCTGACCTCGCAGCAGGCTAGTGGTGAACTTTTCTTGGTCCTGTGAGGTCCTGAGATGCTTTGGCTGGCCATGGAAGTGCTGCTTCTGCAGGTATAGTAGTAGCTGTTGTGTTTGAGACATCAATCCAGGGGTACCTTTGCAACAGAAAGAGGTACAAATATAACTATTGAGGGGAAGATGTCAGTTGATGGGGAGCAAAGCAGGGTGGAGAACGTGGTCTGCTCTTAGCCCCAGATGCAGTTTTTGCACATAACTGTGATGCCTTGGTCTGTTCTTCACAGTAGAAGTCAATATAGTGAACATCCAGAAAATACAAATCAAGATTAAAAAAATCACATCTGCATTTTTAAAGAGTGGTTCTCAATCTACTTCCTGAAAACGTTTCTTTAAAAATGGTTCAGTACAACCTTCTAAGTAACCCACCTAAAATTACAGATTTTTCTGGGGAGCAGTTAGTGCTATTTGCTTCCTCTGCCATTCTGAGCCTTTCTTTACCAGGTTCTTCATGCAGCTACTTGCAATCAGTTTTTACCTCTTTTAAAAGAACTAGGACTGGATCTTTATGTGCCATTATTTTTATTTGTATCACTCCCCATTGAACAAGATTTTTATCTATGGTGTTGGGAGTTGCTGGGGACTGCACTCCACAAAGTCCGTCCTGCATTATCCTCTACTTTGAAGAATGCACTGGTCTCAGTTAATCTGAGTGCAATGACAGAGCTGGCAAAGGAAGAGTGGACCAGAAAATAACATGGTTCTTAAAATTGCTTAAAACTAACCTGCATTAATGTAGGCAGATTGTCTCAGTGAGTAACATGAGTAAATGGTGATTCACTGGGTATTTGCTTGCTACGTGTCACCACTAACAGATAACTTTGGTTAACAGAGGTCTTAAATACTGTATAATAACATAGTATTCTTGTTTTGCTTGTTTGTGAATGCTTTATTAGCATGCTTAAGAACATGCTAGCAGAAAATTTTTGAGTCCATATAAGATGAGCAAATAAAGAATAATACTGTGATTAAGGCATGCATTAATCTGTTGTTAGTGGGCCAAAGGTAAGTAATAGATCTGGCTCTTTAATTCATTCTGTATTTTCAGTTCTAGCGGAAGGCTGCCAAGCTGCTCACTACATTACAGTCGCAGGGAATGCTTTTTGTTAGTGTTTCACTGTAGCAAAAATGGTCTTTAACAGTGAAGTTAAATAAAGTAGCCTCCAGTGGATAGAAAAACCCATCACAGATTAGCATTTGGCTAAAATATGTAGCCCGTGTTCAATGGTGATGAAAGCAATGATGTGATCTCCATAGGGCCAAAACTGGTTAGGAGATGGCAGCTGACACACCTGTGTCACAAAATAATGCTACGTGGTGGCTGTGAAATGAGGGTAAGGAAAGCGAAAGGAAAAACTCACTAAAAATGAGGTGAGAGATGTAAAATTGCAGAAAGTCTAATTCATAGCACCTCTGAGTTAGTTCACCAGAGCATGTTCTTGCTGCAGCGTGGCTACGTCCATTTCTCATCCCATTCACTGGCCAGCCTGTGTCCAGGGGTGGGCTACCAGCAAGTCACACCTGGCTCCTACCCTGGGGCTGTATTGCAGCAGTGGGTCTATTCCAGGGGTAGGGGCTGCTGGCTCAGTCAGGGGCAAGGATGTCAGCTTATCCAGAGTCCTGCTGGAAAGCTAGTCTTGCTTCGCCCCTCTGCTCAGTTCATCAAGGTAAGTGCCTGGTGGCCCTCATTTATGTAGTCTGGAAGGCTGGCTTCCTGTGGGCTGCTTTATAGTCATAGAATCATAGAATGGTCAGAGTTAGAAGGGACCTTAAAGATCATTGAGTTCCAACCCCCCTGCCATGGGCAGGGACACCTCCCACTAGAGCAGGTTGCTCAAAGCCCCATCCAGCCTGGCCTTGAACACTTCCAGGGATGGGGCAGCCACAACTCCCATGTATGTTCAAATCACTTCCTGTCCAGCTTTCTCACAGGAGGTGGATAGATGTGCTTCTGACGTGGTTCAGAGCTGTTTAAATGTATTGTGTCCTTTGGGCTTTTGTTAAAAGTTCTAGGTGACTGCTAGTAAGATCTCTGGTGAGTGACACTTGTGATGCTTTTATTCTGGTGTTTTTAGCATAGCTGGCAACGGAACAATGATCATGAGATGATCTCTTTCCTCGTAGCTAAAGGATGGGAATTTTTTGTAAAGATGTAATGCTAATGTCACAAACCCAGGGGTAAACCAGCCCCATGCTACGCTACCAGTAGCGTGCAAGTGAGCTCAGTGGTCTGGTGTTCAGATATGGGTGAAACTTTGTCACCCTCAGGTACACTGTGCCTTAGTTCTGCTTTTGAATGTCATGTTCACTGCCCTGCAGGGGTTGTTTGAACTGTAACAAAGAGCATTTCCCAACACCATCGTTCAAAGTGGAGTGGGCTGAACAAGTGCTTATTTGGCACAGCACCCCTGTGCTGCAAGAATTCTCAGCAGTGCTTCAAGCCAGAAAGTTTTGTGTCTCTGAAGGAGCGTTACGCTGGGATTCTCGGTTCCTGAGGCATCGACAGCAAACCAGCCTGGTGGTCCTGCCCCCGGTGGAAGGGAGGAGAGGTGTGAAGGGTGCTGGTGCAAATGAGTCCAGGGCCCAGGCATCTCTGTTGTGAAAGTCAGCACCTTGCAAAAGCTCCTCCTGTGGAGACAGTTCCTCACCTAAATCCTGAGACCTCTAGGGGTCATACGAGTGCTGTTCTAGCTGCCTGGGTGCTTCAAGGCAGGGCTTCTTAGGCAATCTTTTAATGATTACAAAAGAAAAAAAAAAGCTGCTCTTAACCCTAAATATTCTGTTTTCTCCAAGATGGAACAAGTGATATAGACTCGATGTCCAGTTACCAGGGTTGTTCATGTTAACCTTTTATTAAGGCACATGTAAATGAAGAATTGTATCCCCTGGGCAAATGCAAAGACTGCTGTTCTGAAAGGCTGTTTCATGGCTTCCTCAGAGGCCATGCTTTAGTTTATAGTGTGGCCTTGGGACTAATAGTCTTGTGGATAGAACTGCTTAGAGGTAGCCTGTTAGTCCTCAAAGTACTGCAAATGGAAGGCTTCATGAGCAGTGGAAACATACTGCTGAGATTGAGGAAAAAATGCCTCCTGAAGGCATTGGGTGCTACAACAGTAAGAACTTGAGCCCTTAACCAGGTCCATAGCGTTGTGTCAACTTAGGGTTTCTGGCCAACTTCAAATTACAGACTTTGTACAAATGTCTGTCTTCCATTCAACCTACTCTTCTCTGACTTTCTTCCGAGTTCTTCAGCCCTTTTACTTCTGTAGCCCTTACATTCTCTTCTGAGACTCAAAAGAATCCTGCTGTGCCTTACACTATGATCACACCCACTAGTAGAAACACCTTTAGCTTCATGGTGCTGTTCTCTGTGTCCCACATATGTATCTCCTTGAGTTAGGTAGCCAGAGATGTTGGCTGTGTCTAGAGAACAAGTCATATGAGGAGAGGCTGAGGGAACTGGGCATGTTTAGTTTGGAGAAGAGGAGGCTGAGGGGAGACTTCATTGCCCTCTACAGATACCTGAAAGGAGGTTATGGAGAGGTAGGTGCTGGCCTCTTCTCCCAAGTGAACAATGACAGGACCAGAGGAAAGAGTCTGAAGTTGCAGCAGGGGAGGGTTTAGATTAGATAGCAGGAAGAATCACTTCACTGAGAGGGTGGTCGGGCACTGGAACAAGCTGCCCAGGGAAGTGGTGGAGTCACCATCCCTGGGATATTTAAGAAACATGTAGATGTGGCACTTCAGGGCATGCTCTAGTGGCTGAGGTTGTTGGGTTGGGTGATCTGTTTTGTGGGCTTTGTGGTTTTGGTGATGTGTTTTGTGGTTTTTTTTTTTTGTGTGTGTGTATGGTTGGACTCGATCTCAGAGGTCCCTTCCAACCATGAAGATTCTGTGATTCTAGGACTGGATAGGGCAATGTCCCTGAAGTGGAAGAAGAGATTGTTTGTTCTCATTATTACTTTACAACTAATCTCATACTCTACTCACTGCAAACACAGTATTAGTGTTAAAGGAGATCTTCTCTATGTATGAGACTGTCTCTATAGCTAGCTAGAGGAGGGATAAATCACTGAGGCAGTTCCATGGATGGCTTTCACGTCAAAAGGTGAATGCATTGGTAAATGCAATTTGTAACATTTCTGAAGAAGGCAGAAGAAACAGTGTTCTGGCTGGTTCATTGCTGTAATCCAAGCCTGCACTTATTCCTGGAGATGATGGTTCTTCTCAGACCGCCAACTTAAGCTTCCACTGTCACATCAGATTGCAATCCTCTGGAAGATTCCAGGAGTGTGGGGACTGTGCAACTCATGTGAGGTAACAGATGTGATAAGACTGTGCTGGAGGTAATCTGGTCCAGTTCAAGTGACCCACAGCACTTAAATTGCAGACTGGTCCTTTCCTAACAAGGACACTGTTTTCATTACACCTGCTTTTGCTCCTTGGAGATGGTCCTCCTTAGCCCAGCTAGGTGGATAACTCCTTCCCCTTCTGTCTACATCCCAGAGGGACTTGCACCCAAAGCTTTCCCTGCCTCTGGCAGTGGGGAGGAGGCAACGTTGCTGTGAAGGCAGGATGGCTGCAGACACTACCAGACTGTCATTGGTCTGGGTGTTTACTAGGTTGGTGATATGGTCAGTTTGGGGAGAGGTGTTTCATCTTTTTGTAGCAGCAAAACTCTTTCCATGGCACTGTGGTTGTGACTGTTACATTGCTATTTTGTAGCATGCATTTTCTTTAAAAGAACAACAAACACAAATCCCAGCCAGAGGAAGAAGGTAATTATTAACCAGACTTGTATGAGTATTGGCTTAAATCCATTAAATACGTCAAGCCCTGCCTATAGTGAAGGAGCATGGGACAGTTATTGATTTCAGAAATTCCTGCCCATACAAGATATCTCAAAAGTTATAAGTGATGAACTCAAAGAAGGGTTGCAGTGGGACCTAAAACTGCAGGTTTTGCACATGGATGATGGGGCTTTGTCACAGACGAGAGAGCGCCCATGGAGAGATTTGCAGTGGTTAGGCATCTAGTTTCAAGGAGATGCTTTAGGATGTCAAAAATGAGACACTGAAATGTCACTAGCTCTGGGCCATGGTCCTGCTGCTTGGTGGTCTCACTGTTATGATTGCATCTCATGGTTTTCTTGCAGGATGCGTGACCAGATCACTCTATATGGGGCTGAACACAAGACACAAGAGGGTAGTACTATTTTTTCCCATTGCCTGATATGTTCAGTGGGGATGCTTAGGTAAGATAGTGGGTATTGTTAGGGATCCCCCTATTCCTTCTATTCACCACTGTAGCTTTTTTCCCAAATGAAGCATTTCTTGACAAATTTAAGGGTGGCACTTGTAGAAATAGAACATAGTACTGGAATAGCTACTTTGACTAAGCTCTGGATCCTGCCTAGGCTGCTTGGCAGCTGTGGGTGCTTCATGCCCTTGGGAGCAGAACCACCACTTTGGAGGTGTCCCAAAGGTGTATTGGACTCACCTACAGCTCTGCAGGTCTCAGGTGTTGACCCTTCAGGTGCACCCAGGCGTTATTGCTGAATAAACAAACACAGGCAATTTGTATTACAGAGATAAAGATTTCTCTTAAAATGGATTAAATCTGCAGGGAAAGGGAGTAGAGAATTACTTTAATCCAGGAAGAGCTGCAGGGGCCGGGGGGAAGGCAAGGGGAGGGTGTGCTCAACAAAACCCAGCTTTGTTAGAATTTCGTTACTCTTTACCTGGTATGTGAGCCTCCCCTCTTTTTATCGCTCCTATGGATTATGCTGTATCACTGTAAGTAATATCTCTCCAAAGAGCAACTTTATCTATACCAAGCAATTCACCTAATTGCATGCTATTGAGAGAAAAGGGTTTCACTCTGGTACCAAGCTAGAAGTTCCAAGGTTCAACGCAAAACTGAGTGGAAAAAGTATCTTATCAGAGATCTGTACAGTCACTTGTAGTTTGCTCTTGTTCCCTTACTGGCCAACAGCTCTAGATCTAGCATGAAATACGTGGGCTCAGTTTTATGACCCCAGTATATAACAACTTTGTGACATTTTGCAAACCTCCTCCCATGAGGAGATTGGTGCTCATTTCTTTTGCTGCAGTCAGTGGCTGTAGCACAGCCTGACTTCTGTCTTGGCTTTTCTGCTTTAACCTCGCTGAGGTTAATTACCTGGTCTATATCTGGGTTAATTTTTTCAGCCTCTGAATCTATTAATTGCCGTTTGTAAATTTTCCTGGTGGTAAAGGTCACAAAGATAACTTGGCCCCTGTAGCTTAACCCCTTGGTGCATCTTGGGTTATGAAAGGCAGTGTTGAAGTCTGCCTATTAAATTAATTACTCCTCTGAGGTTTCATCATAAAGGAAGACTGTTTTGCGTTTGTAGTTCCCTTCCATCAAGTTTTTTGCATGACATCTCAGAGTTGGGTTCGGAACCTCTAATTTTACTGGAGTCTGATCAAATGGTAGGAAAAGCTTTGTCAGACATGAACTTGATCTTGAACTGTCTGTTGCACAGGCACCTTCCCCTTCTTCATGAAACTGGAAATCAGGCTGTTGCTTTTGTTTTCCCTCTAAACTTTCTGCCTTTGCTAGGAATTGGAGCAAAGCCTGAGAATAAGACAAGGATGTTTTGGTACCTAAAGCTGCACCAGCCAGCACTCAAAAGTCCACTCTAGTCCCTGCAGACAGATCACTCATGGAAGTGGTGTTTGTGGGGGTCAGATTTGGTTTCCCAAGTGTGTACAAACTGGGGATCCAGTGCCCCAAACCAACCTGTTTGTGTTTGAGGGAACCACACCGGGGTATCTTCACAGAAACCTCGGGTTGCCCTGCTCCTTCCATCTGGTCTTCCACTCTTGGTTAGCCTTCACTCACTCACACTGAAAGGCAAAGGGCCATCTCTGCTTCCTGGAAATCATGCTGGCAGAGTCCAGAGGGGCAGGTAGAGCCAAGTCAATCCCAAATGCTGCAGAATGGCCCTTTACGTGAGCAGTTGGAATTAAGCATAGAGGGAAGATGTGCGGAAGGCCCTGTCCTTTCTACATGTCGTCCTCTTCAGTTCATCTTTGCTGAAGTGGTCCTGCTGTGTTTTATCACTGGGGACAGCATCACAAACGTGGTATTGCAGCTTTCCTGGAGGTGGTTGTGGTGGTGTGCTGGAGACTTACCAAACTTCTGTGCTTGAGTCTCAGCTGTCTCCTCTTTATGCTCCAGGGTCCCTATGGACTGGCATCTCAGCCTTGCCTTTTTTACCAGGAGCATCTCCAAGGCAGCTGCAGCAAAGCCACCGTGATAGCTGTAAAATGTAGCTTATGAGTTTAAAACTAGGCAGTAAAGTATGCTTATGGCTGTCTGAATACCGAGGCAGGATGCAATCCACTACATTAAGTGGGAGAATCCTGAAATGCTTATGAGGGAACATTAAAAATAAGCAACAGTGTAAATTTTTTCACCTTCTAAGCAGCATGTTGTAGGTACTTAGGAACTTGCACTAGTGTATCAGCTAGATGCCAGTCCGTGTCCCTGTACCATACCTAGCTCAGAACCTGTGAGTGTGTTCTGCCAGGGTGCTGTGGCTGCAGCCCAGGACCTGGGAGGGTCACCCCAGATCTTCTCTCTGCAAGTCCAGTCCTGCAGGTGTTGTACAGAGTGTATGGAGGAGTATACTGTAATATTATGTGTACTGGGGAAAAGCCGATTTCAGCTGTCTTCCAGCCCTTTTGCTAGATTATGTTTTAGCACAGAATATGAATGTAATGATCAAATGTACCTTAAAACAGCTTTTCAGGCAGCTTGTGGTAGAAGCTAGGGCAGCTTTAGAAAAAAAAAAAAAGGTCTCCAAACAAGATTTAAAGGCAACACTTAAAATTCTTCTTAAGAAAAATGCACTTGCCTACCTTCCTTTTCCAGAACATTCAGTCCTTGTGTCTTCTCCGTTTTTACTCACTGCATATAATTTTTCCAGAGCTCAACTTCACATTTCCTCTGCTTCATCATTTCCCAACTTGGAAATAATTTGCAGCATGTCCTGGCTATTTGCTTTCATGTAGATGGGATTCCCAACTGAAGCCAGCCTTCGTTTCACCTTGTGCACAGGACATAGTGGATACCTAAGCCGTAATATTCCTGGTATGTCCTTTACATCTGCTCCATTTCTGCCAGCTCCCAGGCTATATTCCTAACCAGCAGTGTCTGGGCATGATCTGAATAGCCTGAACACCTATGGCAGCCCCTGGCACTGAAGCTGCCATCTACCTGCCAATACAAATCACTTTCTGCAATAGTGGGTATGTTGTAAGCTTTAATTGTTCCTGTGGGTAGAGCGTGGCTGCTATTTCTCCATATGCTAATCTTGAACTGCCTTGTGGAAAGCAGCTCTTTCATCCATAACTACTTCTTCCTTAAAATCAATGACAACTACTACCAATATTTTCAAAAGTGATCAATATGAGAGTGTTTTTCAAGGGCACATTGCTCTAAATTGGGTTTAGTGTCTCAAAAAAACCCAAGAAGTTTTTGTTTAAAAACCAGAATGAGGGTTAAATCTTCAGAATTGTGGAGCAGCTGCTGCTGGATGGGTCAACATGTCAGAATGACACACCGATTGTCCATCACACTGTCTCCAAAGGTGAAAGCTCCTTCCACCTTCCCCACAATGAGACATTGTTCTCCTCCTACGTTTCAGGCCCAGGAATGTCACATATAGTTTAAATGGAAGCAACTGCGCTTCAGAAAGTAAGGAGAAGGTACAAAGTACCTATGCAAGATAAAAAGAAAGGACTGAGCTGCCTTTGGTTTGACTTGAGAGAGAATTTGGTAGAAATATCTGTTGGCAGTTGCTAAATAGAAAGAAAATATGTTCACCTTCAGAAATCCCCTGAGCTGGAAGCGTCTGGAGGGGTAAATGTGCCCTGTTCTTTTTCTTCCTTGGCTGTTTAATTCTGCCATTGCTGGAGACTAAATCTTGTGCTAAATACATCCTGCATCAGACTTAGCACAGCTGCACGTAAGTTCTGGCTGTGTGGCTGCTGGAGAGATGGAAGGATCTTCTTAGGGCATTGATGAATTCTCTGTTAGGCTGTAAATGGTGTGGAAGCAAATAGATACCATCCTTCTGCTGCTTCTACACCATTTGTCTCGGGCTACTTTGAAACACCATCTTCCCTCTTAGCGGTCCTTGTAGTAGCAAGCGAGTTAGGTAAATTCAAGCTACTTTGCAGTTTGGGCTGAGCAAGTGTAGAAATGGAAGAGTTGCAAGTAGGCACAGTTGTCTCTCTTCTGATAAAAAAACCTACATAGACCAGAACAGCCATCACATGAGGCTCCTTATAGTGGGGAAGTGTCCAAAAATTAAAATTTCACGCGAATAGTTGCTTTGGCAACAGACCGCTAGCAAGCTGTCACCCAGTGAGCTGCCAGGGTAGGTCTGACCCCTCGAGTGGGGAGGTGTTGGCAGCTTGGACTGGTGAGACCCATCCCACAGGAGAGAAGTGAGGGGCTGAGGCTGCAGCTGCCCAATGTCACGCTGCTCGCTCAGCGTGTGTCCGTCCTGCTTGGGATGCAGCTCAAGAGGATGTCTCCCAACAGCTTTGTTTGGAAGAAATCTCACCGTGGTTTGCCCAGCTTTATCATGTGCTGGTTCCTGTATCAGTTCATCCTTGACACAGATCCTTTTATGTCTATTTAAATGTATCTATTCCTAGCTTTCATCAGTTTGAGCCTCACGTTTCTGGAAGGAAAAAAAAAAGGTGCTTTCTTATGACAATCACTAGTTGCCTAAAAGTTGCTTTCTTACTAAAAATTACAATCTGCTTTATTTATCCTTCAGTTAGGCATATTAGCTCATTTGGACTTGGTTCTCATTTTTGATCAATAGATCCTATAACAGTCATCAAAAGCTTTTGTTCTGTTTGATGAAAGTGGAAAAGTAAAATTCATACAGTCACCTCCCTTTTCCTTAGCAGTCCTTTGATTTTTGAGAAGGAAAACCTTGTTCCTTGTCCGCTATTTCTTCTCCATCCTCTTAAGCCTCATCTACTATTATCTTTTGGGTTGCTGTTATCTTCTTGGTATAAGCAAAGCCCTAATTGCACTGAATTTCTGTATTAAAAGCACTAGATATTAGTTCCTTAGCCAGCCCTGCCATTTCTGGAGTGAAATAGCTGTTGCATAAAGCTGCCCTTTGTTTCCCTTGTTGACCCCTTGCAGGTTTTTCCGCTCTACCTTCACTTTTTTTCCCTTCCCCCTTCTGGTTTCATTAAAAGAATAACTTTCATTAAAAGAATAACTTTCATCTTTTATTTCGGGAGGTGTGTGTTCCCACGCCGGCCCTTTTGTACTGCTCTTACATTGAACTCGACAGAGGTGGAAAACTTGCAAGGAACAAGACCTGAGACCTCTAAGCCCCATCCTGCCCATCACACCAGGGCTGTAACATCAGATTCCAAGGAAAAACATTCTGGAAGTGCACGTAGATACGATTTTGTCAGATAATGAAGATACTCCCACCCCTTCAACTCACTCTGGCATTTAAACCTTTTGGGGTTTAAGGATTGACTCAATTAATAAATAGACAGTTAAAAATTAGTTTAAAAGAAGAAATGTGGCTGCCCCATCCCTGGAAGTGGCCAAGGCCAGGCTGGATGGGGCTTTGAGCAACCTGCTGTAGTGGGAGGTGTCCCTGCCCATGGCAGGGGGGTTGGAACTCAATGAACTTTAAGGTCCCTTCCAACTCTTAACCGTTCCATGATTCTATGAAATACTGTTCTGGTAAGACTGGAATCAAAAGTAGGAAAAAATGGAGAGGGTCTATGAAAACTTGCCAAGTATAATTTATAATAATGCTTTTAAGCTTGTAGTGAGCTATCAGAAGGCTATCCTGAAATATCTTTCTTGCAGGCATGTTCTCTTTCCCCCCCAGCATAACATGTGGTGCCAGGATATTTTAGTAGTAAGAAACTTGTCTTGAAATATCCAAAGTCATTGAGTTATGAGGATTTAAGATTATTATATATGATCACTCATCCCATACAGACCGTTTCAGGGTGTTCCTAAGCTTTGTCAAAGTCAAATTTTAAAATGCTTCTTGGTAGGAATTTTCCATGGTCGTGGTAAGATGAGAAGAAAATACCGCTGCGCAAGTACAGTCTGAGCTACACCAGTTAAATCAGATGTACAGAGGACTGATGCCACAGGAAACTTGTTCACCTTTCGGGTTTCATTAATTTTTTTTCTCCGTTTCTCATTCAAAGGTGATGTAACCTCTGTCATTCACAACTTTAGGTCAGTTCTCCCCACAGCTTTCCCATTTGAAAACCTTGAAAATCCATTTCTGGAGTTAACTGACATCAAACCTCTTGAAGGCTGAGGGGTGATTGCCATGGTGTGTGAGGAAGCTCTCCCATGGGTTGGAACCCAAGATGATGGCAGGAAAAAGCTGGGGGGGAGCAGCAATGGGGACAGTGCTGGAGCTTTTCCAGGAAGGGAAAGGGGTAGAACAATTTTATTCTCTGCCCTGACGTGAGAAAGAGCTGTTGGTGCTTGATCCTGCTCTCCCTGACGGTGCTTACTGCCAGCCCTGTGGCCTGAGGAGATGTGTATGGCCGTTGCGCAAGCAGCAGGAGAGCAGATGAGGAGAGGCTGGTGGAGCAGGCCCTGGGGGAAACACAGCTGGGTCTGTGCTGGGCCCAGGAATTACCTTTGGGGAAAAAAGCTACTGGCATGAATAAAGGGGAGCAGGAGAGCTGCTGGCTAATGAAAATGGCTCGTAGCAGGAAGTATTGGGGCCGAGCATTGGCAGCCTCATGGGAAGAGTCATGTTGCAGCCGTAAGAAGTGGTATTGGCCAATTTCATCTGCAAGATGTTTTCCGTGCCGCTGGCGGGGCTTTCACATCGCTCAGCCATGCTCACCCGCCCAGGGCGTCGCTAGCTGTGTGCTTTTCATGTGCTCCTGCCACTGCCCTCATTGTCACCCTGTGGATGGAGGCAAGCTGAGATGGGAGCAGATGCTGGGCTGCTCCTCAGGGAGCTCCCTTGGGCTACAGGGGCTTTCCCCTCTGCCTGTGCCTGAGCACTGGTTCATGTGGGGACGTGGCAGACAGCACCAGGAAGCTGAGACTGGTTAAACATGAGCCCTTGCTCCTCTCGTTCAGCCAGCGGTGGTTGGCAGATCCAGCACTGGGGCTGGCAGCAGTGGTTCTCCAAGGATGGTGGTGGATGCTTGGGGTGCATGGCTCACCTGCTCTGGGCTAGTCAAAGCTGAGCCGGCTCTGGTCTGGAAACCTGGATGTCGTGTTCTCATAGCACCCAGGATGAAAAACCCTGCTTGGCTTGTGCAGATGCAGAGCTTGCATGTCCTTCCAGTATCTGAAGGGAGCCTCCAGGAGAGCTGGAGAGGAACTCTTTGTCTGGAAGTGTAGTGACAGGACAAGGGGTAATGGTTTTAAACTGAAAGAGGGGAGATTTAGGTGAGATATTAGGAAGAAATTCTTTTCTGTGAGGGTGGTGAGGCACTGGAACAGGTTGCCCAGAGAAGCTGTGGATGCCCCATCCCTGGAAGTGTTCAAGGCCAGGCTGGATGAGGCTTGGAGCAACCTGGTCTGGTGGGAGGTGTCCCTGCCCATGGCAGGGGGTTTGGAACTTGATGATCTTTAAGGTCCCTTCCAACTCTAACCATTCTGCGATTCTATGACAGCAGCAGTACCTTCACAACAGTACTTTTCAACTAGCTGTTATCTTGCTTAGGCCAAGGTTTCCACAGTTTGAGCAGACTGTAGCAAAAAGTTGTTTAAATAGTCAGGCTTACGTTGCCCTAAAGAAAATATCAGTATGTGTTAGAATGTGGGAGCGCAGCCAAACAGAAAAAAACAAAACTAAAAAGCCACAGTTCTCAGGAATCAGTGGGCACGCCGCCCTCTGCGCTAGAGAAGACAACCTCCTGCAACTGGCATTCTGACAACAGCTATCACACCCGTCAGTCGGTTGTGGGTGATGGTTTCCTCTGTGCTACCAGGAAAATGGTGGTGTGTACCCTCATGGGCAGGATTGACAACTCATGGGCACGGTCTACAGAGTTTCTTGCACATCTATTTTCATTAATATTTCCCCAGCCTGTGTCTTCATCTCAGCTGACAACGCTGACTAACTGGTGCCTCACCAAGGATGCTCTCCTGCTGGTAACCCAGCCTGAAGTGTCTCAGAGGCGTGGGCTGGTCTTGTCACTGTAGGGGCTGTATGTTAGTCCCCAGGGATGCTCCAGCAGGAGGGAGGTGCTGAGCTCCCCCCAGCCCCTTCACGCCAGGGATGTGGTTCCAACTGCCTGTAAAACGGTGGGAGCATGTTCCTGGTCCAGGGTAGTGGCAACTCAGTGCCACCAGCTGGAATGAACTGGCTGTCCTTATCCCAGTACACTGGGCACCCAGCTTTCATTTCAGAAGCTGAGGGTATTCTGGATGTGAAGCACAAGTTGTGAGGCTTGCTGCTTTCCTGAGTGATAGGGTGTTAAATGATTTCCTAATGGTTTACATGTGGGTCATTGCTGCTGCTTTAGCTAAAAAAGTTGGCTTTTGGAAAGTTGTTATTTGTACTCTGGTTGACAAAGCAAATAGTGGGCAATCCTCACCTACAATGAGCTGGTGTGTCCTTAAATGCCATAGCCAGGGAGAAGCAGTGATGCTCACGGAGAGTTTTCAAGCTAGGGAAGGGTATTTGGTCACGAACAGCTGCCCTGTCCCAGCCTCCCCTGTGTTAAAACCACTCTGGTTGTGGGTTGTTTTTGGTTTTTTTTTTTCTTCTTTCTTTTGTGGGCAAATCATTTACTGTAATATAATGATCACAACCACATAAAATTCACTTCCTTGTGTTAAAAAAAAAAAGAAAAAAAAAAAGAAAAAGGATTAAATGTCTCAGTTTATCTTTCCATGTAGGTCACATGGCCAGAGCTGGTTGTAAAATGTTGAAAAACGAGTTTAAGGTGTACCTAGAGCCAAGTGCTGTACATTTCCGTATTCTCCCTCCCCTCCTATCACTCACAAAGACGCCACAGAAAGACAAGGAAGTTTGCTTTGTCAGGGAGTGGATTTTTTTTTTTTAATGAATTTAAAGCAGCGTTTATTATTCTTGTATCTAATCCTTTAAGACTTCAGTGCTGTCCTAGTCCCAACCCCCAAAGGAACAGCCTGAGAAGAACTCATACAGAAGCCAAAATGTGGAATAAAGTCATATAAAACAATCAGAGTGTGTCTCAAAATCCCATGCATGCTGCAGGGACGGGGTCCAGGTCTCTGTCACCCTGGTGAAGTTAAGAAATGCTGGGTGAGCTCGGAAGGAGACCCTTGTGCAACATGTAGCCTCTTGTGCAAACAACAACACAATTCCCTGTGTTTTGAGGTATCTGTGTACCCCTTGGAGCTGGGTTGGAGGCTCAAGCAATGGTGAGGTGGCTGAACCTGGCGAAAACCCACCTGCCAGGGATGATGCGGAGGTTGGTGGGTTGCATCAGTGTTTGGAAATTTGACTCCTGAGTAAGGGTTGATGGGCGTAAAGGATTCTGGGACTCTGAGACAGCACAGCGCTGAACTGGACTTGATTTTTCTTCCCAACTACAAGTTATAGTGGATTGCCATGATCTGGTGAGTCCTTGTCCACTGCTTCTGGATGGTAGTGGCAGTGTGTGAATGCTGAAGGTGTGCTAACGCCTTATTCTTGGGTGAAACTCAACCCTGTTGTGGCACCCAGCCTGAGGTCTGTGCTCTGCTGAAATCCTCTTCTGCTTTGTGTAAGAAAAGAGTGAAACCAGGGGAAAAACGCATTGCTAATTAGAGTGCATCTACTTTATTTGAAGTACAGTTGACAACATCTTTGTCAGACAGAGTAGGGCTGCTGTCTGGATCTAGGGAAAGCAAGTGACAAGGTCTGAATGAGCTTCCAGTAGTGCCTATGGGAAAAAAGAAACCTTTTTCCTGAGCTGCGATGCGCTTAATACTGCACCTTTGATGCCTACCATAAAGATGTCTGTAATCTTAGTGGAGTTGGTGATAGTGGTCACCTTGCTAGTACAGGACTGCTCAGCATCAGAGCTGTTTAAAAAGCATCCTTCTTACTTTAATATCAAATACAAACCCGTAATTTGATTTTCAGTCAACTTGCATGTGTATTTGTCACCCTGTCACCCCAGTTTCCCAGTCTGTCTGGATGATGTCTGCAGTGCTTTCTCCAGGTGCGTCTCCACTGGTACATCATCAAACACCTCATGCCTCAGGCTGCAAGTCTGAGTCAGACATAATGCTCTTCCTCATCTTTCATTTTTGACATGTATGTCAAGCCTGATGTACATCACCTTGTGCTTCTCGGGGTTCATCTGCAACATGAGAGCCTTTGGATGTGCTCCAGGGCCTGCTGCAGCTCTGTGGGGTCAGGGGATGGCCCACAGCGTTACCAGGACACCACAGGAGGAAGAACGTCTTCATGGAGCATGCCACAGCCCTGTCAGGCTGTAGCACTCCATCCTGTGGGTGCAGGGATGGACAGTCTTTCTTTGGGAAGAGTTTACTGCAGTATTTTGGGTGGTAGCAAGAAACTACCCAGCTGATGGTAGTGGAGGATTAATAGAAGTGAAGCCTAGACTGCTTACATGATGCTAAATGGCAAGGCTATTGGGTGTTTTCTTGCTTAGATATGCCCTTGGTGACCTGGTCTTTGATGAGGTGCTGGTGGTCCCTAACATTTTGTCTGCTGGAGCCCTCCTGAGTGCTCTGCCAAGCTCTCGGCATCCACACTGTTGCTGCTTGGAAGACTGGAGGATAAAAGTGCCTCCACGGCGCTGCCTGGATGCCAGTGTTGCAGCTGCTGACTGGGATTGTGTCCCTCTGCATCCTGCACAAAAGCTGATGAGCCAAGGGATCTGCCTGCCTGGAGCGAAGCCAAGCTGTGAGGGAATCCTTAGCTCATCCACGCTCTCCTGCGAGGGACGGCAGCCGAAAAGTCAAAGACTAGAGAAACCAAGGATGCCTTGTTTATGTACAGCCAGTGCATGCACAGCCAGTTTAATAAGTAATCCCTTGTCGTTGCCTGCTCTGTTGACTGACTGCAAGGCACACTGATCCACATCCTACAAATTCATTACGGGAGTGAGGATTGCTCATTGTAGTTATTACCTCAAAGCTCTGGAACAAAGGAACTGCTCTATGTGTAGGCTGGTTTACCTCTGACCGATTTAAATGCATATCTCTCCCTGCTGGTTAGCTTGAGGTCACTCCTGTGGCTTGTGTAGGCTGTTTTGCAGGGTTGGTTTTGTTTTTTTTCATGGTTCAGGAAGATCTTCTGGGTTGCCTGTGGCTTCCTGCTTCCCACCAGCGTGCAGGTCTCAGGCAGCAGCCCAGCTGACACTGAACTCTGGTGACATTGCAGAAACGTGCAAGGACAGGCTCAAAGTGCAGCCTGGCTGGCAAAAATTACATGTGTGTGTTTGGAAAGAGGTTAAAGGAAAAAAAAATAATTCACTAAAGCATATCTTCCTTCAAAGTGAAGCTACAGCTGTGGGCAACCAGGCCATGGAAAGTGACACAGCGTGGTGGCCACCCTATGAACCAACTGTGTGCAGAAGCTCAGGAGCAGTCGGGCTGGGCACAAACCCACAGCCCAAGTTTGTGATCTTGCCTCTCCGAGTGCCCTGGGGAAAGGTGGCCGTGGGGAGCCCCTGGTGGGTGGAGGTGAAGCCCCAGGGCCTGCCACGGGGCAGAGAATTGACTGGCACAGCCAGTTTAGACTGAGACATCTGCCACCGTGTTGGGAAGACACAGCTGTTGGGTGCACCTGGACAAACCTGAGCACTTCTGGGCAATTTTTACCCATAAAAAGCGTAGTTCTTGACTGCTCACCTCCCACATGCAGGGTCTGCAGTTTTGCCTGAGCAAGGACTGCGAGCCAGAGCTTCTGTCTTCTTTGAGTAGGAAACCGGTGAGCTCCAGTCCTGGTCTTCTGGCTGGAGGAGAAAAAACCAAAACCTGGTCTAATTCATCTGCTGGACAGGAAATACTTTGTATTGAAGTACTTCTATGGTACCAAATTTCTAAAAATTTCCATAGTGTCTTTTGCATCTTGAATGACCATAATTGCAGGGCACAGCCTGCCTTTTGTGCCAGGGGGGACGTACTTGGTGCCACAAAACAGCCTTTTTTTTTATTCCCTAACTTGCAGCTTCTCCCGGCAACACCCCTCCGACCAGTTTGTTGCCAGGCAGGACTCGGTCCTGAAACTCAGTCAAGTGTGATTCAGCATTTAATTGACACAGTGGAGCATAAAACCTGACTTTTCTGGCTTTTAGGTGCCCAGCAGAGTTAGTTTCTCTTCTTATGAGGTAGGTGTGGGGTTTATTTATTTTACAGGTCAGCATGATGGGCCAGTTTTGTGGCCGATAGGCACAGTGGGAGCAGAGAGCTCAGTAGGTGCTCAGGACCCAGCCAGACCAGAGACATCAGGGGTGTCACACCAGCCACCCAACTGGGTGGGGTGGAGGAGAAGGAGATGGACTACCCCACATACCTTTCCAGATGTACCAAAAATGCATTTTGCATATACTTTGAACTCTGTTGCTTATGCAAATGAGATGTTGCAATATCAGAGTGGTGTCAATCCACTTGAATTTCACGTTAATCTGTTTATACAGCAGCTTTGTCCCAGTTGTGTTAATTGTGGTGTTTCCTGAAGAAAGCCAAAGCTGGTTTTTAGTGATTTAGGTCAAAACCTGCCAGGGAAGTGCACGTCTGCTCTTTCAGATCGTCAAGAAAGACATTCAGAAAGAGAATGGGATCGACTTGGCAGTGCGTGGAGTTGTCACAGTGCCCAAGGCCTCAGCAGAGCTCCTGACATTCCCAAGACAGCAAGGTCATCGTGAAAGCACAATTGCATTTCTCTGGCGTTGTTTATGTTAATATCCTGAGAATGACTTGCATATTTCAACCTTACAACAGGTTAATCATTAATTAAGATCTTACAAAACTGAAGTCAGAAACCAGCAGTCCAGGAAAATAAATCTCTTGTGAAATGTCTATTGAGAAAAAAGCTGCTTAGATTCGTTTTAATCGTGGGTATTTGGGATAAAGAGGAAAAAGCCAGACACGTGTCTCAGTGTGGCACAGGTCTTCACCTCACTTGGAAAATGTTGCTTTTTGTGAAGGGCATGCCTTTACGTCTGAACACCTGAAAAGGACCCATGGGTTGCTGGTGGTTTCTTTCTCATCCAGGAGAATGTAGGTGGACCTCTAGTCGGTGGAAAGGTCAGCAATGAATTGCCAGGAAGATGTTAGTCTTCTTGTGTGACTTGATGGACAAGTGAAGTCCTAATGTGTCTATATCGCCTTGAAAGCTGTTTTTAGCATCATGCTGATAACCCATTCCCTGAGCAAGCTAGATTGAGCTGCTGGTGGAAAAGATTTCTGGGACACACAGACTCCTAAACCAAACCTGCGATGTTTATACAGTGAAAACAGGCAAAATTAGGTGACTTGATCCTTCTTCCCAAATCCTACAAAAATTTTTTAAATACATATTTTCTTTCAATTTCCTCGCACAAAAAGAGACAAAGGAACCTCTCATGATTAGTGTCCTTCAAGAAACCCAAAGCACGTTGGCATAAAGTGCCTTGTCTGAATTGCATTGTAAGAAATGATGCTAGAGATTGGCAGCTGCAGAGACTTCTGCTGTCTTATGAAGGACATAGAAGCTCATGCAGTATTTATTCTGGTCATCTTCTCTTTCATGTTATTCACTAGCACTAGGCCCTGCCTTGGTGGCCAACACCTCTCCCATCTCTTTGCTCTGCCTCAGTTTCCCTCTGCTCCCTCACACTACTCTTCTCCCCAGCTTTGGTATTTGCAGCAAATTTTCTTGGTGTGGATTCACACCAGCTGGGGATTCTGGAGGTGGGGCATGCTGAGATGAAAGCTGATGTGCCAGTCCACAGCACTTCTGCCCCACAGCGAGGACATGCAACAGAGCTACAAGGGTTCTGTGTGCTGGGTGGATGGAAAGCTGGCACAGAGGGATGCCAGCTTCAGCTCCATCCGCATCTGGGCACTGATTCTAAATTGGATGTGAAAAGAGATTTAGATTGATCAGAGGCTGCTGGAAGAACGGGGAGATGCCCTGTACCCCTGCTGGGAAGGTCACTGTCCTCTACAGGTGGTGGGAGTGGGCAGCCAGTGGGACAGTGCATCTCCCTTCCCCACTCCCCTCCTGCCCCCAACAGTCTGGTCCCAGCTGGAAGGGGAGCACAGCCTTGGTGGAGTGGCTAAACCTGGCAGTGGGATGTGGCAATGAAATACCAGTCTCCGTTTTTAAAGAATGCTTTATTCACTACATCCTAGAAATGTACCGTAAATGGAGCAAGAACTAAATAAACTCAGAGGCTTCTGACAGTACAGAGAACAGAGATACAATAAAACACCTACAATATCAGCTCTTTTGAGAATAAGGCACACTAGTTGTTTGGTTTTGGTTTTTTTTTTTTCTAATTTTTTTTTTTTTTTACTTTGAATAGTTTGTTCTTAACCTAAAGGTGTTCACATTTCAAGTTATCAGACTTACCTCAGTAGTAGTGTACATGAAATGGTTTAGAAGCAAATGTAAAAGACAGGCGTGGGCGGGAGGCTCAGTGTGACCTGGCTGCCTGCGTCCCCGTGTCCTGCCTGTGTCCCCATGTCCTGCCTGCGTCCCTGTGTCCTGCCTGCTCCTGCCCTGGCACAGGCAGCACCCACCAGTGGCCTGGGACACCTTGGGGTTTGCCCTTGTCAGCTCCTTTCTCTCCCTGCCACCTCTGCAAGTGGCAGGACACTCATCCTGCCACAGGGAAAGGATGAGTGGGAAGGGAGCCGTCACCCTTCATCCCTCCTCTGTGGGTCAGCCATGCTGTGGGGCTGGAAAGGGGCTGGTGGCCACCCAACGCCCTGGATTTCCTTTTCCCCACCCCGGGGGTGTTTGTGCAGAGCCCACGGGCCCAGGTTTAGTGTTGAGCTGTGCGAGGCTTTGCTAGAGGGCTGGTTGGGGGGGCTCCCCCCTTTCCTCGAGGCTTTGCCCAAATCCCCTCCTCGGGGCGAAGGTCTGGGTGCGCCTTCAGGAGCCATAAAAGTCTGCCGGGAAGGGGCACGGAGGGGCAGAGTCCGACCTAATGGTTAACCTCCTCACAGTGCTTTTGCTAAAGGGGGGCGTCGGGGTTAAGGAGAGCTCAGCTTGGCTGAGCAAGAGCACCTATAAAACCAACCACTCGATTTTGAGGCAAAGAAAAATGAAATAAAATAATAATAATAAAAAAAGGTGTATTAATTGAAAGGTCACTTGACTGAGCTGGATGTGGCATGGTGGAAGTGGTTCAGTTGTCAAAATATACTCGGTAGGAAAATCCCGTTGGGTGGTACTTCTACCACAAAAAGTAAGGGAAGGTGGTTTACTCGCTCCCTGCTTTACACCTCGTGCCACTGGGGCTGTGCTTGCAGGATTGAGGCACTTCATACAATGGGCAAAGGTATTTCTATACCATTTTACTCTATTTTACATTCACCGTACTACTAAATAAAAGCCTTTAAACAGGCCACAAAACACTGCAATAATATATTTACTTCTTAATAAAACAAACTTTTTTTTTTAACACCACAATAAAAGGGGTTTTTTGTTTTTTTTGTTTTGTGGCAAACCACATACCATGTAAATTTGCAACATAAAATGACTTTTAAAATGTATATTAAAAGATATTTACAAGCTCTAGGTCTTAAAATCGTCGGGTCTAATCGCTCCCGCCCCTGTTGTGCACGTACAACTCCAGTCATTGGAGAAGGGGAATTAAGTGTGGAAGGGATTGCCGGGAGGGAGGCTTAGCCCAGTTTCACTAATTCCAGTATCACTACCACCCCTGGTACCTCGGAAATTTCTCACGGAACACGATGGAGCGATGGGTGAAGCAGCGCTGCGCATCCTCTCGGCGAGAGCCTGCCTGCTCTGGCCGGTGGCAGCAGCAGCAGCACATTCTCAGTCACTAACAACAGATACTTCAGAGAAGGAAGTAATAAAGAGCATTGAAGAAGAGCCTGGGCTTTATACTGGATGAAGATCTAAGTCAAGACACCTCGCACGGAATATCGGCCACTCGTTTCTGCGCACGCTCCCAACTACAAGTAGCCTCAATAAATAGAAAAAAATCCAGTTGTTAAGGAAAACTCAGAGCCTTTCGTTTACTTAACACAAGCCTGCAAATCACACTGTGAAGAGATTTGTGTGAGGAGGCTTTTTTCTTTTTTTTTTCTCGTTCTTTCTCCCAAACGGGCAATATTAGTTGCTTCCGATTTCGAATGAGAACAAGCAGATTGTATTAATGCCAGCACAAAAATGCAGAGGTCTTGCACATTTTTCAAATTGCACTTTCCAGTATAATTTCTTAAATAAGATACTTGTTGGTTTTTCTTCCTTAAAAAAAAAACAAACTCTAAAGTATGTATTCTTTAAATATTGAATATATTCTTCAAAATATATCATTAAAACTTTCCCTAGCTGCTCAGGTGTGCTTTTTAATATATAGCTGATATATTATTAAAGGCACTACAAAATAGACATCTCTGGAGTGCAGAAGTTACTAAAAAATAACCTTCATACCACAAATATATTGAAAATATAACTGCTAATAAAAAAAAAAAAAAAGACCCTATGCAACCCCACTAGGATGCGTATAAATGCACGTCAGCGGTGGGCTGGATGCATCGAGGTCCTTTAGAAATGTATGAATACAGGCATGTTAAATTTTAAAAATAGCCTAAAAAAAGTTAGTGAAAACTTCAAGCGTAGAAAATATTTCAAACATGTTTGTTGTTTTTTTTTTTTCTTTTTCTTTTTTTTTCTATGACATTCTTCGTTTCCTGCATCAGTAGTTGGCCGAGCCCAAACGTTTTACTCTTCCGCGGCCGGTTCTTTCTTCATAAATAGTAAAGTGTTCCTTCAGTGTGTGTGTGTGTTTTCTCTGCCGACAGTCTCAGTACGTCTGGTAGACGTCGTGGGTGGGGGCCTGGATGGTGGCGGCGGGGAAGGCTGGGGGGATGTAGCCAGCGTACCCCCCATAGGCGGCGGCGGCGGCAGCAGCGGCGGCGGCGTTCTTCTGTAGCGTGGCTATCGTGGCCGTGGCCGCGGCGGGGGCTGCGAACGGCACGTAACTTGTCCCGTAAATGCCAGCGGCGGGGATTCGCTGCACGTTGGGAGCCATGGTGTACACCGGCGTGATGGGGCGGCCCTGGAAGGGAAGCATTGGGGTTCAGACCTCACCAAAAATCAAAGTCCTTAGTTGCTGTAATAGCCCCTTTCCACCCACCCAGCTGTGAACCCTCTAGAAGTTGAAGTGATATGAGATGTTCCCTCCCTTCCTGATTTGCGTCCCCATAGAGGGAGAGCAGTTGTCCCAGGTACAGATGTCTGCGACAGGTCAGATGAACTGCAGGGCTGTTGGGCACCATTACACCCTTGACAGCAACTAAAATGGGACCAGAGCAGGAGGTCAGGCTTTCCCCCCAAACCAGGAATGCAGAACGTATGGGAAATGGGATGTATGGGAAGCAGGACTCATCCACTGAACTCACCTGGAAGGGGGGAGGTGTTGAGACGGCTGGTATTACAGCTGCGGCTGCGGCTGCGGCGGCAGCTGCCGCACTAGCCGGGTCCTGCTGGACGGCTATAGGGTTGATGATGTGCTCGACAGTGTGGATTTTGCCGTCTTCCATCATCTTGGCCGGTGGAGCAGCCTGAAACATGGAGTACTGGGCACCGATGGCAGGGATGGCCACTAGGAGAGACCAGACACGTCAGGTGCGTTGGGAGTGTGTCTCTAGGACCTCATCTCAAAGAGCCCTCCCTCCTGGCTGCAGTGTCTCTCCTGCAGTGGTCCTGTGCTGCTCTCCTCGGAGCAGGTAGCCCTGTGTGCTAGTGGGAGGACCTGGGGCACCTCTGCCCACCCCAGGGGTGGGAGCAATATGGCTGATCCCAGGGTCAGAGCCCTGCTGGGGACCAGGAGCTGCAACCTGGATTTACACAGCCCCCTATGACCACTGCGGTCCTCCCCTCTGGCCAAGAGTGTGGCTTGAGCACAGAGATGGGTGGGAGCACGTAGTGTCCAAGTGGGGTCCCCGCTCCAGATATTGAGATCAAGGGACACGTGGCTGCCATAGGCAGAGCTCTTCCAGGAGAGAAAAGTGTGGTTTGTACTGCAGAAGTTGCAGGCAGCAACTGGTCCAGTCCATATGCTGTCCCTCGGCCAACCCTGCTCAATATCAGCTCAATTACTAATTTCCTGGGACTCCCTTGGCTAAATATGTTTTATCCCTTCTTTCTGCTATGGGATCAATCTGTTTAATGACACTAAAAAATAAATGGCTCTTAAGAGAATTCTCCCTCCTGCCAAAATTGGACAACACAAAATGATTTAGAGCTACGGTCTGTCAGACAAAGGGCAAACTCAGTGGTCACAATGATGGTGTTCAAACAGTGAGTTTGTGCGTGGTCCAAAGTGGAGCTTTGCAGCACTGCTTAGGGAAAAAATGTGTTTTGCAGAACATTCCCAATAACCACAATAATTGGATATGAGCTGGCAGCGCTCACTCATGGTTTAGAAAGCCAGTCACGCTCCGGGCTGCATCAAAAGAATTGTGGCCAGCAGGACAAGAGAGGTGGTTCTGCTCCTCTGCTCTCATGAGACTCCACCAGGAGTACTGTGCCCAGCTCTGAGTTCCCCAGCACAAGAAGGACATGGACCTGTTGGAGCAGGTCCAGAGGAGGGCCACAAAGATGATCAGAGAAATGGAACACCTCTCCTATGAGGACAGGCTAAGAAAGTTGGGGGTGTTCATCTTGGAGAAGAGAAGGCTCTGGGAAAGACCTCATTGTGGCCTTACAGTAGTAAAAGGGGGCTTCTAAGAAAGATGGGGACAGACTTTTTGGCAGGGCCTGTTGCGATAGGACAAGGGGTAACAGTTTTAAACTGAAAGAAGGGAGATTTAAATTGGACATAAGGAAGGAATGCTCTGTGACGAGGGTGATGAGACACTGAAATAAATTGTCTGAAGAAGTTGTAGATTCCCCATCATGCGCCATTCCCCATCATTGGAAGTTTTCAAGTTCGGGTTGGACGGGGCATTGAGTATCCTGACCTAGTGAAAGATATCCCTGCCCATGACAGGGGGTTTGGACTAGATGATCTTTAAAGGTCCCTTCCAACCCAAACTGTTCCACGATGGTATGATTTCCATCATAGTGCATGCTTCAGCATTCAACTTGTGAGCCTTTCAGCAGTGAGGTTATTCACCAGGAGAACAGAGTAATCAGCAAATGATGTACTAAGAGGTGATGTTAACATCAATGGGAGGTGAAACCAGTAAGTCAGAAATGAAGCCAAATATGCACATAGGTTTCTTTCACTGGGATGAAACTTTGAAATGTGGAAGTATCCAATTCTGCCCGTAGGAAGCACAAGTGCCAGCAAACAGTGCTCTTGTTTTGATCCTGGAGACTGCAACATATCAGCCATCTTTCAGGCAGAGATGTTTCCATTGTCAGTGGACTACCACTGTTTCCTCAAGAAGAGACCTGCACCTGTGAGCTTTCCCAGTTCTCCTTCTACACCAAGTCCACCTGGTTAGCTCAAATCAGTTTTATCACTGGGTTGAATAACCTGGATAATTTCTCACCAGAGCAAAGGCAGAGAGCTCACGTGATCCAGTCTGCAGTAACTTCAGGCAGAAAAGCAGTAACAGGCAGCTGGGGTGTTGGGGTGCCCTTTCAGGAGTTTTCTAACCATTTGCAAAGAAATGAGCTTTAAGGTTGTTTCTAAAGGTAGGAAACATTGCAGAGTTGGTACATCTCTATTTCTTGCTTCTGGTAATGTGTTTTCAGTCATTCCCTTTTAATAACAGAGGTAAGTCTTGCATCTGGTACCTCTTACTAGATCATCTGATTTGTTTGGGGAAAACAGACCAGGTGTTTCTGTGCTCAAAGGCTGGGCTGAAACAATATGAGAGGGGAAAACCTGATAAAGAAATCTGTATCTCAACATGCTTCAGCTAAGCGTAGCAACATTTAGACTTGAGCTTCAGGGCTCTGGCAGTCGAATGAATTACAGACACCGCCAATAGGCCTGCATTTCAGAGCCCTCTTTTCAAGCATCCTTTAGTAACGCCTGGAATTCCTGAAGTATCTTTACAAACACACACAGTGGTAATATTTTCTGATGGTGAGCGGGTAGCTTTCTCACGAAGTCTGATCTTCCTTTGAAAATGCCTCCAATCTTAACAGCCTTCCTTTGTCTCTAGACCTCACCTCACATTGTCTCATCCAGCTGTTATGAAGGACTCTTCACAGCCTTCATTAGATGCAAGCTGTGGTTTCCACTGACAGTATGGAACTTGTTTTGGGAACTAACTGCAGCTTTATTATTAAACACTGCTTAGGTCCTGCAGTTATAAATTATTTGGAAAGAGGAATGGGGAGAAGACCTGAGGATTTCTGCAAGAGGGCTTGACCCCATCATTTGCAAGGACCTTCTTCCTCAGGCTGCTTTTCTAAATGAAAATCTTTCTGAACAGGATCTTGAGGAATTGCAAGGCTTCAACCTTCAGCCTGCTGGATACTCATCTGAGGATGTGGCTGGATGGAGTAATCCCTGCCTCTGCCCTTGTGCCAGCTCCCTGCAGCCCAGCAGAGCTGAGAGTTCTTCTGTGGGTGCTACCTCGATATAAGCTGGACCCTGCATTGCTCCTTCTCCGTGCCACTGAAGGTGGTGGAGAAGCTTGCCTCAGCCAGGGACTCTCCTGCAATGGGAAAATTCCAGATACTTTTCCCAGCCTTGTAGCACTGGAGAAATCAGAATTAATCATGAGAGAGCTCTGGCCGGGCTGGAAATCTAGGGTCATCATCTCCCAGGATGAAATGAGCACTGAAGACATTAAAAGAGAGGATGATTGCTCCTAGTCACCATACTCTAGTGTACGTAATTAGATGGAGACTAAAGTCCGCTTCTTCCTGAGGAGGTGCAATAGGGGACAGGAGGGGTGGGCACAGGGAAGCCCTGAGCCCCAGCTGTGGTCTGATGGCCCTGGAGATGTCCCCACGTGCCTGACGTGGGGTTTGGAGCAGCGGGCTCACCCACCACCTCTGGTTTCCTCCCCTCATTGCACATACTAACCTGCACCAGGCTTAATGGCCACCGGATTGACCGCGGGTAACTCCAAGCTGGGTACCAGCTCGTAGCCTTTCTCTTGCTGTTTTCCTTTGCCTTCGTGGTACCTGCTGTAGATGCCACGGCCGGCGGAGTATCCCCCCAGGTAGGAGCCCCTGGGGCCGGGGGCTCTGTTGCCAGCTGCACCTCGCCCTCTGCCTCGTATGCTGCCTGCTTATGGTAACAAAGGAGAAGAGGATGGTGAGTAACAGGGAGTGACAGCCCCCTTAACGGGGAGCACAAACGGCCCCAGGCTGAGATGGAGACATGTGTGCTTAGAAATGAGGCTGCTGAAGCTTGTTTCAGCTGAGTCTTAGGGAACTTGCTTAGGAAAACAGAAGAGTTTCCCATTAGGAACACCCAGTAAGCCCATGGAAGTTTTGCTGTTGTTTGACTGTATATTAGCTGCTTATTTATGCTGATGCAACTCTTATGGCCAGTGTTACGGGTATAATCCGCTCAGCAGAGAGAGAGGGGCTCCTCCAGGGGGATTTCTATGCAGCAGGAACAGCTTCTGCTCCCAGCTGTCCTCCAGAGGAGACCCAGCCTCTCCACTGGAACGATGGGACCCTGCAGAGATGGCCCAAAGTTGCACCTGGCCTTTAACGAGCTTTGTCCCACCATGGCATATATTTTTACTACTGTTGTTTCTTTTGTCTGCGGTTTTATTAGTGATGTGAACATACCCTATCTCCAAAAATATTGCCTTTATTTATCTTAGCGACTCAGTGCATGCCTTACGATTGTGTTTTAGACACTGTGGTATCAATGCACTCTGTGATGGCCTAATTGACTGTTTAGACTGCAAGTTAACTCCTTTGTAGTTCATTGCAAGTACAAACCTGGAAGTTGAGAAGAAGCTGAAATTCTTGACCAAGTAGGGTCAAGAATTTGGTTTACCTGGGTGCTTTAAGAATATATTAACGATAAAATGCCTGTTATGTGGAAATACACATTAAATTTCAGGAAACTATAATTTCTGTAAGTATAGAATAACTGCAATTATATCACCAGTTATAGCTGCTAGGTTTTTTTTTTATGAATAACTGATTTTTGGGTAATTTTTAACAACTAACCAATAACTAATTGAAGTATAAATAATAATAAAAAATATTTTGCACTCGTGATTCCTTCTGCTCATATTTCTCAAATGACTTTATGAAGGACACAACACTACTGTCATTTTAATGTGTAAATGACACCCGGATAGCTCCCAGCTGAGGCTTTCCCTACTATCTCTCCCTTTGGATGACCTGGTCGCTGCACCCACACCTCCAGGAGAAGTCATGTGGAGGCATGTGCCAGGAGAAGGCACGAAGGAGCCCTCTGTCACAATCTCTAGTACTTGCAATCCATCTCTTTGGAAGGAGGCATCAGAAGCTGGAGACCTTGGACTTGTTCAGACTTAGTATAGCACTCATAAAAACCAGATCCTCCCCATTCTGTGCTTGGCCTGTCAGCTCATTTTTAACTATAGTTGTGTGCCTCCCTCATACTAGCCTGTACATAAACAATTATTTATAGATAAATACACTCTGCATAGTCATAAATTAAAATGAAACGAACATAAAAGACGTACAAAAGAGTGTTTCAGGAAAAAAAAAGGGCATAGCACCAGCTGGCCTTTGGCTCAGGCAGACGTTGGGTGACACCAGCACTGAGCACAAACCTGCCCAATCACATCCCCTAATTGTGCTCACTAACCTTTCACAAAGTAATCTCTGTTGGGCCCGATCAAGGCATTGTACGGATATCCATAATACGCTAGTGTGTACGGATCACAAGAGTAAACATAATTAGGTTGCTGAGTTGCTTCAGGCGTTGCTGCGGCCCCTCCTTTTGCTGCTTTCTGGTAGCGAGTGTATTGCTCCTTGTCCACTGGCTTGGCCAAGGTAACCTCCAGGCACGAGCCTTCCAGTTCGACACCGTTAAGGTTGTTCATGGCGTGAATGGCATCTTCCCTGGTTGAAAAGTGCACAAAGGCATAATCACGTATTTTTTTCACCCGCTCTACACAGCCAGGGTTAAACTGCCCAAAGACCTTTTTAATGGTGTCCTCTGTGGTCTCAATCATTAAATTCCTCACATAGAGGATTTTAACAGTCTCCATGACGTCTTCATCCACATCTATCTCTGGTTCTGCCCAGTCAACAGCAATTTGATGTCCCCAGAGCTGGATCCTTCCCGGCATGAGTTTCCTCCTGGCCATTGCTGCCGCTCGGTGGCTCTCATACTCCACAAAGGCGAAGCCTCTGTTCTTCATCTTGTCTGCAGCGCTGGCATACACGATAACATCCAGCACGCCTTCCGTCACCTTGGCGATCTCTTCCAGGATTTCCTCTCTCTTCTTCATCTTGGGAATGCCTCCGATGAAAAGCCGGCAGTTATCCACGCTGCAGCACACACCCAGCAGCCTGCCGGGGCGGATTTCGTAGTTGTTCAGCTCCCTAACAGCACGCTTTGCCTCGTGCTTCTGTGTGTACATCACGAAGGCATAGCCACGGTTCTTCCCATCAAAATCCATCATCAGGCGCATTTCATAGATGCGGCCAACGGACTCGAAGACAGGGACGAGCTCATCTTCATAGACGTCGCGGGGGATTTTGCCCACAAAGACTTCGCAGCCGCGAGGAGGGTGCAGGCCCTCCCAGCCAGGAGGAGGGCCACCATACTTGCGTTGCCCGTTCTCCTGGATCATGCTGTATCCAGTGCGCTCCATGAGGGCCAGCAGAGCTGCCTCGTTGGGCGCACCAGCAACACCTTCAGGGACTTTTGTGGTAGCCACGTTGGAGGAATCGTTGCTCATCCTTGCAGTGGAGTCCTCAGCAGTCATGGTGTCAAACTCATTCACAATCTGATAAAACCTGGACAAAGAAAGGAGGATGCTCGTTAGAAGCTGTCAGTGACTTTCAGAATGCCACCCCTCTCTTTTGTCTTTCTGCAGTTGTTCTACAAATTCTTTTTTCAAACTGGGACTAAGGCTATAGAAAAGCAGATGAATGAGCCACACCAGCCTCAACATTTATATCGCAGGGAGAGTGCATTCTGGATGCTGTCACAGCCTGTCTCTGAGGAATGTATGAAGATCACCTGCCTGTACCACCCCAGCACTGACAGCTGCTGCCACAGGAGGCTGAAGTTGCATGAAAGGATGCCACCAATCATAGAATCATAGAATGGTTCAGGTTAGAAGGGACTTTAAAGATCATCTAGTTCCAGCCCCCCTGCCATGGGCAGGGACACCTCCCACTAGAGCAGGTTGCTCAAAGCCTCATCCAGCCTGGCCTTAAACACTTCCAGGGATGGGGCATCCACAGCTTCTCTGGGCAACCTGTTCCAGTGCCTCACCACCCTCACAGGAAAGAATTCCTTCCTGATATTTAATCTAAATCTCCCCTCTTCAGTTTTAAACCCTTTCCCCTCATCCTAACAGTACACTCCCTGATAAAGAGTCCTACACCCTCTCTCCTGTATGCCCCGTTTAGGTGTTGGAAGGCTGCTATAAGGTCTTCTTAGAGCCTTCTCTTCTCTGGGCTGAACAACCCTAACTCTCTCAGCCTGTCCTTGTAGGAGTTCTCCAGTCCTCTGATCATCTTCATGGCCCACCAAGCACCTTGAGAGCCTAGGGAGGCTGATCTCCTCTTTGAATGGGTAAAAAGGAGCTGGGATGGGATTGAGAAAGGGAAGATACTGCTACGGAGCAAGTGGTTCCCACCTCCAGAGTCCTCTCCTGCCTCTCAGTCATTACTTAGTTAATCCATCTACTACTGAGCAGCGCCAAGTGCCAGGTGCCATGCTTCACAATTCAAGATGGCAAATGCATGAGAAGTGCCAGGCATGGTTCCCGTTTGATAACAACCCCTCACTCTTCTAGGCCTTCACAATAACAATTGAGCAAGAAATAATAAAACCACTTTCACATTGGGGGACCAGCTCTTATTCTGTCATGCAAAGAGTGATCTGGCAAGCTTCTGAGTTGCCTGCTGCTTGTGGTGCGGTGCTTAACGTGTTTGTCTCTTCTGTTACTGCAACAGAACTTCAAAAAAGCTGAGGGGAATCACTCCCTTATGTCAGGCAACTTGCTGGCGAGCACAGGTCTTAAAGCCAGCAAGGGGAAGGCAAATCAAAGAAACCTTATCCTGCATTCAAACACAGGCAAAGAGAGAGAAATGCAGCTCACACAGGAGGAGATGACCATGCTAATGACCACAGCTGCAAGTCAGCGGGCTTCCTCTCTGAGCACAATTAAATAAGACACTTTGGGACTCTGAGAGTAGTTAGTTCATTGGCTTTTAAAGCTGGAAATGTCTGTCAGACCATTTCATACAAGTGATTGTATATGACATGGACCATTACATTTTATTGTTATTTGAACATTGAGTCCTATAACATTTACCTGAGTAAATTGTGTCCTCCAGAAGGACCTTGATTTTAAGGAATCAGAGCTGTACACTCCACCACTTCCCTTTATGATTTGTTTGCTAATCAATCCCTCAGACAAGCAAGCATGATGTATTTCTAATGAAAATTTGTCTGGCTTTTGCTTCCAGCTAGGATTACCTGTTAAACCTTTCTCTGATGGACTAAAGAGTCTTTCAAGACCTCTGCTTTTTCCTTAAGTTGTCTAATCAAGTCACAACACTGTCTTTTTATAAAAACTTGCAGGCTGAACTCCTGAATCCATGCACTATCAGTAATTTTTTCACCTAAAATTGTTTTTCTCCACACCTTTTCACTAGCAAACCATGTGGAGGTTTTTTGGCATTCCTAACCCCAAATCCTTTCCAGAAGCACCACTTGCTGGGGTTATGTCTAATGTGGCAGGCATTACTTGTGTTTGTTACTCTTAAATGTGTTCAACAACTTTGCAAACCACCGTAAGAACTTGACAGGCTTATTTTCCGAAAAAAGGACAAAGCTTCAGCCAGATTTATTTATTCTGTGCAATCCTGTTATTCAATGGGATGCAGGACTCTGATATATACCCTTTGTTACAGCGATTTTGCCATTTTCTGTGCATTGGTTACCTTGTGGGCAGGTCTTTCAATAATACAGTAGGCCCACGTCCACAGAAACACTGGAGCAAAATTTAGGCACCTAAGTCTGATTTGTATGGTCCACAAAACCTGTTTAGATCATAGTGACCTTAGCACCCCAGATATATTTTTTTTCAGTGAAGTCCCTTAGCTGCCACAAATCGTGCTGGGAGAGGCAGAGAAGACGGAGGGCAGTAATAGTGATGTTGATGCTCAGGCAATGCTTTAGAACATCATGTCTTTGAAGCCGAGGTCTTTTATGGAAGAGCATCAGTTTTGATAGCTTCTTACTTTAAAATGCTGTGGATAAACATGTTTCTCTCAGATTCAAATGTCTTTTCAATATGTCGCACTCATACAGTTTCAATTTACTCCTGGGAATTATTTGACACAATGAAAAAAGTTAAGGCAGAGAAAAACTTTTCCATTTTTCACTTGATAATTTGTGCCTAAAAATGTGATTTCACCTTTCCCTGAAGGAAAAGCTTGTTAAACAAACACTTTACCAGGGAATAATCCTTACTTGTACATGGGCCACCTGATGGCAAGTGAACTACTTATCACCCCAGGTTTGGGTGAGTTTAGAAATGAGTCATTACCACGAGTTTTAGGTCAACTTACAAAATAAAAGTCTCTGTATTCTGTCATCTGCAGTGCTTGGGGTTATAGTCTAGAAAGCTACAGACCAGGACTGTGGAGAGAGGAGAGATGGAGCAAAACCACCTCTGCCTACCAGAAACCAGCAGGTAATTTGATGGCTGTCCAGAAAGTGGCACGTTCTCCAGCACTTTGCATGGCACCAGCAGGATGATTTCAAGTATTAGAAGTTGCACTTGAAGCTGCTGCTGTGTGCTGATGGTCACCTTTGCTGCAACCACTACCATATACCATTTGTGATAGTGAATAATTAAAAATTCTTTGTGAACCTAAAATGCATTTCATCTCAGTGTGATTTACTGGAAATCAAGATTCATGATCAAATGTGTTCAGCTTTTCCTGCGCAGCTCCACGGAGCTGGGTTTCATACCTCAGACAATTATAGAGCTTACACTGTTGTCCTGCTTGATGCAGCTAAATACACATTTAACAACATTAATTGACACATGACATAATCAACACCTTCACCAAGCTCAGGTATCATATGCCTTGATGAGAAAAAAACCCACAGGTGTGTCTGGTGTGAGAGGTCTCTTCTCCTCTTGTTACTGCCTTAGAAAACAGGCTGCCAGCATGCTCTAGCTTATTTGTGTCAAAACGCAATCACTATCAAGAAAATTGTTTTCAAAGTTGCTGCTTTCCAAAGTGTTCAGTCCTTCTGGTGCATTTTTTTTAGCCCACAATAAACTGGTTGTGAAAACTTGCGTCTTTTGTAGGTGTCCACAGGGCATGAGCTAATAATCTGGGTTTAATGGGCTTAATAAGGCCAGACTGATTTCAGTACATCCAACAAGCGTAGTTAATGTTAGAAGAAGCAAAAGTTCAAGCTACATTAAAATGTAGTGTCTTGTGAAAGTGTAGTGCTTGATTTCTAGTCTCTGAGGAGGAAGGTACACTTGATGACAAAGATTCATAAAAAGAGAGACAGAGAAAAATATTAATTCTTAATGAGAAAGGCTGTGCTTTGGAGACAACTAAGCTTTAAATGACTAATTTTCAGGACTGAAACAAGACCAGCTTCTTCTCAGAAAAAGGTAAAGCCCGCTTGATTTTTCAGTGCCATGTTAGGTATGTGCTAACCACTGCCAGCCCATCAGGAGCCAGGTTTGTGAGCCCTTCGGTTCAGCGTCTCTGCTCCAGGGACTCTCCCTTGCACAGCCTAACCCTGAGATGTACACGTTTTACTGAGAGTATTCAAATTTCACTTCCCCTTCCTTATGAAACTCCTTTCCCGCTGCCAGTCAGGTAGGTATAAGTAGTTCTTGCCCTAAACAGCAATTACCTTCTTTTTAACGTATCTTTTTTTTTTTTTTCCTTTNAGGATATTAAATGGGAAACTCAGTGCGTTGGCAGTGACTGGTCCAAAGCACACTAACTGTGAGCAAGCCGATGACCCAGGGCAAGTCTTCTTATTTTTTTTAAACAGAAATGCCACACCTTGATTATCTGTGCCCTGGCAAGAACGCAATGCCCTCTGTTCAGATAGCATCTTATCCCTGGGCTGGTCCAGCCCTGGGCAGTGCCCTGTGAAGAGTCGCAGCTGCCCGCTCCTCTCTTGATCCTAGAGTGGTAGAACAGGCTTTCACAAACACAGGGACATGGCTGGTGTCCTTGTGGTGGCAACCGTGCGTCCACTCCACTCACATGCTCCTATAAAATGGGTTTGTTTATGTTTGCACTTAATTCATCCCTCTGGTTTTGTGTTGCATAGCCTTAGTGGCATTGTGTCCTTCTGTGGGTGGGACAGTGGCCGGCAGTCCCATAGCAGGGGGATGCGTGCTGGCACCACGGCAGGAGAGCTCAGGGAGACCTTCTGGGAGGGGACAGGGACAGTGGCACCCCAGCTGCAGACCCTGGACCATCCAAGCTGGCACAGCATCCCCACTACAGACACCGCACGGCCTCCTGCTTGCTTCAAGAAACAGCCACAGTTTTGCATTTTAAGCCACAGCTGCTGCAGAGGTGGCTGAAATTCTAACTAACAACACCCTGTGAGCAGAGGGGGAATAACAGCTAGTGGTTTAAATGTGACCTTCCTAGTTTTTTAGTTGAAATAATAAGGGCGAATGGTAATCCTGCTGCTGACGTTGAGCAGCAGCTCTGGAAGTATAGCTACTGTTAAACCTATTAATTTTCAAAAGCTGACTCTTTTTGTATGGCAACTTTATATACATAAAATGTATATAACGACAACAACAGCTTACTAATAACAACTTACTGGGTAATTTTATCACAAACATCAGATACCACAGAAATGCTCCAGCTGAAAACCTGATTTGCCTGTTTACAGATTTATCGTCTGGGCAGAAAAATGCAGTGGCCACGTCAATTTGAAATAAGGTAGGTCCACGTGTAATGTGCAAGTTACCTCCCCTTTTAACGATAAGTATGGTGTCATTACACATCAATTCTCTTTTTCTTGGTAAGGCTGTCACACCTTTCTTACGATTTATTTGCATAAGTGAGCTGAACAAAGCCGGTGTCTTTGGGGCTGCTTACTGAAGCTAAGCCATGGTGTGCCTGACTGCCATGGCCAGGAGGGACCTGGCCTGCAAGGTCCTCCTTCCCAAACTAATGGTGGAGCACAAAGTCCCATCTCTTTTACAAACGTGCCTAGCATAGCCACTGGCCCCACAAGTGCTTGCTGCCATCTCCATGTGCTTCCTGGCAGAAGGCAGAAGGCTTGGCCCTCTGTTTGCCATCAGCTCAGGGGACATCCTACTGGAAGCAGTGTCCTTAGAATCATAGAATGGTTAGAGTTGGAAGGTACCTTGAAGATCATCAAGTTCCAACCCCCCTGCCATGGGCTCCTCTCCGTGCACCACGTGAACAGAGGCCAGGCAGTCAGCAGGCATGATGGAAAAAAGGATCGGATCCTTAGGAAAAATCCATGCAAAGACTCTACCTGGCTCCCAATTAATGTGTATTTCCAGTATCCAAGGCTAGTTCATTTTTCAACAGTGTGGTTTTCAACAGGAGTTGGACCACAGCTTGGTTCCCTACCTGCCGTCGCTACTGAGATGCAAATGTCCGTAGTTGAATCTTGTTGTGGGCCAGTGCAAGAGAGAGTGCAGCATTTCATCATGGCTTTTCAGCTAGGGACCTTTCTGAAAGCATTTCATACAGGAAAGGGAAGGTTATTAGGGTTAGATGGCATCTTCAGTCTTTTCACAAAAAAAGCAGTACTTGTGACCAACAGGCCATGCAAGTATCTGCTGTGTCAGACACATTGCTTTACCTCCAGCTGAACTGGGGTTGAAGAAGTTGCCCCAGGCTAAGTCAAACATTTTGAAAAGGCGGATTTTCTTACTCTGGATAGGTTTTGGCAAAAAGTCTGTAGAGAAAGGGGTGAACTGCGTCAGCAGCCCTGGAGGGGCAGGAATGTTGGCTGGCAAGAGACTTGATCACTGTCTTGTGATGAGCAGCTCAGGAGAGGTCGGGTCTGTGCTCGTTGTTGACAAGGACATGTCTGTCTGCTGGGGAAGCTGCCCTGCTGCCAGCACCACTAAAGCACTGCACATTCTCATCGTCATGCACCTGCCTGGATTCAGGCAATCAAACCTGTCCATCTCCAGCCAGGGTCACCTGGGAGAAACCCTTTGGTTCAGGTGCTACACAGGACCCAGGAAGCTGATATATATGTTTGCTGCACCACATCATTTTCCACATATGTTCAGGCATGAACACGTACCGTGGTGGCTCTCTGCCCGCTAGAAGTACTATGCTTAAATTTAGAAACAGTGTGAAGTATCTAAGGGGTAAGGTAGGACCGGCCTATTAAATCCCCAGGCTAGCTGCTGAAATTCCCGCTTCTGCTAGAGGTGACACTTGGCATCCTGACCTAGGGCCTATCATCAGGGGTCTGGCCACTGATTTCAGTGGCAGAGTTCATATTTCAAGCTTAAACGTCAATTTTATTCTGATCAGCTAGTCATATTACCTGTGTATAGGGCAAGTTAATGTTCTGGGCCTGAAAAGCAATTTTCAGGGTGGAGCTACTGCAGAAAGGGTCCGCGCATGATTCTCAGCTGCTTAAATTCATCCTAAGCGGCCTAAGGGCATTAAAAATGGTTGGTTCCATTTAAAACATCAAAAACCACTGGCTTCATCTTTTGATTGTGTTCTCTTCAAAGAAGGAACATAAAGAAAGTTAAAATTAAGGGTGATATTTCCAACAGTACTCAGCATCTAGCACTACTCCCCCTGACATCAGTTATAAGACTCTGATGTTTTTTTGTAGGGATATATTTAAGAGAGTGATGGGCATTACTGAAAATCCTGCCAGAGACTGCTTATGTCCTCCGGGCACCAATAAAAAGTAATGTATTTGGCTTACAGAGCTGCAACAAAATTACTATAATTCTGTTCTTCTACTTCTTGCTCCTTTTTAGGAGGGAAACACCTGAAATTATTCTGTAAATTAACCACCTCAAATTTCCCCGGTTAAAACTTGAATACTAATGCTATAATTGAGCACCGAATTTGTACAGTCAACAACTGGCTACAACTTCAGACCAGGATTTGAAGGCTAAACTTCTTATTTTCATCACTATCATTAAGAACAATAACAACGACAGATCTAATTCTCTTAGCCATATTATACCAGTTCCCTTAGCCACATTAATCTTACCTCACAGCAATTTTATATACAATTTAAAATATGGAGCTGCAATTATGATTCCCCTACAAAATAAAGTTACGTTATGTTGTGTGAATTTCCTGCCTATTTTGTTATCAACCCTTTCTGCATCCTTCTAAGGCATATTTAATTTGGAGTGTGATCCTGCAAAGACTGTCAAAGCACTATCAGAGCCCAGCAGCAAATACTGCCAGGGCGGAGGTCCCTCAATGACCTGACTTCCTGGCCTAGGAACTGCAAGAGTAGTATTCAGTGGGATATCAACAATGATATCTTGAATGATCAAGTGGGAAAACTTTCCTGAGCCTGGCATGTTACTTCTTGCCATTGTTTTTTGATGATCACAAGTGAAAATTCTGTTCATGCACATATGGTTTTCCTGTGGTGAGAATGAAGTGATGCTGATGAAACAGTTATCGATGTGCCAAAGCACCACGAACACCTAGAGCATCCTACCAACAGAGTTGTTATTTTCCCTGCTTCTGAAATGAGAATTCTGTCAATGAAATGTGTGTTTCTTGAGTGTTCTCATGCTATTGCAGTGCCAGACCAGCCACCTCAGCTTAAACCACTTCTGAAGGAAATTTGGGTATGCGAAACCCAGTCTCCTCCCTTATTTTATAATGCACCTTGCTGCAAATCATTCAGAACTTTGTCCCTGCAAGTTGTGTAACTTGTGTGTTGTACCGTTTGCCCCAGCTCTGTCTTTTACCCAGTTCAACTCAAAAGTAATTCTGTAACTCTCAGCCATTTCAATTGCTGGCTGAGGCTAAAGTTATTATCCTGCAAGATATTGAAGCCACATGTTGAGGAAAGTTGAGAAGATGAGAGATGGATTGTGTAATTGTTCTTATCAGCTTTCCAAATCAGGAAACACAACAACCCTGCCCTTCTCCCCAAATTCCCATATTTCAATCTTGTCAACAAAGTCTATTATTACCACGGTCAGACAGGAAAATGTGTGACACGTAAATATAGTGCAATGTATGTTTCTCGGTATGTAATGAGTCTTTCCTATCCCGAATGAACTGTACTTGATGGGTAACGTTTTGTATTTGCTTGTTTACAACAAATGCAAATAAACAGACATGCTGGTAGAGGTAAGTGTGTCCTCCTCATTAACTGTCTTCTTTAACAAGTATTCTTTCAAGGAAAGGCAGAAGTGTTTCGTTCAGTGTGGACTAGGACCTGGCGAGCTTTTGCCATAAGAAAGACAGGAAAAACAATCTTCTGCAACTGAAAACCAAAGCCACAACTAGACTGACCTGTTAATTATTACACAAGAGAGATAAGATATTCTCCTGTTTCACTTGCCTCTTCGAAGAAAAATCTTGTATGTGGACACGGTGATTTAATTCGATCATTGAAAATGTCTGCGAAAGGCTTTGCTGAATCCTACAGAGTGGGGATACGTGTGCATGTGCCTGTGATGTTTCTGTGTTATTATAACGGAGAACACTCTACCTGTCTGTCTGTCCACATAAACATTACAGCAACATGCTCCCCTCCACAGTGCAACCAAGACTATCTAAAAAAGTTCATAAACGACAGTTCTCTTTTCAGCCTTTCTCATGTAACTTCTCCAGCTGGCTCTTCTGGAGATCCCAGACTGAAACATAACACATCCTGCCTGTTCAGGCAAAGTCTACTCACTTAGCTAATTTCACCAAAAAAAATAGCTTCAGACTTTTCAGTTCACCCTAATCTTAGGCACTATTTTTTATTGCAACATTCTGAGTTTTGTGTCCACCACGGGGAATGCCGCACCAACGGGGGGGCCCTGCTTGCAGCAGGAGGTTTCAGGGAAACCTGAAAGTGGCCCAACGTGTTCGCTCCCCCTCAGGTCACAGAAATGAAAATCAGCATAAAACAAACTGCAGCTGGGATGTGAATGTTCGCTGCTGAAAGCACATTAAACTCAAAGCATTTGGCTTAGTCAGTGACTGGGTGGTGTTTTTCGTTGTTTTTTTTTTTGTTCTTTGTGCACTGACATTTGACCCCCGTTATAATATGCACCTTGCACCACTGAAACCCAGTTAGTTATTTATTAAACTCAGGTACCAATGGCTGACTTGTACATATCACGCTTTTAACTGCCTGGCGTTGCCCGTGCACGGAGGAGAGGGGGATGAAAGGCAGTTGTCTTTGCTGTGAAATTCTGTCATATCGGCAGAAAGGAGCTGCAAAGTGCAGCAATTTGTACCTGACCTCTGGTCTAAGAAGTTTGTACAAACCTATGAACCTTGGATTGAAATTGAGAAACGAGGTTTACAAGTACAAGGAAGAGATTTCGAGCACTCATTACCTGTGCCCAGGTTTAATATTATAAATTAAAAAAAAAAAAAAAAAAAGAAAGTAAAGTTTAACTAAGGCAGGGACTCTCTCAGGAGGCACCATTCCTGTGCTGGGTTAATTCAAGACAATTTAAGCCTGCTGAAATTACAGCTCAGTTGGAAATACCTATGGTTTTGAAATTAAATTTCTGTGTGCTTCATAAAAGGAGTCAGATTTGACACAGATGTCATTTGAAATTCACCTTTTTCTGACTTTAACTGAGATTTATTTTTTTTTTTAATTAAAAGCTGGAGAAAGAAGACAAGCAACACTCAATTTAATATAATTTCTCCAGCAAAGAATGGAAATGAAATGCAGAATTGAATAGAAATGATTAAAAAGAATAGCAAAATGGCTCCTCCTTTGTTAACTTTATGCATTTTTTATCCAACACATTATCTAATCTCAGTTCTACAGTGCAGAGCTATATGAGAAACCAATGGAAAAATAATCAAACCAACAACATTACAACCTGCTCTTGATAGACAGTCTTATGGTCTTGTCCTGATGAGCAAAAAGGACGTGTTTTGAAGTTCTGTTAGACTAACTGTATTACTTTAACTGAAAAGCTCCCTCAACTCTTTGAGACACTGGCAAGGTCTTTGGTGCAACATCATCAGCCAGCACCAATGTGTGCCACCATGGGCTGTGTTGGGTTTGAAGGCGTCCAGAGATCAGTTGTGATGATATGATTGAAAAAGATGCTCTTTCTGCAACCCAGCCTGTCATGCCATGGAGCATTGTAAGGGATGGTAGTGACCTCATGCTGTGACATCCCTCACATGCTTTGAGCATGGGCTGTCACCCATGGCAAGCCCGGGTGTGCAAAAGCTGAAGGAGCACCTCACACACACAGTTTAAAGCATGGCTTCAACACCACACCTAGCTCAGGACTGGACATCATTACACACAACTGCTGCATCTTCTGGTCAAACATGTAAATGGACAGTTTTGTCCTTGGATTTAATTGAACCTTACTTAAAACAACAACAACATTTCATTTTTTTTTTCTTTTTTTTTCTTAAGGTTTTAGATTAAATTGATTTTTTTAATTTAAGTTCAAACTTCAGTGTTGTTATCAGCACTGACCCCAATTAAACAATAAAAGAATAAATAAATAAATAAGGGTGAAGAGATTAATGTCATGTGTCCTAGGTCACATACAAGGCTTAAATTTTTCACATGCTACTTAAGAAGAATGTGAATAGAGTAATATTAGAACTTGATTCTCTTAAAATACTATCAAATATTCAGTATACAGAGCCAGTTAAATAGATTCATTTGTATTAATAATAATTGCATATGTAACTTGCTTGCTCAACCTTCCTAGCCACTGTCAATCTGCAAGTTGCAAATTTTGTATCTAAAGCTGATAATCCAGTTCTTAAAGCTTGATTCTATGATTCTACTCATAGGTTCACACTTTTCCTCCTCTCGTGGGTTCTGTAGATATTTTGACTGACTAAAATCTATGATTCTATGATTTTTATGTTTATCTCGCAAAAAAACAGACCACAATACCAGCCAGCACAAACAGAAAATGGCAGAGACAGCCCAGTTTTAAGCACAACATAAGGTAGTTGTGAAGGGATGCCTTTCACTTCATTAATTTAAGATAGTGGAAAAAATATCTCCGAGACACAATTTTATTTGTTTTCCTCTGTTTAAAATCTCAGTGGTTTAGTTTTCACTGCTCTGATGTTCGCTTTGCTGCTTGCTACGCACATTCTTTTAGACATTCACGCCGAGCTTGTAGTTCAGGCACAGAAGTATTTGCTTCCTTCTCAAACAGCTCTTTAGGATCCTCTAAAGGAAGGCAAACCCCAAACCCGATACCTTGACAATGACACACTTTGGGTCTCAGCTCCCTGGTAAATGAAAACCAGACAGAAAACCCTACAGAACAAAACAAGATTTCCCTTACCTCTCCGGTCCCGCGATCGAAGTGCGCCAGGTTAGGAGGACTCGCGACTTTGCCCCACCAACCTTTCTTCCCAATGGCAAGAGCCGTCTAACCTGGTTATAGAGTTTATGCATCTCTTTATTGGCCAGCGAGCGTTAGCCATTTAAATTCCTTGGGAGTCATTTGTTAAGGGCTCTTAGGCTGAGGCTAAGTGGGTGGGACGGGAGGGAGAGGGGATGTTAGCGCTGCCAGACGCAGAGAGCTCTCCAAAGCGGTTTGAAGATTAATAGAAAAGCATCTGCAATGAAGGGATCTTTGGAGGGAGGGCTGGATCCGACTTTCAGGGAAGCACAGGAAAGAGAAACAGCCACATTTTCACAGGGAGGAGGAATTTGAAGAGAAAGATTTCGTTCAAAATCCAAAACTTGGGAAAAAAGGGAGTGAAACATGTACAAACAACTCCTTCCTAGCACAAGGCGTTGTGCAAATAGCTTGAGTTACTCACAACAGATAAGATAAGAAAAGGGCATATTTTACTTGACGGCATGAGGGTTTTTTTCAGTGAAATCTTATGTGTTTTTTTTCTTTTTTTTTTCTTCATAGGTGTCTGGCAAAATTACTTCAGGCTGCATTGGATCGATTTACCTTTAGTTGCACAAAAGAGTGAGCGAGAGGTAATTTTACTGCTCTCGGCAGCGGTGGGACGGTCGGAATAACTCAACCTGTGCCGTGTACCCAGCGTGCACCGTTTCAGTGGCAAACACGGAAACTCAAATGTGTTTGCTTGAAAGGAAAAAAAAAATAATAAAAAAACCCTGAGCCTGGTGCGAGAGTAAAAGCACAGGGGTGGTAAAACATGATTCATGACAGCAGAAATGGTCTGTACATAACAACGGAGCATTAGGCCCCGGGAGCACTTAGGCAAAGCAAACAACACACCTTCTCGAGCAGCCAAGAAGAGGAACGGCACCGAAACACTCTTTGGATGATGGATTTCCCAGTCGGCAAGCAGTGTGCACAACCAGCCGGTGGGAGACGAAGAAGTAGGGCATGCCCTGGGGAGATGACTAATTTCTGGGAAAGGATACTGCCAGGAGAAGGTGAAAAGAAAACAGCATATTGCAGAAGCAAAACAACTACAGCTTTCAGTCCTTTCCCAGGTTTTCCTACTAGCATAACCATTCCTTTCTTCTTTCTCTTTTTTTTTTTTTTTTTTTGTCCCCAAAAAGTAAAGCTTGACCCAAACCTCCAGCCAAGCAGCAGACAGGCAGCAACTTCAGAGCATCCTAGTGTGGAAGGAGAGATATCTTCACCTCTCCATGACAAACTGTGCAGAGAGGTGGATTCTGCAGAGGAAGCACTGTCAGTTTGTGCCAGATGGTCCTTCATAATCATTTGTCTGGCTCTCTTAGTGGTATAATCTGGGCATGTAAAACTTAGAGACATCCTTGTGCTGCAGAATCAGAGGCTGGTCAATAGAGAAGAGGGCTAGGGGAGTCAACGGGTGTGGAGATAAGAGCTCTAAAATTAGAAGGCTCCAAGTTAGAGAGAAATGTGGAGGATGGCAAAGATGGGCAAAAGAAACATCTTTGTGGCAGTTTCTGAGAGCAAGCAGGAAGGATAGCTGTTTTACCGACACTGCAAACCCAAAGGATGATTTCACTCACTCTGCTCTGGCTTTTTATACTTGTTTATCCACGGTGCTGTGGCTGTGGTGTGTTAGGCACTGTACAAACACACCTGCAGCCCAGATCCTGGTCCCCAAATGCCTGCAGCCCATCTACTGTACAGGTCTTTCACCCTCAGAATTCCTCTTTGCAGATGTTAACTCACACAGAGAAGCAGGTACTGCTCTGCTGGCAAGGAAGCCGTGGCATGGAAATTAACTGGGGTTTGCCCCAGACTGTGGAAGGAATCAGTCTCAAATCCAGCGATAAAATCTAGGAGATTCTGCCAAAATGAGATCCATGTCTCAATCCCAGTGATCTTTATAAGGAAGTGAGTATGAAATATTTAGCTGTTACAAGCTCACAAAAGTCCCCTCCACCAGATTAATAATTTTTTTTTTAAGGCAGTACCCTCCTCTCTACTTTGCATTTTTCTGTTGGAAAATGAACCAAATTTTTAACCATAAGCATCGTAAAGTGAATCCTATCAAATATAATTGTGTGTGTGTGTGTAGTTGAACGCAGAGGAAGACTACTCTGCTGTAAGTGGCACGAAAAAGCCCAAAGGCTAGTGAGCCAATGGGCTCGATGTTTGAAGGCTCTTCAGTGTACCATGACAATAAGGCTCATGTAGGGGAGGGCCACTCAAACCCTTGACATTCACTTTTGTACTTTCACTTTTAGCTCCAGCTTGTTGGTGGTTTCCAAGTTATGCCCCTGTTATTGTTTAAAGCAATGAACATCGGCAGATCAAGCTGCTGCAGGCTATTCGGAGGTGCCAGCACCCCCAATGGCAGAATTTGAAAATATATTCATTTGCCCTTCAGGCTTGTGCTTTTATAGGGAAGTCAGGCAGAATATTGCAAGTGTGTCATGTCCCCCCCATGTCCTCCCATGCATTAGGCACCTGCTTCCTGTCAGCTTCAAGCCCGCTGCGTTCATAAGGATTACATGGCTTTTTATATGCCTCTTTATGACGACTCTGGCATCACGAGAGGGATACACCTAAGGCAGGGCGGAAAAGTGCTAAGGGCAGAGCCACCCAAGCAGGAGGGAGGATGGGTTCTGTACACGCACACACGCTCCTCTCCTCATGCAGCGTCCACTGCGCTGGTGGGAAGATATAAACACATCTCCCATCCTAATGTACAGCTTGGCTGCAACAATGAAGTGTCCCCATCCGTTACAATAATACCTTCAATAATATTTAGTTGTTTCCTCCTTTTGGTGATTGACAGCTAAGCGGAAACCAAATCCTAAGAGATGTGAAAGAGAACAGTCCAGAGAAGAGTCCATCCAGAGCAGTCCATGCCTATGATCCACGCTGCATCAAAATAACCATGACCAGCAGATCGCAGGAGGTGACTCTCCCCCTCTACTCTGCGCTCATGAGACCCCACCTGGAGTGCTGTGTCCAGCTCTGGAATCCTCAACATAGAAAGGACACGGACCTGTCGGAATGGGTCCAGTGGAGAGCCACAAAGATGAGAGGGATGGAGCACCTTCGCTATGAAGACAGGCTGAAAGAGCTGGAACTGTTAAGCCTGGAGAAGAGAAGGCTCCGGGGTGATCTTATTACAGCCTTCCAGTATCCTGTAACCTTCCAGCCTACAGGAGAGCTGGAGAGGGACTAGGAGGGTAGTGACAAGACAAGGGGGAATGGTTTTCCAGTTGGAAGAGAGGAGATTTAGATTAGATACTAGAAAGAAATTCTTTACTGTGAAGGTGGTGAGTCACTGGCACAGGTTGCCCAGAGAAGCTGTGGCTGCCCCATCCCTGGAAGTGTTCAAGGGCAGGCTGGATGGGGCTTTGAGCAACCTGTTCTAATAGGAGATGTCCCTGTCCGTGGCAGGGGCGTTGGTTCTCGATGATCTTTAAGGTGCCTTCCAACTCTAACCATTCTATGATTCTATGATCCTATGTTTCCCATAGACCTTCCGTTGCCTTTTATTCTCTCCCATAGTGGGATTACACACGTAAGGTTTTTCCTAAATAATTCTTTTCCTGAATACAGTGATAGAAAAAGCTGGACATTTGAAGAAAAAGAGTGAGATGAGGTACACTGTAATGTGGTAATACCTACTGGATGGGGACTGGCTCCCTGACACAGAATAGGCTTCCAAGGAGATGTTGTGCTTCCCCTCAGCTGCCTCTCTTACACAAGCAGATACACAGTCTGGCCTCTGCAGATCAAGTGCACTGGGCTCCTCCACCTGATGACAAGCACTAATAAAGCATTGGTTCTGCTCTCTGAGGTTTTGGCAAAGATCGAACCTTCCAAATGCTTTGGGAGATCCAGAGGCTGATCACAGGCTCATCCTTTTATTGGGGTGGGGTTATTCTCTGGATGAGAGTGAGGTGATCATGGTAGGAAACTGGTTTTCAGGAGGTATTTCAGGGTGGCAGCTTGACATCTTGTGACAGTGCAGACACGTGAGCAAGTAAGTGAAAGGAGAAGGGAAAGTAAGGAGTGAGGAGTGAGTTGGTTATATTTGGTCTTCAAAAACTACTGAGAGACTGTAGTGGAACCAGAAGGGAATGTGCCAAGTGAAATATTTCACCAAAAGGACACATTAATTTAAGAGTGACCTACAAGGTCTCTGATCTTAATCTCAGAAAGTCTTTACAGTCTATCAGTATATTCACACATAAGCTCATGCTCAGCCACAATACAGCCACAAAAATTAGGATCTTATAATGTAACAGACAGGCCTTTTTCTTTCTTCCTCTTTTCTTTTCCTTCTATTTTAACAAAACCACTTTGTGTTTGGTGGGACAGGTTCCCACATGTTTGTAGAACCATTTTATTGCCTATTTCAATGTTTAAAGAGACAACACCACGTTATTTAAATGAATAACATGTTATTTTACACCTGTTCTTACACAATGTGAGTTAATACAGCACAATTCGTCATTTCCTGACTTTCATAAGTTATTGTAGACCAAAAACCGGAGAGATCCTCCAGAGAACATACACTCTGTACCACAACGCTCTTATTTCTTTACGGGTGGATAATATACAACAAACACACATAATTACATATCTAAAAAAAGCTTTACTGTTTACACTCTCAAGAGAATTTTCAGAGGTATTCAGGCTCCCAGTTAGACACTTGAAGGCAATAACTTTTCAAGTTCTCTCACACTGAAGCCTTTTCCCACGCGCAACTAAGTCAGTGCTTTGATGGAGGATTCCCAATCAAAGGCCTTGTAAAGGTGGACTCCCCTTCTGCTCTGCCAGCCCCCACCACATCTCCCATCCCAGCATGGAGAGGACAAAGTCACGGCCCTGAAGGTGGAGTCCCACCACGGGGAAATTTGGCCAAGGACACTTTGGGCTTTCCCCTTTTAATCTTAGGCTTCTCTGGTTAATGGGCAGTGAGAGTTGCCCTGATAACCTTAATGGACACTAGACAAAGGTTTTGGTTTATTTTTAGCAAATATTTTAACTGTCATTCTGCAATGAAAGTCAGCACAGATGATCACCCTGGAGAGTAGGCTCAGTTTCCCCATATGCAATTTTGTGCTTTCATTTAAAAAAGCAGATTTTAGGTTCCAAAATGCAAGACGACGGGTGCTGAATAAACCCATGGAATGTGATAGATTTTAATTAGCACATTAAAAAAAAAATAAAAAAGGGAAACTAGCAAAACCCAAAAGTTTTTTTCCTATAGCCATGACCATTACATTTCTGTGACACATTTGCTTTCCATTAAAATAAATGCAGGGTGAGTTCTGGATAGACATACCTATAAGGGAGGTTAATAAGATGATTGCTCTCCAGTTCCTGGGTAAATAGAGCACTCTACGGGAGAAAGATTTAGACCTCACTAGCCTGATGTGGCTGCTGTTTCACACCACAGTCTCACAGATGTGTTAAACTGGGGCTGCCAACGTAATGTCACACTCTCTGTCCTTCCCACAGCCTCTGCTGGTGCTGCCACAAGCCTTTTTTGCAGCTGCGCCCTGAGCACATGCTACCAAACACCTGGGCTGGCAGAAGGGAAGAAAAAGGTGGGACCAGTCCTTCTGCCAGCCAGCATTGCTGGCTTGAAGCGTTTGTCAAATCACCAGCATTGAGCAAATTTGTGGGAAAATGGGAAAGATTTCTTTTGAAGCCTGCTGAAGTGAGTTTCACAGCACCGCTCCCACTCTGGAGAAGCTAATGAGATTTCACAGAGGGTAGATGAGAGCCTTTCTATAACACCGAGGTGCTCACTGAACCATCCAGAGATATCAGAGGGTAGAATAGTTAGCTCTTTCTAAGTTTGGATGCAGCCAGTGAATTTTAGTGCTGCAGGTATCAAAAGGCTGAAGGTACTGGAGGAATCAAGGAGGGAGGTGCAGTGCGGTGTGTGAGCTCCACGGGTCACTGAAAGGCACCTGGTGGCCACCGCCTGTGGCTAGCAGGGATATCCAGCCAGCACAAGCCAACCATGTACCAATTAATTTCAACAATTAAAAGGTTCCCAGCAAATAAGATTCTTGCTTGTTCGCTCTGGGGCCTTTTTGCAAAAGAGGGCATTGTGGGGCTTTGTGATACATGTTCCCAAGAGAGAGGATCAAGACCTCCAAACTTGTAGGTGCAGGAGGCTTCCAGAATTGGGGTATGAAACTGAGAGTGGTTAGACCACCTAATCCTCACTGACTCCATTCCACCAATTGCCCTGTCCTTTCACAGGTCACAGTGGGATATAAGAGTACTAAGTGAAAGCTTTTCCTTTAGCCAACAGGCATCATCTTTGGTTAGGGTATAACCTCTTCTGTTTTACTTCCTAATGTCTTACTGAAAGTAAGACAATAAGCATCACTCAGAAATTGTTTGTAAAAAGAGGTTATCAGATAAGGGAACCGACACAGTTCCCTTCAGGAAGACAAATTTACTTTTCTGCCTCCCACTGACATGAAGGAAAAATTTAGACTAGAGTAGACTGAACGAGCTGCAGGGGAGTTGACTGTATCCATTAACTCCGGTGTCTCTTACATTATGTTTCATTACATGTTCACAGCTTCCACGTATCAGAACACTGATTTATTGTCAGGATTAGAAAAAAACAACTTCTGATGGTGTTGATAGTCTGACCTGCCAGGCACAGAAAAGGAATCGTTCCCAAAGAAATCTGTGTTAGGCAGATGAAGCTTTATACCAGTCCTACGCTGCCAGAACACCTGGGATGGGACTTTTCCTACTAAAAAGCTGTTGTGATCGAGTCACCCCTTGGCGGTGTGTGCTGCAGTGAGTTGGGAGTGGGGTCACACCTCTTGGCCCATTGCCCCACCTCGGCACGGTGCACTTTGTCCCTGCAGCCCAGGGCAGATTTGCCCGTGCCATCATGTGCTCTCACCTTACCTAACCTCACCCCAGCACCCCGGCTCCCCCTCTGCCGGGGTTTGCATCCTCTCTGCTCCTCTCTCCTGTCCCCCTTCACTAGGGGCAGGCAGGATACTGGGCTGCAAACCTACCTTCTGGTTTGGGGCTGATTTAAAGCTATGCTGCCAGTCTAAGATGTGCTTCTATAGCAGAGGAAATGGGATGGATTTCCCTGTTATTCCACCAAACATGTCATCTACAGCACAGGCAAGCCCTAGAGCTATGTCTATACCCAGCCACTTGCATGGTGCAGACACAAGTGTAACACAAGCTGCTCTTGGTATGAACTTCGCAACCCTGTGGTTAAACCACCCACCGTAACCAAACATGCTCAAATAGTGAAAGGACACTTTCACCTCCACGGCTGCACCTGGGCTGGGGCCCGCCACCAGTGTGGGGCTCTGGGGCACCGTCTCCCTGACTGCCAGGGCTGCCCCAGGTCATCCTGTGGGCGAGAGCCAGCCCAGTTAAACTTGAAAGTGCTCAAGGGCTGTGTTAATGGGCAGCTCTCTGTAATCACAAGAAGGTGATTTTTTCACAGGACTACACTTCTGCTATGAAACACTTCTCTCAAAGAAAGACCTCAGAGTGCTGTTGACATAACTTACCTCTGCAGATATCTGACAAGATAAACCATGCAAAGTGTCTGTGATTTCAAGGATCTTAATAGCCAAAATGTTTAGGAATGAGAAGAATGGTCTGAATGACTGCAGTTATTAAATCCATTAGTTAAATTGCTCTTTCACTTCCCCAGGAGAGAAAATGTTTCTGCAACGACCTAGGACCTGTTGTTCTTGAGCCACTCACAAAGCCTAAGCGGGGGACATATCTCATTCAGGACTCATCTAAGTCCCACACTTCCTATTTCTCGGGGAAGGGTTGTATTTTCAAGACGACATTTCCAAACTGACAATAACCAATGCCTTGAATTGAGACTCAGAATCTGCATGAAAATATCCCAAGAGAGGAAGATCCTTTTACTTTGGCTAAAGAATGGGTTGGAGATAGAGTGAGCTCTTCTGAGCAGTATCCACACTCTCAGCTCTGCCCTATTTCTCTCTCATATTTCTTATCTTCTAGAGGGAGGGTTCATGTAGACTGTGGGACTGCCCAGGGTAAGCATCGTGGGCAAGTCACAGAATCAGAGTTGGAAGGGACCTTAAAGATCATCAAGTTCCAACCCTCCTGCCATGGGTAGGGACACATCTCGCTACAGCAGGTTGCTCAAAGCCCCATCCAGCCTGGCCTTGAACACCTCCAGGGATGTGGCATCCACAACTTCTCTGGGCAACCTGTGCCACTGTCTCACTACCCTCACAATAAAAAATTTCTTCCTGATATCTAATCTACATCTCCCCTCTTCCAATTTAAAACCATTACCCCTTGTCCTATCACTACATTCCCTGATAAAGAGTCCTTCCCCCTCTCTCCTGTAGGCCCTCTTCAGGTACTGGAAGGCCTTTATAAGACCTCCCTGGAGCCTTCTCTTCTCTGGGCTGAACGATCCCAGCTCTCTCGGGCTGTCTTCATAGCAGAGGTGCTCCAGCCCTCTGATAATTTCCCTGGTCTTCTGCTGGACCTCTTCCAATGGGTCCATGCCCTTACTGTCTTGAGGTCTCCAGACCTGGATGCAGTACTACAGGTGGGGTCTCATAAGAGCAGAGTAGAGGGGCAGAATCACTTCTCTCCACCTGCTGGCCTCCTTGTTTTGGGGGAAAGGTGAAGGCTTTAGGTAAAAGATTATCTGCCTTTGGGTCCAGGGAAAAGACCTTGCCACGTTTTATTTGTTAGCAAAGATATAACTGATGGCAACACTGTCCTCAGCTGTTGGGCATAAATAATGCTCACCATGCACCTGTGACATTGGCTGTTTGCAAGGGGGCATCTGCAATTAAACAGGAAATTGCAGCTTGTCAGTGGGTTAACCAGGTGACAAATTACTGTGATCCTGCAGAAATACTCCCTCTTTTTTGTAAAAACAGTTAAAATCTTCTCAGGAACTCTAAAAGGTCAGTGACTCTACCTTTCTCAAAAACACGCAAGGTAAATTCCTAAAGGAAGCACATTTAGTTGGTGGGAACACATATAGGTTGCATTTTAAAGGTAATATCCAAATTACCAAATATCCAGGGGAAGAGCTGCTACAGCCTCTGTGCAGCTAAAATGGGTGAAATCTGACCTTTCTAGGGTTGTGTGCTGCCTCTAGAGCACCACTGGAGGTACGCAGAGACCTATGTTTGAGGACATTGCCCTTCCTACTACCTTGCTGGAGGTCATTCTAAAAGAAAAGAGAAGACATTTTTGTGCAGCCTGTCCCAGCCTTACCCAGTACATGATTTAGCACAGAATACCTGGCTATGAAAATGTAATATATTGCTGTTTAGTACACAGATTAATTTGGCAATCACCAGCTTGTCATCTGTCCGTCTCCTGTTCGAATACTTAGACTTCCCACATCACCCCTGAGGTCTGAATTTGCTATCTGTAGAAGGAATTATTTTTTCTGTTTATATCCAGGGGTGTATGTGAAGAGATGGTTGAAATTTTGTTGCTGTGTAAATTTATTTGAATGCAGTTGATTCACTCCTGGTGCCACATCATCATGTTTGACATGAGCAATGTTACATCAGGATTCAGTTTGACTTCCCGTATGTTTCATGGTATGAAACTGGTGGTATGTACAAGACAGTGCATCCCAGAAAATACAAATAAAGCCATCAGGTGGTGAGGGTTGCCTTGTTTTAATCTTTGGCCTTTGTAAATTAAGAAAATCTTTTTCTGAAGATGTGCCACAAAGCCAATGAAGAGTAGTAAGGTTATACCAATGCTTTAGACTGCTTTTCTTTGGAAACTCTCAATTCTTTTGGGAGCAATTATTGTTAAAAATTAAACTTAAGCAGATTAAAATTGCCTTGCACGTAATTTCCTAAGTATATTGATGATGACAACAAAGGAAAAGTCATTTCCTTACACAATCACTGAGCTACGTCATTTCAGAGAGGAAAAAAGTTAATATTTTGAGTTTGTGCACTTAGTCCTGAAGAGACCATTTTATCCATGTGGAAAGGTTACTTTTGGTCTGTCATTGACTGCCTTGGGAGATTAAACATAATATTAAAGAGCCATTACAGAGCACGTTGCTGTGCACGCCGTGTACACCTCAGCGGCACTGGAGGACACCCGTTGCCTGGAAGAACAGGAGCCTCCGTAATGACTGCCTGTTTCTAGCACAGACACTCAGTTGCACTCAGAGTCCAGACAGCATCAGGAAACAAAAAACCTTCTCATCTAAAGCATAAGACGGCCTCTTGCATTTAGTGACAAGGAAGACAGATTTCTCTGGAACAAGGCTTTTCCATCACGAGCTCCTCTATGAATGCCTACACTGTGTTTTGGGGTATCTGCCAAGAAGCAGATGCTTCCTGGTAGATGCCCAGGAGGCTCAAACAGGTGCCTCACTAACCAGGCTCCCTCCAGCACAGCCTGCATCCCTGCTAAATACCATAGGAACTATAGCCATGACCATAATACCGCCGAAGGGTAGGGTTACTAACCTACAGGTGGCTCCTCAGCTGTCTGGCAGCAGTAGGCTTGTGTCCTGGTAAGCAGTCTCGTGCCTGGTGCCACCGTCGCCGTTGCGTCCCCAGCACCCAGCCACCCGCTGCTCTGAGACTTCAGCTGAGGACTTTGTAGGCCACGGAGAAACAACAGGGCAGACCTCGTGCTTTCAGATGCTCTTTTACTGAAGCTATCACGGGAACCTAAACCATTACAACACCTAACAAGGACCAGAGCCGGTTAAAGGGCACTTTACAAAAGGTTCCTCCCTGGGTACACTGTGATCGTGTTTCGCCAAGAGCAGCCAGCTTCTCTCCTACCTCCTCTGGCCAAAGGTCAGCATGTCGAAGCGAACGAAGTCCGGCAGTAGCTCATGGTTCAACGGCTAAAGCCACTCCAGCTTAGCTCAGGTGCTCCAGAAGTAAAGCTGCTGTGACACTCAAGCTCACAGGTACAAACTACTGTAAAATTTGGGAGGGGAGGGAGCACATTTCGGCACAGAAGACAAACAGCATTTGTGGCTGTAACTGAGCAAACACGAGATAAATAGGCTCGTTGTCTTCACCTGGGAGCTGATTTCCCTGTTTGCACATCCTAGCACTCGCATGCTCTTCCTGGTTTTGCTGAACACGTGGTGTTCCCAGCCTGGTTTCCCAAAAAACGGCCCCATGCCCCACCCCAGGCCTCCAAACTCACCCCATGGCTGCCAGCCCCCTTCTCACATCCACCACTTCTGGAGCTGCTGGCTGGCAGCAGCTGAGCAGCACGACGACAAAGAGAGGTCTCAGAGCCCACGTAGCTTTAGGAAAGCTAGGGCTAAGTCAGAGAGATGAAATTTGTAGGTGATTGAGGGAGAGGCAGCTAGAACCAAGATTTTCCCCCACCCTGAGAAGCAGAGGCCAGCAGGGCTGTGCCACCTGTGGGTGAGGGCACCCATGGTCCCTAGCAGCCACCCAGCCTGCAGGAAGGGGATGCAGAGATGAGCAAGGAAGGACTGCAACGGGTGGGAGGCTGGGGACATGGGAAGGAGCTGGAATTGCTCCGCATTCCTAGGGCGATACTATAGAAAACCAGACTTAATAAGTTCTGCTATTCATAGATCAGCCAGTTATAATGATGTTAAATCCTCCAGCCCTTGTCTGTCAAATTCACACTGAGATAAGTAGGAATTAAGCACGTTCAAGAGCCTTTGAAGATGTGTATGTGCCTAGATATTGGCCTGGGGAGGTCTGACTTTAAGTACCCCTGTCTTAACAGCAACATATAAAAAAAGGGTTCTGCCTTTCAGACACAAACTTTAATCATTATATTGCCTAACTCACAGAAACCATACCAACAAAATCATGCAAAGTGTACCCAGTTATGTTCTAATACTGAATAAAAATAAAATTTCTGAGACTATGGAGACTATGCCACACTTTCATTTCATTAAGCATAAAGCATTTTTTGATTAACTTAGACTGCAAACCCATCATGCTGTCTTCCAAAACACTAAATTTAATCTTCTTTAAGTACACTATGGATACAAATGTAAAGTTACCAGAATGTCACAGGAGAAGTAATGAAAACGTCTAAAAGTGTGGCCTACAGCAGAGAAAGAGAGAAAATGGGTTTCTGCAGTTGTGGAATGGGGAGTCGGGGAAAATCCTGGCTGCTGGTTTTGCTATTTTCAGTTCATTAGTAGAAGCGTTGTCTCCAGAGAGAGCTGCTTTCCTTCCTTCCTTCCTTCCCCTCTTCTCTAGAAAGAGGACAATGCACAGAAGGAATACAATGGTTTGAAGAAGAAATTGTTTTTCTTTTATCCTTTTACATCTCTCAGTTGCTCTTCTTAACAGTGCGTAATTTTAAGGCAGTAGTAATGAAGGAGATATATTCAGAAAGAGCTGACCTTTTAATAAAACAAGGAAGAAACACTGAGGGCAGACCGAAATCTGAGGAGTGGATGATACCTTTTAATAAGGATGTATAAGGGAGCAATCCCACTAATTGTTTGCCTGCTGGTTTGGAAACCCCTGACAGCTAATGTACTGCATGCTATTGTGCACTCAGTTCAGAGAAGGGAAAACCCAGTTTGTTTATTACCCCATTATGGGGCTTTGTTTCTGATGTTCTTACTCTCAAAAGCAGCAAAAGCACCAAAACAGTGTGTTGTTTAATATCAAACAATGCTCCTTCTTCTCTTCAGAGCAAGGAAATCCAGTCTTGCTCAACTGCTCAGCCAGAAGGAACATAACTATACTTTTAGACTGGGCTTATCAAAGAAAATAAGGAACTGTGTGAAAGCAGGCAAAACTTATAATAGGAGCAAAGGGAACTCATCATTAATTGTTAGGAGTTTCTCAAAGTGCCTGTCAAACTGGGAACACAACCTTTTACAAACCCTGGTGTCAGTTTTAACCTCAGAAAGAGAAATCAACAGCTAGACATGTGTTTTGGGAAAAAGGAGTATGTTGCAGTAAGGTGGCAGAGTGGCAGGCAAAAGCCCCAGGTGATGTAGCCAGGGCACAGGGTGCTGCTGTGGGGTCTTACCTCTCAGGTGGGTTCTCTGCCCTCCTGGCTGCTTTGGAGCAGTTCTTTCTCTTGGTTTGGCCCAGAAATCACATCCTGGACATGAAAGTTTAATTCAAACTGTGAGATCTTCTCAAAACTTTTGGTTCTAATCATGTATATTCTCCGACAAAAGCACGTTGTGTTTAAAAAAAATCTCAAAAAGCCACAACATAAGCACATAAACCCCTACTTAGTGCTCGTTCCCTGTGGAAGAGTGTTAGACACTCCCTTCTGAAGAAGGATCATATTTATTCCTACAAGGGGAAGGCAAGGAGATTCCCGGTGGAGGAAGGGCTGGACTACTGCATGTGCTGTATCCCTATTTGGCCTCTGGGAGAGCAGAAGAGGGCACATGTATTCTTTCCAGTGCCCCAGCCAGTAAAACCCTCTGCCTGCTTTGATCCCTGGGGCAGCTCAGGGCAGTCCCATGTGTTCTGCACATCTGTACCATGAGATAGCTCAGTTTACAGAATCACAGAATGGTCAGAGTTGGAAGGGACATTAAAGATCATTCAGTTCCAACTCCCCTGCCATGGGCAGGGACACCTCCCACTAGAGCAGGTTGCTCAAAGCCCCATCCAGCCTGGCCTTGAGCACTTCCAGGGATGGGGCATCCGCAACTTCTCTGGGCAACCTCTTCCAGTGCCTCATCACCCTCACAATAAAAAATTTCTTCCTAATATCTTATTTAAATCCTCTGTCCTGGTCTGCTGAGCATCCACACTGCATAAATGCTTGCTTTTGAGTCCTCTTTTGGACAAAGCCAAACCACTATTCCTGAAAAAAGCCCAGATGTGGCTCCAATGACAGACAAAACAGGCTCACCCCTGCCAGGTGTGGTGGCCTGGGCTGATGCAGCAGAGTCTTCTGAGAGAATCCCTGCACCTACGGGTGTCCCTGTGTGACTCCATGCTGTAGCCAAACACACCCCCTCAGTTTCATCATGCCTCTCTGCTACGCTTCAGGAGCTCACAGTTAACAAAAAGCGCATGAGAAATGGTAACCATGCCTTAGGACTAAGACAGTCATCACAGGTGCTAGAGAAGACCCAGGGCACATGGTTTGTGGCTGAGCCAACCTGTTCCAAAGGGGTTAGCGGAGAACCCCAGCTCCTGATATAAATAATAAGTTTATGTCTATTTGAATGAATTAATTGTCTGCTGCCTCCGTTTTTGTTATCCCCAAAGCAATAGAGCAGAGTTAGTAAATATAAGTGAAAACTGCTGGTTACCAAAGTTACTCTGAACAAACCCAGTGTCCAGTAGGCAAAATTTGTTTTCCCTCTGGTTCCTTGGAAGTGCAGCAGTTATATGAAGTGTAGGCCAACAGCTAAAAGCTCATTTCATTTACAAATGTGAAGAAACTTGCATTTAGCACTGGAGTGCTTTGAGGGAGGTGTAAATATTCATATACTCATCCCCTTGCCTGCCCACCTCATGTGGGCATTTACAGTGCAAGTGGTCAAAAAAACCCACCCTAAACAAATGAAAGAGGAGCCTTCCCCCTGGGGAAGAAAGAGGCAAGCAGAGGAGACAGAGACACCTCACAGCACAGTGTCAGATCTCCAAACACCTCAAATAAAATACCAAGCTATTACACCCAGTTCATACAGAAATCCTCCTGCTGCTAGCAGGTGAACGGGAAAGTCATATTTCACAATTGGATTCCAACAAGGGGGTCATGCCTTGGAGATGAGAAACTGTGCAAAAGAAACAGGCTATTTTTAAAAGTCAAGCCAAAGGCTTGAAGAAAAACCTTCTAAAAAGTAGCCGCCAGCACAGCTGTGTTTATGGGTCTATTCAGGCGGCAAGTAGCTGGCTCATAGATTCTGAGTGCAACTAATGATTTAACGTCGTGACCCAAGCAAGAAAGTGGAACACCCCGAGAAACGATTTTGGCAAGGCTGTATTTAATGAGTCACAGTGTCCTGTTATCTGATGGCGCGTTTTTACGTGGTGGGAGCTATTTTAACTGCCATACAATGATCCAAGAAGCTGCAAAGGGTGGAATGCTCCCCACTTCAGTGCCAGCCCGGTCACTACCCACCATGTTTTTGCCTCATGTCCCCATCAGCAAGACAAAACTGCCGTCTCTCCACAGAAATTAACTGGTGCTGGACCTGGGTATGGGGCCACCATAAATGTGCTGTGTCTGTAAGCTGGCTTACAGCTCTCCTGACCTTTGCTGGGTATTTTCCTTGGTTTTAGTCTGGGGGAAGAGGTCACATCTTCCTGGTATTTGTGTCTGTTCTTTTTCACATGAGCAGCCAGAGGAATAAATGAGAAGTAGAGTATGCTCGTGAATCAGAAATAAATCCTGTTTGAAAGCTGGCTTGAACAGATGATCCAGATGGGTACATTTGTTCTGGTGATGGTTTTCTTAAAAAAAACCCCAACTCCCAGCCTTTTTTACTCTACCCCACATTAATTTTCTAAAAACACCCCAAAATATTTGACCCTATCCATCTCTTACTGACAGAGCTGACAGGAGACTTATACACACTATAAATTAGCTTTATGACTAAAAACTGCTACTCCTAAATATTTTTATATGCAAACAGGAAAATCTATTGCACATTAAAATTTCACCAGTGTAAGATGCTTATCTGAGGTCTCAAAAAGCTGCCCTCACAGCTGAAAATATTTAGCATTTTAAAAGATTCTTAATTAAAAAAAGCAGTGGGATTTTTGTATGTGGTTGTTTTTTTAAAAAATCAGATGGAAGTTAGATCTGGAATGGCCAAATGCCAGTTGCTGAGTTATGTGCAATGGCTCCTCTGCTGGGAACTGCTGTCGTCTCTAATACCAAAACTCTACCTGCAGATATTGGAGTACTGAGCATTAACTGTCTTCCAGAGTCAAGGTGGTCACCAGGATCAAAGAGGAGAAGCAGAGGGAGGTTGAACTCATTGACTCGCTTGCAAATCTTTGTCAGAATTTTGCTGATGCCCCTTCCCTACACAAGTTCACGGGTCTTGCATGCTAACAGTCTGAAGGACACAAATCAGAAATATTTTCAGTTTTCACTTCCCTTAAGAAAGTCACGCCTGCCGTCTTAACACAGAAACGAGTCTGTAAGTTAGAATTACCCCTTTTTAACTTGCTTGGACTTCACTCACAAAACCATAACATTAACTGTAAGTAATTTACATAATTACAACTCTGGAAAGCCTGAGTTTAAACAAAACAGCAAACTCCCTAGAACTGGATTGGACAAGAAGAAAAACAAGAGAGAAGATGCAGATCCTATCTCCCATAGCCTGGCGTGTTAGCACAATGCTATTCCCAAAACAGTGTCAAAATCTGACTTCCTAAAACACTGCAAAATTTGAATTCTTCAAAACAAACTTCCACCACCACCTTCCTTTTTTTTTTTTTTTAAAGAAAAAAAAAAAGCCAAGCCATCTCCAATATATTGAAGAACAAAACCAGCAGGCCTCAAAGTTCAGCACCATGATAAGTGCCAGTTAATAACTTGCCAAGCAGAGCAATCATGGACCCTGGACACAAAGTCTAGTGAGGTTGCTGGAGAGAGCTGTGAACCCAGGGCTAGTGGAGATCTGCACCATGAAGTGCTGTTATGGGCTGGTACCACAGAGCTCCTTCCCTTCATCAGGCAGAAGTTTAAGAAGGCTTTTTGCCTCTTCAAGGGAAGAAAGGGACAAACTCATGAAAGCATGAATTTGTCAGTTTTGCTGGTGTCCATCAGAAATTCTAAGATTTGACTAAGAATAATTATTATGGATATTTTTAAGATTATTCCATCTTGATTTCTTTTTAACCAAAGTCTTCAGTTTCCCGTAAGACAAATCTCTGATTAGACTCTCAATGCAGCAAAGTATCTAAGCAAGTGAAAACAGTTTAAATCTCACCTACATTGCCGCAATTGCAATCTGTTTAAAATGACACATGTACTGGCTGGGGTGAACTCTATCTGACTCTCCCAGAATGTAGCCAGAGGTCTCAGTAACCTTCTTGCCACTGCAGGTGAGGCACAGGACAGCTTTCACTGTGTTTTCATGCTGCCATGAAGACACTCCCAAGTAATTAAACAATTTCTTTATTGAAACTTCCTTGTTTAAATGCAAATGAAGAGCAGAGCTGAGCCTACAATGTTGAATGAGCATAAATTGCAATGCCTTAACTGAATTTCATTTCCATGCCTTCCCCTCTTTTCTTCCGTAGGGAGGATGTGTCATCATGAAATTTAAAAGAAAGCTCTGTATGTATCCTGCTTCTGTTTGCAAAAGGCTGCTCACCTTTCTATTTGCCATTTTAAAAACTAACTGAAAAGAAACATTCTTCATCAAAAAAATGTCCTTTATATCTGTGCAGAAAGCAGTCACTTTGAAAAACGCTCAGTTGCAGCCATGTGCATTACTCAAGCTAGTGAGAGTAATAGTATTTGTATCCAACATCAGTATTAACTCACCAGCCATTCACATCAAAATATTCTGCAGCAGGAAATATGTTACTTCCTAGAGCGACAAAATTTAGCATATAGAGCAGCACCCTATTAAACAGCTGGACATGACTCGAGTTTTAATGTGGGTTATCTGTAGTTATGGTGCTAGTACAGAATCACAATGATGGTTTTCACCCTGGCTGATCAGAAAGAAATTCTTGTCTTCAGCCTCATTGGAACAACTGCATGGCACAAAGGATGGTCTTCATTGACTTTAGTCAAGGGTGAAACCCCACTAGAGCTTTGCAGAAGAGGACTTCCAGTCTAGGCCACTCCATCATTCTGTTCTATGATTCTATGACTGTAGCCTGTTAAACCTGTCAAAATACGGTTCTGTTGGATTTACTGGCTATTGCCCTTACCTCCAGATTGCGAAAAGGAGGGGCTGTATTGCCTGTAAGCCTCTGGAAATCCTTTTCCCTTGAGAGTGGTACATCTCGTATTTTGGTGTACAGAGGATACCACAGAACATTGAAGCAAAAGGTCTTTCAGAAGCACAAAAGCGATAACAAGGGAGAAATCAAGGCAACAGGTGCATTTAGGCCCTTTTTATTGCTCCTTAGCACTGCTGTCTCAGATTTATGCCCAGATGACGCCTCTTTGCTCTGGGGTGTGATAAGCCTCCAAGACAAGCGACTTCAACTTCCAGATGGCTGGACATAGGCCATTCTTGCTGCTCTCCCACTCCCTTCAGCCATCGCTCTCCCTGTTTGTTTCTGTGATATTGCTCCTTTCCATGGGATTTTTTCACAGGGTTGTGTTGAACACCAGGTGCCCAGAGCTCCTTCCCTGTCTTTCAGCCCTCCCCTAGGCAGAAGGCAGCAGAGCTCCCCCATGCCCACCCCCATTTCATGCCCTCTCCACAGAGTTCTGGCATCAGTGGTGCTCCTCATTTGGGTAGACGCGCTTGATCTCGTGCTCCTACCCATGATACGATTTTTTGTGACCACTGCTATTAGGCCTGTACTTACAGCACTGCAGTTTCAAACAATGTCCCCCTTGCTAAGGGTTTCCCACCTGACTTCTGACACAGACCTAAACTTCGTGCTTCAGGACTGACTGACAAGAAGTTTTAAGTAAAAAAGTAATGCTACTTCCACAGTAGCTTCCACTGTACCTAATCCCTGTCATCCAGGCTGATGAAACCCACCAACAAGCCAAGCAAGCTCTCCCTGCAGTAATCACAGCCACTCTTCCTACATTTTCATGTAGACATGGTGTCTGGAGAGACTTGTTGAAATCCATAGGCACATCCCATAAATTTTCAGTACTGCAGCATGAGAACCCCACTGGAACCCCCACTCAGAGCCATCATCCTTGCTGTTACGTCTATTTAACATCCCAGGCAGGCACAGCCTTATCAGGAACAGCATTTACTCACAAGTGTAGCCTGATGTATGCATAATGGCAATGTAGTTCCCAAGGATAACATCAGCAGTGATAAAAAAGATATCAGCTAGAGACAGCTTTGCAGAACCAAGATTTTAGCTATCAATCCCACTGACTGACCCCAACAGACTGAGTAATTCCATTAAACTCAACCTGTAGCTGCCTATCCATGAATTTTCTGTTGTCAAGGTCTTAGTCTCAGCTTTATAAAGTTGTCTGCCTGCACAGAGCTAACCACTGGTGTGGTTTGAGCATCTCTGGGAGCCATCCAAGTGGAAGAGCTTCATGATAGAGTACCTGCCCTGAGTATTGCTTGGAGAAGCATTAACAAAGGTGCCATAAACCAGGTTAGAAAAAAGCTGTTTCTGTGCATTGCAGAATGTTTACATAGCAATTTTCCCTCTAAAAGTCCCACATTTTTCAGGTGAAAGCATTCAGTTCAGTAAAGCTTAGCATGATCCCAGCTGACACTCTGTCTAAGGTGCTGCTGCAATTACAAAAACTGCCCAGAAGAAAGAAGATCTAAGCAAGATGCGCAGTTTTTTCTGGAGACAGTTTAAAAAATATATCACTGCTGTGGTGCCACAGCATTTGTCTGATAATATCTTTGCAGGAGGTAGGAAGGACTGGAATAATGACTATTCTCTGCAGCTATTCAGAAAGGATGAAAAGTCAGTAGAGGCTTCACATCTACAAAACATGACTTCCTTCACGCAACAACCAAAAGATTTTGATTCGAACAAGGCATTTTCATTTTTAAGCCAAATAATCATTAGATACAAGACAGGCAACCTGATGACCTTTCAAATTTGATTCCTTCCAAATACAAAGGTTAAATGGCACTGCAGCTTTTGCTCAGTGTCTTTTGTCATCATTCTTATAGCCTGGGAGATGCAGGGAAGATGACCAGTAAATCCACATAAGTCAGGATACTGTAGTATGAGAAGTAAGCCTTCGTTATCTGCTTCGGGGTAGGAAGGCTCTACAGAGGGACCTGGACAGGTTGGATTGATGGGCCAAAGCCAGTTGTATGAGGTTCAATAAGGCCAAGTGCTGGGTCCTGCATTTCGGTCACAACAACCCCAGGCAATGCTACAGGCCTGGGGAAGAGTGGCTGGAGAGCTGCCCAGCACAAAAGGACCTTGGGATGCTGGTGGGCAGCCAGCTTAACGTGATTCAGCAGTGTGCCCAGGCAGCCAAGAAGGCCAACAGCATCCTGGCTTGTATCAGGAATAGCGTGGCCAGCAGGAGTAGGGAAGTGATGGTGCCTCTGTCCTGGGCACTGGTGAGACCTCACTTCAAGTGCTGTGTTCAGTTCTGGGCCCCTCACTACAAGGAGGACATTGAAGTGCTGGAGCATGTCCAGAGGAGAGCCACCAAGCTGGTAAGAGGTCTGGAGAACAAGTCCTATGAGGAGAGGCTGAGGGAACGGGGCATGTTTAGTTTGGAGAAGAGGAGGCTGAGGGGAGACCTCATTGCCCTCTACAGCTTCTCTACAGTTGTAGAGAAGCAGGTGCTGGCTTCTTCTCCCAAGTGGATAATGACTGGACCAGAGAAAATGGTCTGAAGTTGCAGCAGGGGAGGTTTGGATTAGGTACTAGAAAAAATTACTTTACTGAAAGAGTGGTCAGGCACAGGAGCAGCCTGCCCAGGGAGGTGGTGGAGTCACCATTCCTGTAAGTATTTAACAAACGTGTAGATGGGGCACTTCAGGGCATGCTCCAGCGACTGAGATTGTTGGGGTTTTTTGTACGCATGTGGTTGGACTGAGCGATCTCAGAAGTCCTTTCCAAACCTGATGATTCTGTTTAGACAGCCACTAAAAAAAGATATTTCTGCTAAAATCCTTGGTTGTTGTTTCTGCTTTTGCCTTCCAGCATGTAAGCAAATACTGTTTGGTATTTGACAGCAGTCGTTAAATACTAGGAGTAAAGAGAAATATTGTGACCCACGACTGGGGAAGGGGGACCAGGGCTGCCATTTGTTTGGATAGATACCTTTACTCATCAGCTACACACCGCACTCTGATCTGTGTGACACCTGACTTCTGATAAGAACAGAAGTTCTGAAAGTTATTACTGAGACCAACAAATTCAGTAAAGAAATATTCTCACTGAAAGTACACATTGCAAAGAAGAAAAAACTAAATCAAGATCTGAGCATTCATTGCTCATTGACATCATTGGGAACTGCTTATACACGCATCCAGCACAAAATCATTTTTGTAATTAAAATAATTGAAGTTACTTCATTTTGCAGAAATTATATTTTGTGTTCAGCTGCAATTCATGGGTTAACATGTTGCCTTATGTTAGCAAAATTGGAAAGCTGGGGTTTCAAGCAGGAAATGTGCGAGGGTAAATTTGCTTGTCTCTAATCACTGTCCTTTAGGGTTTGTATTTTATCTGATCATTTCATTCACTGCAACAGGAAGAGCAAAACCAGCTTATAGTCACAAAAATATGCTTCTGCAACTGGCTCTGAAGAGGTAGATTGTTTCCCTCAGAAAACTCTTACTCCTTTAAAAGGTAAAAATCCCCCAGTAAAATCACAATCCTGCCTTATGATAATAAACTAATGAGGTACTAATGTTTTAAATTGCTCCCACAGTCACACGAAGGAGATATTCTGGTCACATGAGTGTTGCACAAGTGGATGGCAGTAGAAAAGATTTTTCCAGCATTCAGAGAGAGAAAAGCAGGGGGCCACATTGTCATGGAAGGAACGAGACTCCTGCTTGGGACTGCAGACTGCTTGCTCTCCTGCCTCAAGCCCAAAGCATCTGCAATGGCCTTACCCGGGTGCCTTGTGGCTGCTGTGTCAGGGGAAAAAAATAATGACTGTGAAAGTCTCCACGTGGGGTCTTGTCCTTAAGCAAAGAGTTTCCAGCACAGCAAACCCCAGGTAACCTGCCTGACACAGGTGATTTGTCCTCAATGTTTCTGTGATGGGGAACCAAGGAAAGCGATTGCGACACCTCCACCGTGCTGTGATGGCTGCTACACAAACAAGCACGATAAACAAACGAAAGCTGTTGGAGGAGTGCTGGAGTACAGGTGGCCGCTGGGGCACAGCCTAGGTGCTCCTCATGGCACCCTCCCAGTGACAGCCCGGTCACTCACCCACCCATGGAGAGCAGGGACCAAGGGTCCTGCCCCTGCAAGGGGCACGTGAGGCTCTGGCCTTGCAGGAAAGTGGGTATCCCTGACCCTGTCTGGGGAGGAGATGGCAGAGTTTTGCCACGTCCCTGCTAATCTCCTGCAGTTCTGGTCACACGGGTTTTTTTGTCTGACAGCATTTCCTTTTTTTGCCATCTGAAAAATCACCACCTTGACTGACCAAGTATCACTGTTTTCCAAAGTATCTGTAGAGGTTATTCCTGTTCCAATATATCCCTTTACTATGGGCATCTCTTGTTCAAATATAAATATTTCTCCTTTCCTGTGAAGGGAAATTCACTGTTAGATCTCTGTGGGATCCATTATATTTTATTTTGCAGAGGTCTAACAGTAACACCTGTGTCACAGAAACTGCTTCTAAGGGTGACAACACACTTCTTTTTAACTAGTGATTCTGTAACCAGCCCAGGTGAAGCATTATTCTCAATCTTCTCCACCTTATATACCCCTCAAAAAAAGCTTTTGCAGCGCAGGCTGTCCTCGTGATCACCCGTGCAGCCCTGCTCCTCTCGGTGTATGTACACAGGTTTAACCAACTGAAACTTGGTAAACAGCTGTGCTGAAAACGCAGCACATGACATGAAATCTCCTTGCTTTGTTTTAGCACATAATAATATGTTATTTTTTACTGAAAGAACTTAGGTTGCTCAAAATTTACACACTGTTATGACCCCCTTGTCTGGAAACCTGTCTGTCTGACAACATTTTTCTTTGATTCAGAGATGGAAAGGGGTTGGAGTTGCTCTGAAAGAAGCCCTCTGTAGTGCGAACAGGACTCAAAGACTGAACAGGTTTTGTCAACAGTCCTATTTCTTCCATTTAAGCCACATAATCTACCTTATGGTCACCAGCTAGACCACTAGCTTTGTATGAAAATAGACAAGATAACATTGACATCACTGTCTTTTGTTTCAGATATTTATTTTTTAAAATTCAGTCTCTGCGAGCTCTGTGATAAGATTGGAACTCTTTAGTTACTGCAAAGGAAACTTCTACATCAATCCAGTTTAGTATCAAATACGGGAACCACCATTCCTGGGAGGAGAGGACAAGAATCACACATCAGCTATGACACAGAAGAAAATCACACGCTTTAATCATAGTCACACTTTACGTCTACAAATTCACCAACAGACTGGAACTGCAGTGCAGCCTTTACCAAAATTTTTCTTGAATCACATTTCAACACTTTAAAACAGATACTTGTGGGAAACCAGTTGCTTTGTTCTCCAGTAATTTTTTTCCTGCACTTTGCTCCAGGAGTTTTAGTGCTGCTAAGAACTGAAGCCACATTTAGACTACCATTAATAAAATAAATGTGTTGCCACACTTCAGCACTGCCTAACACCATGGAGTGCTTACCAAACATAAATAGCATGTCATGTGCAAGCTCAGTTAGTAAACACATCAAGAAAATCTGTCACATCAGGGAGGATTGAAGCAAGCCACAAGTACAGCTAGGGCCTGACACTGATAAGTTAGAAGCAGCAATTTTTAAAATAATTCTTTATTTTGCATCTTGCTTTGCACACAAACTGCACTGTAAATAAACTGTGAATACTGACTACACTTCAGTCACTTCACATCGAACCCTCTGTGAAAACTCCCCTTTCAGGATTACTTGACAGTCGCCTGGGATGTAAAAGGTGATTATTTCTGGGGAGTCACCATATGTACTTATATAAAGATGCATCTAGACCAGCAAAGCACACATGGAAGACAGTTCCTGCATGAACAAGTCAGCTTCCACGGTGTGGTAGAAACTTTCAGTCACTGAGCAAACTTAAATCAACTCCTTGAATCTCTTCCCCTTCACCTCTCTCAATGGCACATGAATAGTAAGAACTTCAATCCTGATATTTTTTCTGTCTACTGCCTTGGAACACGGAAAAAATTTTGAAAAAAATTAGTCACTTTGCCTATTTTTGCAAAGCTCATTCAAATATCAGCAAGTATTTTTCAGCATGAGTCACTACCCACATCCCTGTTGCAATAATTAGACTGCACGTTTTCATTAGAAACTCTGACTCCTGTTCCTACTCTTTAGTCAGAAGACGAGCAGAAGCCAGCTGTTTTGAGTTTTATCAGAAAACCATGAAGCTTACAAATGCAACCTTGCACTAATTTCATCTGGATTTTTGTTTTTTCTTTTTTTAAACGGAAGATACACCGCAATCGAAACAACTAGCTAACGAAGCATGGGTTAATCAACCCGTGCTTTAGATGACACCACGCAGCCAACTACGGTTGACTCAAGCAAACTACAAAATAACGCTAACTCCTCTTCCGACTTAAAGGCAGAGAAGCTTTGGCAAACTTTATGACCAGGCTCCACTGCCCTTCTGCCTCCCAAAGTCGGGAAAATGGAAGTGGGAAATGGTACCTGGGGAGAAGCCGGTGTGCTCCCGTGGGTGCTGGCTGCCGCCGGGCTCCTGCTCCCTGCTTCCCCAGGTACCTGCGTGGCCACAGCTGCCTGCGCGGGTCAATGTTTTACCAGCCTGCCAGCAGCTTTGCCGTCCCACCCTCCCTGCAAACACCCCGTGGGGAAGGCAGCGCCGGGGACACGGGGGCCGAAGAAAAAGTCGCCCCTCTTCTACCCGCCCCGTCCTCCACACAAAGCACACGAAACTGAGGGAACCTGCTAAGAGGGGGGCCCCTAGGAAAGCATGCCGTGAAGGTTGGGGGGGGGGAAGTCTAAAAAAAAGTGCATAAATAGTACTATTAATAGGTAATTTGTGGCAGGTAAGTCATGATAACCTTTCCCTGTATTGTTCTAAGGCTGCATGCAAGCCTAGGCGTGCCTGGCTGAAAGCTGAGAGGGAATGCATAATTTATGGGAGTACACAAATTTCCAAATAAATCTTCAGCGCTAAGAGAGCGGCCATTCAAACAACAGCTAAGATTTCAAAACCCAAAAATGACAACAAAAGCCCCTGAAATTGCATGATAAAATAGCTCAAAGGGAGCCTACACGCAAAGAGAGAGGAAAGAAATAGCCGAGGCAACCTGCAATGGGTTACCTTGCAGATAGAGGCTCTGTTCCTGCGTCTCAGCTTCAGAGTTACAGCTCTACCCCCACGAGCCAGAGCTTCCCCATTCCCAGCAAGCTCAAAATTACAAGCAGAGGGCAGCCGAAATGGGTTGGCAACTGATCCTGGCGCTGACAAGGTGCTGCTGCCGCTCCCCGAGGAGGAGAGGACCACTGCTGAGCTTGGGAAGGGCTTGGAGGCTGGGACGTGGTGGCTCTTCCCAACCTGGGAGATCCTTTCCAGGCCTGGTACACAGATGTGTGCACATGGAGAAGCAATGGGAAAATCTAGGCTACTTTGTGTGTCCTGGTTTTGTGATACTGCCTTGTCCATCTTTCAGCCCTGATTTGGGGAGGATTGACTCTTTTTAACTAATGTAGGATCGCTAGAGCAGTATGTGTTTTAAAGCACGTGTTTAAGGAGAAAATCTGCATCACTAGGTCTAGCTGGGCAGATTAGCTACTAAAACCTGTCATATAGTACAACAAGAAACATGCCCATGTCCTGGGTTTGCTGTTCGTCTGGGTCTTGTATGGCCTCACACAGGGATGGGGTTGTCCACACTCAGTGATGCTGGCCTAAGGGACACCAGCTGTGTCTGGTCAGGTTGGACTAAGAGGCTTTCTCTACCCACTGGGCATAATGCAGTGTCCTCACGAGTGGCCAGGGGCACAGCTGTGTCCAGCTCACCAGCCAGCACACACATGTGACTCTGTCAGTGCAGCAATGGGCTGTGGTTCAACTCGAAGCAGATGTGCCACCAAAAGCAGGAGTTCCTTCCCTGAGCCTGGATTCCTGAGGGAGGTTCCTCAGAGCCCAGGGGAAGCCTGCAGGGGACAGTGCATGGCCAACTGCTGTGGTGAGGTGAGCCCTGTGTGCCCAATGCACACCAGCCTGCTCAGCTCTCCAGGGTGCCATCATTTGCTGTGGGTGCTTTCAGGTGGTGCTCCCTCCAGCCGATCTGCATACACCTCCCCTCCCTTTTTTGCCTGGAAAAGGAGATGCAGGAGAGGAATCTCTCACAAATTCAGTATTTAAGGCCATCATGGTGGCAGCCTGTGACTTTCTGGTAGGACAGGCTGTTGGCACAAGCACAGAAGGTATATGGGCTTCCCTACAGCTGCTAGACACACTCCTGCTGCTACAGGACAACCTGCAAGACCTGCCCACATCTTTTGCATAAACCTTATTAATTCCCAACCACCAGTTTGTACTCCCTCTAGATAAAAACCCCTCACAGCTGCTTTACAGCATCTGCTCCCAACTTGTGAGGAAGACCACTGTGATGAACACACAGGAGAGGGAGAGACTCATTCTCTTCTGCCAGCTTCTCAGGCTTGCAGCAAGACACTTGCCACATCACGTGAGCCTCCTGGTGCTTTGCTGATCACCCAGCTGTAAGTGGAAATAACAACTGGCTACTCTACAGAGCTGCTAGGAGTCTCAGCTGCAGCAATCACCTTTGAAATCCCCAGGCAGAATGAGGGGTTTTATCTAAAAGAGCTTGTCTGTACTTAGGACCCTGCCTAAGCAGCTCCAGGGAGCAGGAACTGCTCATAGCGGTCAGGCTCCACCTGGTCTTGAGAGCTGCTCCCAGAGAGGTGCACTAGGTGGACACAGCGGGGAGATCCAGCCATGCTGTTTCTCTCTCCTGCTTGGATTAAGCACTCCACTCAAGACCTCTCAGATCTTTCCAACAAAAGCTGGGAGGGGGGAGGCAAAGAGACCGTGATTCTATGAAAAGGTCTACATTTGGCAATTTACTGCTTTCTGGTTTCAGAAGCATTTCAACAGAAGACTCTGGAGAAGAACTGACCACTTCTCTGGCTCAGATCTAGATTTTATCACAATTGCATCTCATGTCATGACACTGCCCTGCCAGTCCTGTCTTTGTCGAGGTTGGAGTGGTGAGATTTGGAAAGGGAAGAGTAGCACACTGGTACTCGGGTTATGGAGCCAGCTCAAATGTAGTTTGTCTGTCAGCACAGACAAGGTCACTGCCATGAGAAGGTTGTACAAATACTCGCTTTTTCACAGTGCTAATATTTCTGCGAAGCATGTTAGCCCAGTGCAGGCCTCAGAGAGTCAAATTGTATGCCATATTGACCCACTGAGGCCAAAGGACTTCAGAGAAACTCAGTTATCAGTCATAGCTGCCACAGAAAATTGACAAATCTACCAGAGCTGAAGTCGTCACCCTGGACAAATGGAACAGTGGACAGTTTAATAGGTCCTCCCACTAAATCTGCCCTTGTAGCTAGGCCATATAATGCAACAGAAACCAGATATTTTTTCATTGTTGCACAAGTAATAAGAGAAAAAAAGAAATATCTTCCCTACATACTTCTGCATGGCTACTACCTTGTGAAAACTCAGTCTTTCATTCACACAAGCTTGTGCAACTTTTTATCTGGTTTTCAGGGATTACCCTCTTAATGGAAACCATCCAAAACTGATGCGTTTTAACTTTCTTTGTAAGAAAGTGATAGCAGTAGTAATTTTTACTGGATGTTACGTCCAAAGGCAAATTGCAGCCATGAACGACTGGTTTAAGTACCACTGTGAAGCATTTCCCTGAAGTATTGATGCCTTTGGCTCTTCAACAGGCTGGAGTAGGCTGAAATAAAGTAATTTCCCAAAGGTCATGCAGCAAGACCATACCACGCCTGCAGCCAGCTCTGCAGGTATCATAACCTGTGTTCTTGAAACCAGCACTGCCTGATTTTAACATGCTTCTGGCCAGCCCAAGTTTAACATGCTTCTCCTTATTTTCCACTCTCAGAGATGAGGTTTTCACAACAGAGGGCTCGGAGAGAGGCCAATGTTTCTCAGGAGCCCAAGTCTGCCCCTGTGTCACCTGGTCCAAAGTTCCCTGCGCCACGCTTTCACAGATAACCAAGGGTGGGTTTCTGATTAACACACCGTTGACAGGAGAGGCTGTGACCCACGGAAACTTGGCTTTTCAGGCTCTTCTCAGCGCACAACCTTTGTCACAGAGCACAGGTTTCAAGGGCAACGTAACACTTGCCTATTTACTTACTGCAAATGGAGGAGGTGCTGGGTTGCACAGCACACAGACTGTAAAGTCAAACATTAATTTGGTACAGACACTGTATAACCTCAGGCTGGCTTGGGAGCAAGCGAAGTAAAAGATACAGACATTAGAAGTGAAAAAGCACCTAAAATTCACAGGCTTTTGGGCAAAGCACTTTCAATGAAACACCAATTTACTTATAAAATGTTAGCAGCCTTAACAACACATAGATCAAACACCAAAACTAAAATGTGGGGATCAGGTAACCAAAGGGGAATTTCCTGTGAATCTTAAGTGGGGTTTAATTCTGTTCAGTTTGCTTTCAACAGATGCATTTGTATTTCACCCTGCACGGCACCACTCACTTTGGAAAAACAGTACAGGCAGATCCAGAGGGGCTACCGCTGAGGCTTTAAAAACTTCACATTCCCCAGTAAAGAACCTCCTGTATTGGAGTACACGGTGCTGTCAGGACTGTGTTCAGACCCATCCCTACACAGTGTGTCGAAACCACCTCCCCAGGAAATACTGGTACAGCACTGATCACCTCTGACGGGAGCTACATCCCCTCCTCCGGAGCAGAAGGACTAGCAACTGCCTGCTGCAACAGAAACAGGTGGGAGGGGAAGAATACTCTCTGTGAGCTATGGAAGATTGTTATCATACAGGAAAATAGCAGAGACATGAAGCATGAAGTGAGAAGGGTCTTCAGCAGTAGCCTGAAGGTGGCATGCACAAGGACACCTCTCCAGCTGTGAGCCTGGCTGGGTGTCTGGGTTCTTGGAAATCACACCTGGCTATGCCAGCAGAACAAGGGCTGCAGCCTTGCCATGTCTATTCTTCCCCTCAGTCCATGATTCAGTATCTGGTACTGAGAATTCAGAGCTAAACACCCTGTAGATCTTCATCTACTGCAGAACGAGTCCTCAGCACCAGACAGATAAACTGCTCCTCTGGTTGATAAGAGGAAAGAGACAGGAAGGATTTATTTGCAAACCACCTCTACTAGCTCATACCAAGTCTGTTTTGCTAGTGATTTCACTGGATAGAGCTTCAGTCATAGCTATTTCCTTGGAGGGAAAAGACCTTGAAAATACATGAGATATATAAGAAAACTTGCTCACGCTTCACAGAGAAACTGACCATTGATGGGAAAGAGTATTTGCAAGCAGTTTCTGTAGAGCTGATTTGTTAAACACCTGCCCAGTAAGGAATGGGCAAGGCTGGTAAAAAATCATATGCCAGGCTATAAACCCCCTAAAAGAAGAGTTTTTAATCAAGAAGCCAAATAACACCATCCTACTTTTCTTGTTCACTACCTTATTTTCAGCTTCCCCCCCCCAAAAAAAATACCCCAACGAAACAACACCCGACCAACAAAACTTATTGTCCAAAGCTTACTTGAGAACTACCTATTTTGACTTTGCGTTTGGTATGATCACACTATGCTGGTGATTTAGCAACTTCACACTGCAGACAAATATTTCAAAATATTCCCTTCTTCATAGCTGCTCAACCGCTTTTACATGTATTGCTGCATTGCATGATGCCACCCACAGTCACACTTAGGATCATGTTGGAAATGCAGTGGTTTAAAGTCACAGATGTGCATTCCTCACGGGTTTGTTTTTAGTGCAAAAGTCCCTCAGCTAAGCTGCTTCTGGGATTTCCCTGATGTGACAATGACAGAATAGAGAGGATCTCAAAGCTTGGGCTTTGATGGTGCTGGTTTAGTCTGGATCCACACCGGTTGTATGTTGAGGGATGTCCCCATCATGTCCCTGGTCCCTCATGTCCACCTGTGCAGACTGGGAGCAGAGCAGCAAACAAGCAGATTGGCAATGGTCCCAAGGGAGATGCCTCCAGGAGCACCAGTGGCACCAGGAGTGCCTGGCAGGCTCATCTGCCCTAGCCTGCCGTTGTGTCAATGGTGCACCGGGAAGTATGACAGAAAGGTATCCCAGCAAAGCTGGAGAGCTCTTCAGTTACAGTGGAAGGCTATTACTACTTCAGGGGGGAAAGCAGAGTGCCTTGACCTGTATTTTTCACAGAATAATAGAACGGTTTTGTTGGAAGGGACCTTAAAGATCATCTAGTTCCAATCCCCCTTGCCATGGGCAGGATCACCTCACATTAGACCAGGTTGCTCAGAGCCCTATCCAGCCTGACCACTTCTTGGGATGGGACATCTTCCTGCCCCACTTCCAGGGATGAGGCAACCACTTCTTTGGGCAACCTGATCCACTGTCTCACAATCCTCACAGTAAAGAATTTCTTCCTAGTATCTAATCTAGATCTACCCTCTTTCAGTTTAAAACCATTACCCCTCATTCTGTCACTAACACTCCCTGGTAAAGAGTTCCTCCCCAGCTTTCCTGCGGGCCCCCTTTAGGTATGGGAAGGCTGCTATAAGGTGTCTCCAGAGCCTTCTCTTCTCCAAGCTGAACAATCCCACCTCTCTCAGCCTGTCTTCATAGCAGAGGTACTCCAGCCCTCTGATCATCTTTGTGACTCTCCTCTGGACTTGCTCCAACAGGTCCATGTCCTTCTTATGTTGGGGGCCCCAGAGCTACACACAGTACTCCAGATGAGGTCTTACCCAAGTAGAGTAGAGGGGCAAAATCACCTCCCTCACCCTGCTGGCCACCCTTCTTTTGATGTGGTCCAGGCTGAAGTTGGCTTCTGGGCTACCACCACATGTTGCTGGCTCACGTTGAGCTTCTCATCAGCCAGTATCCCCAAGTCCTTCTCCTCAGGGCTGCTCACAATCTATTCTCCACCCAGCCTGTGTTTGTGCTCGGGATTGCCATGACCCAGGAGCTAGCCCTTGCACCTGGCCTTGTTGAATTTCACGAGGTTCACACCAGCCTACCTCTCAAGCCTGTCCAGGTCTCTCTGGATGGCATCCCTGCCCTCCAACATGTGGACCACAGTTTTAGACGAACCCACCTCTCACTTAGGCACCAAAACAAGCTTGAGTCAAAACTGGACCGCCATAAATTACCTGGGCAGAGGTGTCACAAGAGGAGCTGCAAGGAATGTAATTTTATGAATCAGACCCTTTCCCAGGGAGTTTGGTGTGGCAGCCAGTACCTCTCAGATCACGCTCAAGCACTGTGAACACCTGCCTAGGGCACTGGGCTTCCCAAGTGCCAACTGACCTGCTGCAGCCAGGCAGGGTCTGCAGGGAGCCCCTAACAGCAGGTGCCGTTTGCCACACAAATGTGCTGCTGGACATGAAGGGCAGGTAGAAAAAAAAATCATTTCAGCACTTCAGTATTCACAGGTTTCTCTGCCTGTTGCTTACAAAATGTAAAAGTTTGAAAAATTAAAGAACCCTGATATCCATATAATGTTTTTACTAATTTTGTCTTTTAAAGGGGTACTACCAGGAAGAGATATTTTTTTTTTACATTTCAGTTAAGACATTTTTAATTGCTTGGTTAAATACATGCATTATCCATATGAATTAAATAATTACAAGTCAGAGCTTGGTACATGACTTTTCTTGCCCTCCTGTATTTCCTTTAAGGTAAGAATTGAATTGTTTATCTTATACAAGGCGATACTTGTATCAAAAGTAATGGGCTGTCTGCACATCTCTCTATATATCTATTTATCTATTATCTCTCTTTCTACCAAGACACATCAGGTTTCAAAATACTTTGGGAGATCTGACTGGGTATGTGGAGTCATAAAAAGTAACAATTTCTGATAAAATAGAACAAATGTGTTGCCAACAATGATTTGATTCTACTTTCTTGGTTTTTAATATTGGAACTGAAACTAGCCGTTTCAGCAATGAGCAGTCTTCTTAGATGTCCTTAGTGCCTTATGTTAAATTTGGGTAAATATTTGTCATCTAATTCTATGCCTGACATTTGATGCCATGAAGCATCTTCATCAGACTCTACAAGTGCAGCTAGTTGCTTTCAATGAACCCCAGGAGATAAGCAGCATTTCTATTTTAAAATAACCCTTTAGAAGATAGTGAATACAGAGATTTTAATAGCTGAACGGAAAAGCTGGGACTGAATCAGCCTTTCCAGTAGATACTGCCAAGCAGATAAATGAAATATTTTTTGCACTTATTTGCTTTGCTGAGAATCTCAGAGGAAATGTTAAAACATATCTTCGTGAGGCTAGTTCCTGAGGACTGTAATTAAATATTTGGAAACTATTATTTACTGCTTAATTATCTATGTGCAACTAAAACCATCCCTCAGCTTTAGTACACAGATGCCTTTTACATCATGGCTATCTCATCACCAAATTCAAGGCATAAGGAAATTACATTTGTAGATGAGTGGAACAAACCTCTGAAGGTCTAGTCCACAGAGCGGACCTCTTGCTTTGCAGTTTTCCTGTTGTCTGCCCACGAGAGGCTGCCTCTCGCTCCTCTCTTTTGGAGGAACCCCAAGAGGAAGAGAGGCTTCCTGAAAAAGAAACAGCGCAAAGCCTGCCTAGAGGTAGCAGTGCAGCTAAGACATGGCTGGAGCTAGATGGGCAACCACAAAAAATGTGAGGAAGATTGAGGGTGCTTAGGATGGAGTCAGGGACTTGATAATTGTCTGGAAGGAAGTTAATAGCGAATCACAGAGATTAAGAAGCGTGGTTCAGGAGGAACAGGAGTTGTGAACTGCTTACAGGATGGGTGACAGCTGGAAAGAAAGGCGGGGCAGAGCTGGAAGGCATCCGGCATGTAGAAGAGATGAGAGGAAATCCATGATTTCTGAAGGAAAAGAAAAACTGGGATGGGGCAACCCAGCCGCTGGGGTGAGGTAGGATGCTTTGGAGGGAAAACTGATGAGACGTAGTAATGCACATGAGAAGGGAGAAAATGTAGGATCTACAAGGAGAAAATGGGGGTTGAATTGGAGAGAGGAAGCAGTAAATACAGAATCTATAGATGCTGGCTCTAAAGAAAGGCAAATGAATCAGATAAAATAATAGTGAACTGAAAGAACATAACCAAAAGGATGGCTACTCCCCAGGTGAAGGAAGAATAGGTGAGCCATCTGCTTTCACCTCAGGCATCTGGCAGCCCTGCACTGGGTGCTGGAAGCCACTTGGCACTAAGGTGGAAGCAATAGAGTCCACCTAGAGAGAGAAAAGGAAAAGAGCTGCAGGTGACAGCAAAAGAGCTCCCAACTACTAGAAAACAGGGAAGTTAGGGCCAAAATTACTGTGTGGTGGAACTGGTCCTGGGGCAGGGGTGAAAGAAGGAACAGGAACTGGAAGGGTAATGGTTCAGAAAGAAAAATGAAACAATGAACCTTTTTCCTGTTTATGACAAAAATAGCCCCAAGCAGATTTTTGTACTTATTAAAAATCACATAAAAGGAGCCTAGGAAAACCAGCAATACCCTCTCTACAGCAGCTACATTATGTGTACGTATGAAATATGTTGCTAAACTTGTGGGTTTTTTTCCTACGTAAGGACTAAAACTAGATATCATTTACTCCCATGCACACACAAACAGTAATACTTTATACTTGTAGTGTGCCCATCCATTGTATGAAAGCTGGAGAACTGAGTAACACAATGTTCTGTACCAGAAAACCGCAGCATTTAGCCAGTGTATCAGTTTTCCAGAATAGATTTATGGTGTTTCTATTTTTATATTTTTTATTTTTTTTTAGATCTTCCATTAACACTCAAAGTAGATCTGTTTTTCCATGCAAAGGAATGATTTAAAAGAAAGTCTGTAGTGCCTACACTGGCAAGCACTTTGATGCATTTTCTGAGATCAGTGGCAAACTGCTCTGCAGTCCAGCTCTCCTGAAGCTCGCAGCATGGCTAGCGGGGAAAATCCCAGTTCAAACCCCCCAAATTATAACACCCACCTTGCTAATACACATCTTTTTATAATTCAAAAACCTTTCATTGGATTCTGCAAAATTCACGTTGTAGCCTTTCAGCTTTGGCAGACACTGAGTTTTGAAAGCTGACAGACAGAACCCTGCTCTGTTCACTACTATGAAACTGGGAGCTGTCAGCTACATGTATTTCAGTGGGGGAAAAAGAAGAAAAAAAAAAAGTAAAAAAAAAGTGCTGTCTATTTTTAAGCACAGGTGCAGCTATTTGTGGTTGGCTGGGTCTCAGTCCAGCTTACCTGCAGGCTACAATTCAGATTTGAGGCTTGGACTTGATTTATATTAGAACTGGAATCACACAGTTTGCTCTCACTAACATTTGCACAGGGCTGAGAGACTCTCAGGACCAGCTTGTTCTCACAAGACTGCTGCCTGGGACAAAACTTCTCCGAGGACAACAGTTTGTGTTTGAGCCAAGCCCAATCTGTCCCAGAGCCAGATCTTCAGCTTTGTACCCTCAAAATGGTCCCTTAAGCAGTGAGGATTTAAACACCTGAAGTGAAAGTATCCATTTATTCTATGTGGATATTGAAGAACTTTGAAGTTTTGTCTGTGTTGTGAATTCCTAGTTGGGTCATTTTTATGGTACTACACAGCAGTCATAGACAGCCAGATTATTTTTTTTTATAAACACACAGGGGAACAGATGTATGGAAACTGTTGGTCTGAAACAACAAACATTCAGGGAACTAAATGGATGTTACAGACCGTTGGGAAGAGAGCTGATAAATCATATTTTAACACTCCAAGCATCACCACATTTTGGGAAAGGTCTTAGAAGATGCCTTAGGAAAGATTGCTAGGTGCCTAAGAGTCATCCAATATTAATAAAATACCAGATTTCAAAACCAAATAAATCATTAGCAGTCTGACAATGTCAAAAAGCATGAGACTAGTACAGCAAATCTGAAAACAGGATTATTTTTTTTGTGTTTGATTGTACTCTCCTTTTTCTTTTACAACTTATTGCCTGAATCTAAACCCAAACTTGATTGGTATTTTGGAATAATCCTGAAGTATTGTGCAGTGATATACAGTATTTCATATTACGGTTACATACTTGTGGGCTTTTAATTGCTATTAATGGCTTACACTTGCACAGCCTTTCCCTTGAAGGAATCCCAGTTCACCTGCTGAAGTATTTTCACATAGTGTTTTCACCTCCTTTGATAGATCCTCAACTCTGAAGGAGAATGCAGTGTGAAATGATTAAAGTTAGAAATTAAGAAAAAAAATATTTGATTTCACTAAGGTCTCTGGCAGCATTTTGAGAGCTAGAACACATTTATCTGATCTTACATGTTAGCTGACTCCTCATTAAAAATGCTGGGATGACTGTGCTTGGGAAACTGAACATCTTGGCCATCCCTAAAGATTTTCTCCTTACTGAAGTACAGCACTGTACCAAAGAGTACCAGCAGAAATCACCATTTATCCTAGGAAAAGTAAGAAAGCTCTCCTCTATTTCGTTATTAAAATTAAAAGGCCAGGCTGGATGGGGCTTTGAGCAACCTGCTCTAGGGAGAGGTGTCCCTGCCCAAGGCAGGGGAGTCGGAACTTGATGATCTTTAAGGTCCCTTCCAACTCCAACCATTTTATGATTCTAAAAAAGGATCTAGATCACAAACAATATTTTCATACCTTCACGTGTCGCTCAGGTAGGAAGTAGGGTCTTATGACTGGAAGCAAAGAGCTGCAGAGGATGAGAATAGGTCCAACACCACAAAGATCAACATCTCTATTTGGTTTGGGGTCAGCCAAGGCTGCGCCTGCGTATTTCCTATTTGCCTCTTACATTTGCCTCACTAAAGATAATTTATTATCTCCTGCTAGACACCAGGGATGTCTGAGCCTGGGTGAGCAGTGCTATTGCAGTGGCTTGCAGAGCTGCAGCACGCAGCCCATGAGAGCCTGCCCTACCAGCCAGCACCACCTCCAACCAGCCTCATTCCTCTCCTGGGTCGGGGCACTGGTTCAAGAGCCAGACTTGAGAGCCTGCCACCAGGGAGGATCTCCTGCGGTCTTTCCCCCTGCCCCAGCATCAGCTTCCAGGGTGGCTGGGAGGATGCCAGGAGCACCCTGCCACCCCTGCAGGGCTGAGCCATAGCCCCAGCACATTTAGGGGAAAGGTGAGGTGTTTCTTCACGCCAGGCTTCTCCCAGGAATGAAGGCGATGGCGTGTTGGAACAGTGTCACTCCTCGATACAAACAAGTGAGGGCAACTCATCCAGTACAAATAAACAAGCAGACGGCACAAGGGGAAGAAAAATTGCAGCTTTTGGATTTGCTGCTAGTCTTCACATGCGCATTTGACATGTAGATGCTATTACGATCGAATCTATTGATTAATCCCTGTTACTGAGCCCATTGGCTGATACCACTTCATCAATGGGTTGAATATAATTCCATTTGCTTGTGGTTAAGTAAGTCATCAGTGTCAATCAATGTCTTCTTAGGGTGCTAAGCCCACAAAATACATGCAGCAGGCTGAGTGGTGATGAGCATAAGCCTGTGGGATCACACCGAGTATGAGGTTGAAATTCCAGGCTATGAATCAGTCTGTGGCCTGTGTGGCAGAGCTTGCTGTGATCTTTTGCAAGAAATGGCACATGGATTAACACTTGCTGGAATTTCATTTTCATCAGCATTAGTCAACGTTTTGCATGCTAGCATCTTGCTAATTGCATTCTTTGTTTAGGAACAGAAAAGAAAGTGGTACACAGCAGCTCCTTTGGCATGCAGATCTCCCACCCATGACGTTGTATCTCTGAGGGGGAGAAATAAAGGAGAGAAGGGTTTAAAATCCCAGAGCTGTACCAAGGAATTTCCACTGTTTAAACAAAGAACTCTCCATCCTTGCACTACTCATGACGCTGCTAGCTGTCAGGATCACTGCAAGCTTCAGAGCTTCTGCAGCCAGCAGAGCCGCTGGTGGGTATCCTGCAGGAATTTATTTATAGTGAGCAAACAGTCTAATGTGTCCTATGCCCAAGGTCAGCACCCCTTGGGTACCATCCATGGCAAGCCACCACGTGTCTGTTTAGTCGTGGAAGCTCTGTTCCTTCCACACTGTAACTGGAAATGGAGACAAGTGGGTTGGAATGCCTCAATTCTGTGAAAATCCCTCCCTTCCCATCGGTAAGCCCTATGAAGTACTATACATAAGCAAGGAAAGAAGATAACAGTTAAAAGGTAATGGCTTCAATGGGGAGATTTAGATTAGATACTAGAAAGAAATTCTTTCCTGTGAGGGTGGTGAGACACTGGAACAGGTTGCCCAGAGAAGCTGTGGATGCCACATCCCTGGAAGTGTTCAAGGCCAGGCTGGATGGGGCTTTGAGCAACCTGCTCTGGTGGGAGGTGTCCCTGCCCATGGCAGGGGGGTTGGAACTTGATGATCTTTAAGGTCCCTTCCAACTCTGACCATTCTATGATTCTATAAATGATGCTCCAGAGAAGGCAAAAGAAATTCTGCCTAGCTACACTAGAAGTGCATCTCCCTGGGAAACAGATTTCCAGAAACTACATTTTCTACTGATCTCATTCCAGTTGAGTGAAGAAGGAAACAGTAGGACAGCAGTTGCTCAACAAGCAGTTTCACCCCTCCCATATTATTGCTGTCACTACTCTAGAAACCTGTGTCTCCAAGGTCTTTTTTTGCCTTACGACTAAGATGCAGAAGCAATATCCAACTTAAATATCCACATTTCTAATCTAAAGACGAATGGTACAGTGCTCAGTCATGCAAATCATGTCAGTCAGAATGCACTGAGTTGTCTGGAAAATCAGATTATGACTTGAGAAAACCTCTTTTAATCTAATGAGTCTGCATTCTTCGTTAAAGCAAATAGCATAATCTGCTACAGTCAAGGTAGCTACACGATTTCACATATGTTCTTATACCATGATTATCATCTGAGGTCTTTACAGTACAGCTTTAATCAACGTGACTAATATCAGGAATAAGTTACTTTATCCTCTCTGAGGCAAAACGTAAAAATGCCATAGAAATTAATACAACTTAAAAAATGCAGATATTATTTATAAAATTTCTAATAAAAGCCTTAATAATATCCCAGGCAGTACAGATATGTACAGATCTCAAAAAAAGGTCCATATGAAAACATACCCTAACTCCCTGCAGCCAAAGAAAGAAAACTCACAGATTATGGTGATATATATTTATGCACACGTGACAGTTCTTACGCTTTTGTGCATATATGTGTGCAGAAAATCTGCAGTATCACTTTCGTTGCTTATTTTAAAAATTATTTTACTTTTTTTTAATTTTAAAAAATTTAAAAATGTTTGTCAATAATTTTTTTTTTTTAAATCCTAAGCAATAGGAATATAAGAGTGATTTTTTCCGATTCCATAACATATATTGCTTGTACTGGTCAGTTTCCTCACAGCTTCAGAGTTTAAGGCAATGGAATTGCACTGATGTGGTACGCTTTAACAAAGCGCTCATCATTGCTGCAATATAAAAGAGGGGGAAAATAATATACATTTTCTGGTGGTCTGAAGATAAGCAAGTTAATTTAAACTACTGAGTACATTGTTTTCTGCTATATGTTCTCAAGCACAAGGGCAATCCAAGTTTCGCTGTATTGCCGTGATAGATGTTTTACTTATTAAGAGGATAAAGGAGGAACTTGGGGTCATTTGTGAATCCAGAAACTTTGCAAAAGTTATTTTTCATTTCATAAAAGAAAGCACAGAGCTCAGTTCTGAGTCTTCCCATGCACAGAGAGAGGGACAAAGAGGGGAGGGATAACGAGACACAGAGAGGAAGGTCCTCTCAACTAAGCCAATCTTGTCAAGCCAGTTTAACAGGGTTAAAAAAACCCTTCCTAGAGTAAATAACTGGGAGCGCTACAGTGCATGTGGGTAGTGTGGCACCAGAGAGCTTAGCCTGCCTCTTACAGGACCCCCAGCCAACATATATCATCCTGCAACATTCCTATCATTGCCCCTGCCTGTATTCCTCTGCCTCTGGTACCTACAGCCATGGTACAGCCCCACAGCTCCCTGGAGTGCAAACCCCTACAGCTCAGGCATATATAGGAAGACAGAGCACCTTGAATTCCTCTACATACTAGAAAATCAACACAAAATTTGGTCACCATCCAAACAAGAAGCATTGAGAACAGTGTTATTACCTTCAGATTTTGGGGGCCCCTGTAGCACAGTAACCAGTCTGCAGCAGGGACCACAAACTGACCCCTACAGAGGGGCTAGGGCAGGACAAGCGTATGTGATCTTTCCTGCAGGCCCTTTTGCAGCCACCAGCCACTTTCAGCTCAGGGGACTCCCTGTACCCGATGTAGTTTGACCTCTCTTCCAAGTACTTGCTTAGACTTCCCTTGAATGCCTAAAAAAAACTTCTGTGGTTATCACACCCTTTGGCGAAGAGTTTTGCAGATCTGGTATTTGCTGCATGAAGAAGTATCTGCTTTTGTTCTGAAAAATGGCTTCTACAGCTTTGTTTAGCAGTTGAGAGACAGCAAGCAGCTCACCCGCAGCCACCCGGGATTTTTATAGATCTGAATCAGAGAGCCCCCACGGTGATCTCTGATCCTGAGCCTACTCACCCAGAAACAGAGCATGGCATGAATGTTTCGGCTGCTCGTTTCCAAAGGATTAGGGAATTTACTAAAATATTCTTGTTGCCCGGGCTCCCTGCACCGCCTCGCTGCAAAACTTCACCCCACACTCACTGGATGGAGACCGAACATAATGAATGGAACACATGCAAAGCTCGGTGCAGGCCAAAGATCCCACCGAATTCCCACAATTGCCGCTACCTTGGTACTCAGTGAAGTAGCAAAGATTTTGTTTTACTCGGTGTACTAAACAGGCTACTAAAGCTAAGATCCTCTCATTATTTAGATGCACTCAGTAGCTTTTAATCAGACTACCTGGCATCATGTCTCCCTTCCAACACATCATCCTGCCAGATTTTTTCATTTGGGGTGGACTTGGTGAGCTTTTCAGTTGCCCTCTGAAAGCTGAAAGTTCAGGATGAGCTCAGACAGCAGATTTTTTTATTTTTTTTTCAAAAAGCTGGCTTCCTAAGGAACAACTTGTAATACTTCATGGTTCTGCTACTTTAACTTCTCTCAGTAAGTGGTCCATAATGGAAATTCTGCCTGATCATGCAGCTCTTGTTCAGGCAATACACTTTCAATTGATTTTGCATCCATTTAATCAGAATGACTTGCTTTAAAAACCTGGTTTTTTTACAGCTAACTGTGCAAACCACATCACTACCTGGTTTTCCTCTGGTACTGGAATGGGAGAGCATTTAAAGTTAGTTACAGCAGGGGTAGGTCATCATAACCACAGCTGCATGAAACAGGTCAGCCAGCTGTACTCCTTGCAGATCTGTGTGTGCTATGGCATCTCAAGAGCACATTGTGCCCTACTCACCAGGCAGATCTTCCAGACATCTGCTTCCCTGCTGAGGCTGGGCCTCCAGGCTCTCAGAGTCAGCATTGGCATCCTAAAGAGGGGCAGCTGGATCCAGGAACCAATACATGGAGAACGTGGGGACAGATGTATCAAATACCTAAGGTTAATTGGCAATCAGTTAAAGCCAATGTCTTAGCAAGCTCTGAGTACAATGTAAAGTCAGGGCTGAAAGTGGTGGACACTGAGGGCTCACGTCTCTGCAACTTTAAAGAGAAGATGCTGATATTATTTTTAAGTTATTTACTTTTTTATTTCTATTTTGTTTTGAGATGCTTCATAGTAAGTTTAACATAAGGATAGAGGCCAAAAATATCTCCATGGCAGCACCTCACTGGGGGGAATGGGGAGTGGTGCCTTGCTCCTTAAGCAATCTCATGTAGTTGAAGATGTCCCTGTTCATGGTAGGGGGATGGGACTAGATGATCTTTAAAGCCTTTAATGGCTTGTCCCTTCCAAGACAAACCATCCTGTGAGTTTTTGCTCAATGTTGCTCTTAATGGCATGGGTTTTTGAAATCTCTGTGGTGACAGACACAGCAAAGGAAGATTTTACAGCTGGAAAAGTGCAACAAAGTGATAGCCCTGCTAGCCACCACTCTTAGCCTTCCCCTACAGTCCCAGCTGATCACAATATTGCTTGTTTTCCCTACAGACCTGCCTGAGGGGCAGTACTAAATGCTCCACATAGCTCCACAGGATCCCTGTGAGAGAGATACTGCTGGAGAAACAGCCTGGACAGGAGAACCTCTTATGTTCACTCACCCACGGGCTTTGCATGACCACGGCCCTGGTCCTGCTGCAGAGCTAGTTGCAAGTTAATAATTACACATTTAGCATATTATACAAGTGTTCCCTCCTGCTTTTTCACTGGTGTCCATTCTTCCGCCTTGCGTTAGCCACTCCTGCCCTCCTCTGATTTCACGCGATTGCGGAGCACGGGCTCCATGGGCATCGGTTCCCTCCCCAGGCTCATCTCTCCTGCAGCAGTGACCCCATGCTTCCTGGGTTAGGACCCCTATGATCCTCCAGCAGCTTTTCCTCTGGATTCAAATTACTGAGATCAAAAAGTTCAGCAGGTTCAATCCTCGCTCCATCTGCTAGCATATTTATTTGTTCCAGTGACCTGCCAGGTCTTCAGCAGTCCTACCAAATCCATGAGATGATCCTCAGCTCTCTTCAGAGTTGGACTGACTTGTGCAAGCACAAACCAAGGGGCTGCCTCGGAGGGAGAGCAGAGGCTGGCGGCTATCGAAGGATCACAAAAACCACGTTTGGAACCGGCAGGTTACCATTAAAGAATGCTGCCCACTTATGCAGAAAAACTGGGTGCCAGCTGCTCACCAACCCTGTTATTCAAGTTCTGCAGCTCGCAGCACAGGGCTCCTAGAATTAGCTCTCCCAATCTGGTGGTGAGACATCTCTGATACCTGAAACGGGTTTGCCTTGGGGTTGTTAAATACCTGCTCCATGTGATTGGGCTAATTAAAAGTTTTTAGCCAAACAAATCCCTGTTTGTGAAGGTATAAAAGCTAAGAGGATTAGATGTTAGTTAAACTAGACATAACTGAGAAACAAAGTTGTTGCTGTTAATTCTTTAAAATGCTACCCTAGTGCGTGTGGGTGAAAGAGGTAGGTAACAAAATTGATCTGTGAAACAAAAGTCTCAGATAACAGTTAAATCAGGTATATTCTGAAGAAAACAACGTGTCTCCTCTAAATTCAATATTGCCTTGTAACAGGGGAAGACATTGTTCTACATACAGAAGGAAAAACCAGGTTTAATTAAAATTGTTTCATCTACGTTATTCTCCTTGTAAAGGAAATGTATTTTCTATTATTCTATAGATTTATTACCATAGCCCATTTAGGGTACAGGTATCTACAAATAGCACCAAAAGCTGGCTAAGTACCTCCAAACTCTCATCAGAAGATTCAATTGTTTGCTACTAAACTGAGAAAGTGGCCAAGTCCGATTCCAGTTGTTTTGACCAGCTGGCAAACCAGTGGCTTTCAATGACTTTCCATCCTGTTCTTCCAGGGGGTCTTAGTTATAAAGAGTTAGCCTCTTTTGTGTTTCCATGGGATTCAGAAGTCAACTGTTTTCTTCCACTGATATGGAACTGCTAGCAATAGCATTGCCAGTAAGGATAGATTAGGGAAAATGGAATTCAGACCTGTAGCAGATTTGTGCTGAGCAAATGTTTCCTCCCTACCAAAAAACCCACCAAAAATAGGCCATCAGAGACTCCTCCTCCTCCCCCTCTGAAAACACACTCTTGTCTTCTGCTTGCTCAGAAATTCTTGACTTCATTCCCAGCAAGGCTGTTCAGTTCGGCAGCAGCCAGCAGCCCATCAGCATCTGCTGCTACCTGTCATTTCCCCTTGTTTTACTGCCTCTTCCTGGGCAGACATCCCACAGATCCCAGGGTTTTATCTTGATGGTTCCGGGTCTCCCCTACCAGCCCCTTTCTAGAACACTTGCTAATGCTGGTAGCACTAATTATACTTCTATTTGAATGTAAATACTTTGCTTGGGGACATAGTAAGTATGCACCTGATTTTGGAGCCTCTGAAAGAAGGCTGTTGTGCCGATCAAAGCCAGTAAGGAAGGGGGAGATGTAAGAACTACCTCCGCAGATGTAAATTAAGTTAAATCACGCCAGAGAGCCTTCTTGGGCACTGGAAACCAGGTGCACTCTCTAAGGGCCAGAACAGACCCTGACACGCTTTTGGGCTCATGTCATTTGAATACTGGTTGCCCAAACCAGAGGGCAGGTAGCGCTCTCCCAGGCTCAAGCTGGGGGTTAGAATGAGTTCTGGGTTATTCCTAGCCCCCAGTATGGGTGCAGCCACTGGGTTTTGGCAGGCGAGACAGCATCAGCCCCCCTGCCAAGGGGCAATTCCGGGCACGTTTAATTTCCTAGCAGAGGTGTAGCTAGTGGGGAGCAGAGATAGAAAACCAAACCCTTGCTTTAACAAGCAAAACAATGAAATCTTTTCCATCTGGAAATATTGAGGCAGATGATCAAATAATTAGCACTGCAACAAGTTTGTACCGCCTGCAGCTAGAAGAACTGCTCTCTCTGGAAGCAGGAATGTGGTTGAGCCTGCAGAAACGCGATAAGGGATCTATACCTAATATTTTTTGGATGGTCTGCGTATGTCACAGGTAAATTTCCACGGAGCTGAAAGAGCACTGAGGGCTGAACTCCCAGGTAAAACCAACCTACTCAAACCAGCCGAGGGCGGCTTGGCAATCAAGTGCCAGTGCCACAATTTTCGCCTTCTGGGAAGGTGAAAGTTTCAAAAGTAGAGTTGTGTAAACAATCCTTTTTCTTCCTATCACAAATTGACCCTGGAAACAACAAAGATTCCTTTTCTTTGCTTTCCTTAACTAAATAAAATAAATAAATACATTTCCATTTGTGGTTTGTGAGTTTGTTTGTTTGTTTTTTATGTAGTGCTTCTTTATAATTTCCTATGATTTCCACATAAGGCCCTCTAAATTGAAAAGCAGAAACATTTTTCTTGGAATTTTCATTTCTACACAGATTAGATTATTTTGCAAACTTGACCCAAACTTACAAACAGTTTTATTTTTACAAAATCTTAACTTTTTGATGACCGTGTTGTTTACATAATTTCTTTTCCCCAGCTGGAATCCTGAGATTGCAGATTGTAAGGAAAAAAAAAAGTACAGGTATGGATTTCTACGCTGAAGTTTCATCACATGTGTGGGCTGATGCTGACTGTAGGTATGAAATAGAAATTTCGTATACACAGATCTTGCTGATCTAGTAGAATTAAATAACAAATCTCCTGGCTCTTTTACAGAAGGATGATTCAAGCAATCCGTAGGTTCCTGGGCTGCTGCACAAGATCGCAGTCTGATCACACGTGTGTGATGGCATAAATAGATGAATAATAGCAACTGCATTTTCAGTCCCACCCACATTTCATCTTTTTTTCTTTTTTTTTTTTTTTTAAATCACATAACACCTACACACAATGCTTCGCTAAGACTGAGAAACACAGAGTACAAGAAAATCAATATATTGTTTTCTCTGTGTGTGTGGTTTTTGTCTCAGGAGGAAATAATAGCTGGGGGTTTCTTTTCTTTTCCTTTCTTTTCTTTTAGTTTCTTTTCTTTTTTTTTTTTTTTCTTTTCTTTTTTTCTTGTTCTTTCTTCTTTTAAGGAAATAAATCTGAGAAAACAGCAGGTAAGTGGTGACAGCCATTAGTTGCCATGGGATTTCAAAAGGTACAAGTGCAGGTGGGACCGGACTGGAGTGGGAGACAGCTGACCTGCTCTGAAACACTGGGCTTCCCAGTCAGTGGGCTCCAGCGCACCCCATGACCTTGCCTCTTTTGAGAACTGGAAGAGTATCGCCCTTGACTTGAATGGAGGAAGGACCAAGCCCTACCCAGAAAGTTTTGTACAATACGTGTCGTTTGTGCGTGCCAGCATTATGCAACGGGGTGAAAAATGAAAACCTGTCAGGCTCAGAACTGGTGCACTCAAGGACATACTGTTATTTGTTTTGCAGCTTTGCCACTCTAACAGGGATTAACAATGTGCCATTGATAGCTGCCATGATATAGTCAACCAAAACACCTCGTTTTTTAACTTTCAGAACAGGATCTAAACTTTGGAGGGAAATAGTTTGCGTTGCCTCAAGGTTTTATTTTTTTTAAAAAAAGCAAGTAAACTGAGAAAGTATTTGCATTTTCCAGCCTTCTCTTTCTCCTTTCCCTCACCTTTGTCCCCCAGCTAACACAGCAGCAGATTGAATTCACCTCCCTGTTCTTTTATTATTTATTTTTTCAACCAAGTCAGTAGGTATTGTAAGTTGCCAACCTTTGCTTTCTGGAAATTCTTTGGTGTATTACTGCATAGCAGAGTGGTGTGACAAGGATAAAGAGATTAGAAGTAATTTCATAGAACTCCTTCTTCTGTCAAAATCTGCAGAGGGCTTTTACTGGTAACTCTGAGTGTTTCTGAAATTCTTCATTAAAAACTTTCAATATATGAGTAGAAAATCTCTAAGCACTAAAACACAGAGTAACCAAAACAGAGGGAGAGAAGGAATATTAAATCAAAGCCTGAACAGACAGAAAATGCGAAGGAAGAATACTTGCTAAAGCATACAACAATAATAATACATGTTATCTCCAAGGGCACTCACCAATTCAGCTTTGAAAGCCAGAAAACCATGTGCCGATTTTCACCACCACCTTTAAGCAATTAGGCATAACCAGAGCAGACACAGGCTCTCCTTGCCACCATCAGACAGCCAGGGTGGCTGTGGGCTGCTGCTGGATGGTTGTCACTACTGCAAGCTGCCGTGGCTTACGCAAAATTCAGACTGTGTTTTCCCTTTATGCAGTACCAGCACACTGCACATACAGCCTATATGGGCAAAATCTGACCAGCAGATGAAGAGCTTTCCCTGGCAAGGTGGTCAGGTATGACCCCTAATTTTGTTGGTGTGGGGAAGCACATGGGGAAGAAGGAATTAAATACTATCTGGCTAACGCTGCCAGGCCAGTCAAAGCTCGCATTGCAGATCTGACCAAAGCTTTGAAGATGAAAAGAGAGCGGCCTATATTCTCCGTGATCATCTCATTAAATGAAGAGAAGAATAGGCAGACATAAAATTATAGCATCAGTCCTGCATTTTTGTGAAAAGTCACCATCCCATGTTATAAAGCTATTGTCATACACTGCAGGTCTTCCTCAAAGCTGGTGACCTTGCAGAAGAGCAGAGAAAGTGCTGATGAGCTTAGGGGCAGGTATGTGAAAGGGAACATACTGCTACCAAGCTGGGTTAGGAGAAGAGTTTAAATGCTGTGTTGCCTATTAGAGGGGTGAAACCTCTTCTTTTGGTGTTTTTTTGTTGTGGTGTTGTTTTTTTTTCTTCTCCTTTTCTCTGTGAATCATCCACCCACTAGTTTTCATAAGCATCTTCACAATTTGAGCTTGCTTAATGAAGGCTGCAGTATGACCTGCTGTTTTTCAGCCCACTCAGGACAGGAGGTTTCATCCTTATCTTCTACGCGTGAGGGAGGCTCCTCTGCGTGCTTCATTTCTGACTGGATTTCAAGCTGGTTGACCTGGGGCTGCCTTTCCTTCTGGTGTCTGCAGTACCCAGTGGTATAAGCATCTTTCATTCGCCCACTTATGCTTCAGAACATTAAAAGAATTAAATCTTTGCCAGTTCATGCTGGCTGGTATGTTTAATGCATTCAGGCTCTGATCCTGCACCTTTCCGGTCACAGAGGCTTTTCAGATGGCAGTACAGGGTGGATTGCTACATCAGGCTCCTGCCTTTACAAATCACTTTTATTAAACAGATCTCCAGAAGAGATGTGATGTGGTGGTCAGAGCAGTGCTAGACGTATTCCCTAAGAGAGGAAATGTCTAATGCTAGGAGATCTAGCGAGGGCAATATCCCAGTCCTAAACAATCTCCTCACTACCTATCTTCCATAATCTCTTCCTTCTTTATCCTCCTATCTTTTCTTATCATGCTAAGGACACGATAAGTTATGTTTCCATGCCTCAGTTATGTTTCCATGGGCTGGTTTTTCAGCTGTAACCATGTCAGTGAAACAGTCTAGCCCTGCAAGATGCTGGTCACCTGCCCTGCTGGGCTGGGCTCTCCAGCCTGTCAGCGGGGATGTGTGTGGGACCATTGCATCCACAATCATCCTGAAATCAGACCTTAAAAGCACAATTCAGAGCATGGGTCACACTTGTCCATGGGAAGCTAGTGTTTGCTCCCACGTCTTTTATCCAACGGATGTGCAGGCATGTGGAGAAAACACAGAAACAGGCCATGGCACACAACATCCTGGGATTCCCCTTTCTCTGGCCAAAACCTAACCAGCCATTGGCAGTGAGGATGCCTCTTCTTTTGGTTCTCCTCCCAGCCCTGGAGGTCCCCAGCCACGCAGCGGCAGGGCGCTGGTGCCACACCAACCCAGCCACTTGCCCCCAGGGCACACACCCTGACGTAGGGTCTCCGGTCCAGAGGGGACTGAAGCAATGTGGTGCTTTCCTTGGGGACCCTCCATCCTGACAAGAAGTATCACCACCCTCAACCCTGTGTTTCCCTGGGTGAAGGTGCCAGCCCGAGTCTGGAAGAATGCTGCAGATCCGTGCACAGGAAAACAAAGGCTGCAGGATCCTGCTTCCCCCTGAGAAGGATCTGAGGTTCCCTGGATCACCCGATATTTGGAAGCTGGGGGCTGCAATGCGGATCCCACACTGCTCCAGACTTTCAGGATGGCCCTGTGCCAGCAGAGAAGCTGCGTTTGGGCACTGATGGTAGCTGCTGTCCCCACCACTCTCCTGGAGACATCGAAGGGAATGTGGCACCTGATGCACTGTGAGAAAGGGGAACTGGCAGCTCAGGCAAATAAACAAGCTCTTGACTACTGCTTTCTGTCTTTGCTCTGCACATGGATCCTATGTATCACACTGGCCAAGTCATTCACACCAAGCTTTGTACAGATGGTCACCAACTGCATGTTCCTTATGTTGGGGTGGGAATATTTTCTGATCTGCATTTGCTTGCAGAAGCAATTAGCGCTTACAGCTGCAAGCGATCTCGCTGGGAAATGCACTTTGAAAATGTGGATCTAAAACAAAATTCAGTTTTCTGGAAAATAGAGTCATAAGGCAAGCAGTGTGACTGACTCATACTGCTAGCTGAAGTGCAATAGAAAAAAAAAAGGCAATTTATTTTGCCCCCAAACAAACATTTCCTTTCTGGATTCTCAACTCCATTGTTATTGTTAAAATTGGTCAAATTTTTAAATCAAATGTCACTCTGAAGCAGAAAAATGTGGTTTCATTAATTGGAAAATGTGTAGGTAACACTTCAACTTATTTAAATATGTTTATTTCTGCTCACCCAAAATAGGCTGCTAAGATTGACAAAAATCTATAGCTAGAGTTTGTTAATCCTAAAGCACATCTTTCAGTGAAGGTGACATTTAACCAAAAACGTTCCCCTGTGCCTGATCCTGACATCCTAAATTGTACACTCAAAACCATGGTAAACTTCTTAACTCACATTCTGCATCCCTGTTTTTTTAATAAATAAATATCAAATGCTTCTTGTGCAGATTATCTCATCATTGCTTGTCAAGTATTTAAATACTGTAGATGGACACCATTAAAACCCCAAAGAACAGTAAACCTCTCTCCAGAGCAAAAAAGTGCAAGAGCATGAGCTGCTTACATCCTGAACAGCAGAATAAAATAAATAAATACCTCAATGAAATTTCTGACTGACAACCCTCCTTTTCAGTCATGGTACAAGGGAAGGATCTTACAGAAAAGACCCCAAAGTACTGAATGTGTCCAAAAATGAGGATCATACTATAATAATATACACCAGAAGGCAAATTAGGATTGCGCAGACTATACATCTGGCACTATCTGAATTACACACTTCATGTTTTTTTCTGAGCCTGTGCATTGTTTCCTAAGTTTCTATGTTTGGGTTTGGTTTTTTTTTGGATACAAACTGAAACCCAGCCCCAAATTCCATCATGTGGCATCCTACTGACTGAGTGTGTCACTTGGAGGGGTAGCACATGAGATTTACCATACAGATTTCTGCTCCACCAAGGAACTGACGAAATTGCAGAGGCAGGGCAGCAGCTCAGCCTGGCATTTGCTGGGAGCAGCAGCAGGAGAGGGAAGAGCCAGGAGCAGGGGGCTCCTTCCAGCCTCCTGTGGGGAAAGGTGGGGAAAAGCCCTGGATTCACAACCCCGAGTGCTCTGGCTCAGGTTCCTTTCCGACCTGCCCCATCTTCACCTTTTCACCTTTGTTCGATACCAGGCTCACATCATCACCTCACTCTGATCATTACCTCTCACCCCAGCTCCCCAGCATGGCCGACCCCGTTTGCATCCTCCTCCATGTCAGACCCTGTTCCCATCTCCCTGTCCATCCACCAGCTCTCAGTCCCTTCCATTTGAGTTATCCCCTCAAATCCCTCTTTCCATCGGCCTTCTGACTCCCCCATCAGCTTTTCCAGACAAGAGGTTGTCTTCCCTCTTCCAACTTCTTGTCCCTCATCTCTTTCCTTGTTCCTGGATCCAGCCTGCTCTTCACAACCCCAAGTCCCAGTACCTGTTCCCTTGCTTCCTTTACCTTTAGATGTCCTATAGCCTGCTCTTGAACCCAGGGGCAGAGAGCCAAGCAGCCTTGTACCAACCCTGCAACTAAACTTTTGCTCAGACTGGAGATACACAGTGTGAACTGTGATTTTCAAAGGCTTATATCCTGTTCAAACCTGCTCTAGGAGGATGTTGCAAAAATCTGAAAAGAGCAAGTTCTCAAACTTTTATTTTCAGGAACGGTCTAGTCATTTTAGGTTAAGTGACACTCAGGCCTCTAAGCAGGCAAATGCAGAACAATTCACATGCCTCATGTGTTGCAATGTTTCAAACCAGGGACTTAAAGCTTTGCAAAATTAGGAGCAAATGAAAATAGTCTCCTACTAGAAAATGCAGGGTATCCTTATTAACCAGAGCTGCTGTGCCTTCTTCCTTTCACATCTGGTGAAAGGTGCTGGCAGAGGTTTGGGTTAGGTGTCCAGCCCATTGGCACCTTTCCCTTACACCTCCCCAGAGCTCTTCCAGCACAAGTGCCCAACCTTGTCAAAACAGAGGGTAAAGCAAACACACAGACACACATCCTCCTGCAATGTGCCATAGCTCCCCAAAGATGGGCAATAGCAGATGCTGCTGCAAGACCTCACAACCCAACGGGAGGTTCGACTATACCAGCAGAGACCAGTAACTGCAGATCAGATACATCCACAGCAACCAGAAACAACCCACTCCAACCGCACGGTTGTTATCTCATCCATACTATTTTCTGTGGCAAGGCAGGGACATAAACCCATGTTTCCTAAGCTTTATACCAGTGCCTTTCCTGCAAAACCCGTCGTTTGTATACTTTTTGCTTCTGGCCTGGCTTGTTCTACACCCTATTGCATGTATCCGTACAATAGTGTGTGTGAACTCAGAAGAAACATTTATTTAACAGTGACTGACATTTGCTAGAGCTTTATGTATGCAATGATTTTGGCATCAGTTACTTTCCAGGTAAGGATTAACAAACTGATGAGTTAGCAACCAACTGATATTCTTTGTTTGGAATAGGCCGTGTTTCAAACTGGAGGCAGCTTTTGATTTTTTTCTCAGAAAGATTGTGCTTTGATTTGGAAATAGGGAAGCACAGTGAGGATTGCAACATGAAACAGATTAGATGAAGAGGAAACACAATAGAAATGGTTTGGATCTCACACCATTCATGTCACAGTGCCTTTTTTAGGAGCCACAGAGGCAGTGTCCCCTTGTCAGAGGTAAGGCAGAAGCTAAGCCCTTCCTGCCTTTTGGCATCAAGGCTGGAACCTCAGATCTGAAGAAAGTAGAAACATGGTGAAAATGAAAGCCTGGTTCCCTCCCCTTGCGTGTCATTCCCAGCTCCTGATGTTGACAGGAAGGGTGTTCATCCCTTCTGCTTTTCCATGGTACCAGCATCTCTACATACAGTCACGTAGCGCTCCGAACTGGCTGATGTGTGCCCTGGTGCTCCACAGACACATTGCTCAGCAACTCCTTGCTTTGCATCCTTGCACACACTCATCCCACACCAGGATCCCTGGCCACGGCCCCAGACTCACTGGTGGACACAGGCAGAGCAAGCAGAGATGCTTCATGCTGGAAGGTGAAGGTGGACATGGCAGGATGGGGAAACAGTAAGTCACACCATACAGATGGATGGATGGGTGGATGGGTGGATGGAGTGCAGCCACCAAGGAGTTTCAATCCTGTGGTTTCGGCTGAGTTCTGCTTCGAACCCAGAACTCAAAAAGAAACTTGCACAATGACTAGGGAGCTTATCTAATCCTCTTTGCACCAGCCTTAGCTCTGGAAAAGGTCTGTCCAACCCGTTTGTGGGTATTCCTAGGGCATGACTGCACACATGAGGACAGATAGGCCAGTATCTACTCTGTGATAGCACGATTACAGCCCCCAAACTGCAGCAGGATCCTTTTCGATTACTTTGGAGTAGAAGAAAAAAAGAACATTCAGTTGGCTACATGCTAAAAACACGAAGGTGTGTCCAAAGATACTATAAAATTACATCCCAGTTTACAATTGCCCCGTTCAGCCTGTGCCTTGGGTACCCTCAGCATTCACAGAGAGCCGTAGCTTTTAACTGATTTCCACCAATGCCAGTGTTAAATTTTATTGCAAATCTAACCCTCTAGGCTTACATATACATGGCATTTTTTCACAAAACCAAGTTTGTTACACCGGTCATAAGGTAAGTCAGTTGCACCGTCAGCAGTTTTGCTTTCGTTTTCTTTGGAGACCCTGTGTTTTTTACACCATTTTTTTATTTAGAAAAAGCTGTTGTGCCTATTGGAAAATATTATAAAGAGGGAGAGATGCTCCATGCTAGAAGCAGGTGCATCCCTATCACCTCTTGTGTGTAGGCAGTATCTTCTTTAACAGCCTGTTTCCCATGGCACACCTCAAGAGTGCATTTACACTGTTTCCCAAGAGGAAAGGAAAAGAGTATGTTTTCCCTGTCGACTTTTGGGGAAACTATGGCTCAGAGGGAAAATGATCCCATCAAGATCATCCTCCCAAACAAAGGACAAAGATGGTAACTGAACACTGACAGTGCTTTGGGAATGAAAAATCCAGCACTGAAACCTGTTTGTGTTGATACACAAATACCAAGAGAGAAACCTACATCTGTTTAGAAGCAGTAAGGTATTCCCCAAATAGCTGCAAAGCTAAACTTACCAAAACCTTGTTCTTGTAGAGGTACAGAGCATTTTTACTGGCTTCACA